>JAFMOD010000361.1:313063-331632 GCA_019802435.1 Corydoras maculifer
CTCTCTTTCTCTCTCTCTCTCTGTGTGTCTCTCTCTCTCTCTCTCTCTCTCTCTCTCTCTCTCTCTCTCTCTCTCTCTCTCTCTCTTTCTCTCTCTGTCTGTCTCTCTCTCTCTCTCTCTCTCTCTCTCTCTCTCTCTCTCTCTCTCTCTCTCTCTCTCTCTCTCTCTCTCTCTCTCTCTCTCTCTCTCTCTCTCTCTCTCTCTCTCTCTCTCTCTCTCTCTCTCTCTCACGCTTACAGGATCACATGGCCTTAAATTAAACAATCATTTAACAGTGGCATTAAAAGTATGCCAAAATCAAGTGGCATATTTATTTTATTAACTAATCCAGCATTGTCCCATAGGCATGGTAACTACTAATCTAACTCTTGGTTTTTACAAAGTAGCAATTATAGTTGTGCCCCACATTTAAATCTGGTAAAAATTCTTTGTGGAATTGAGTTAAGGCCCTTAGTCTCGTTTGATTGGCTGGAAGAAAATGTCTGGAATATATTTGTAACATAAAGTCATCCTTGGTATTTGTTTCAGTGATGCAGGATATCTGTCGGATTATGCGGTTAGTAAATTTAACGCCATTATAAGCCTGTCTGGCACATGGAAAAGGTATGAACCAAGTTTACATATTATTTTTCCCAGAGATTAAAATTGTCCCGTCACCAGGGGTACAGCAGAAGAAACCCTTTTGTGCCTATTTGCACTGAATACCGGCACGCTGATGGTAGCCATTACCCTCAAACATCTGTACACACAGGGAAGCAAAAGAGCCTGAAAAGGCTGCAACTGCAGTGCTAAGCTTGGTGGTGTGGAAAGATACACAGACGAGGGCTGGTCACAACAAACACACTCTTTCAGCATGTACCACACATTGTTGCATTACCAAAAGTCCTGTCTGTGATGTAAATGCCATGCCAGCTGCACTCATGGTACCTGACGAGACATACAACGAATCTTTGTCTTATAATCATTTTTGTAAAACTTCTTCAAGTCAAATGTTTACATAGAAATAGCCAGACGGATAAATAAACTGCAGGTGCAAGCTAGAATTTCCACGTTGTTGTGATCAGCATTAATCACAGCATTAGCGCCTGCAATGCACTGTGCATCTCCATACAGTTATTTTAATAGAGGTTTATGCAGGGACAACCCCCTTGTTTGTTCCAGAACATTAAAACATCTGGCTCATGGGTGTGCCAAATCAAAATTCAAGCAATTTAATTAATTGTTTTATGTTATTTAGAATTAATAAGATGTTTTAAGTCTTTTATACTATCATTCATACATTCATTCACCATCTTCCACCTCTAATTAGTTTGATGGCATGTCTGGTTAAAACATGAGTCTAATTTAAGTCTTAATCTCATACCTTATATATTTTCATCCTTATTTTCTTGAAGTATTCTAGAAGAAGCTTTTATCCAAAGCAAAATACATGTATCTCATGATGTTTGTGGTCAGAACAAAGCATTCACCATACAGCACTCCTGGAACAATGAGAGTTAGGGGCTTTGCTGAAGGACCATTAACCAAAGTCTAAGTCCGACAAAGCTGTCAATGCCTACTTGGACTTGGAATTTGAACTCCCAACCTTCAGAGATTGCTGGCCCATCACCCTAACCACTAAGTTACCACACTTACCTTTCTCTACCATTTATTAGTATAAAAAACAGCATGCGGGGTGCACTAATAACTTTTCATATGCAAACATTTTCATTAGCAATAGTCCAATTTTCGTTTTATATAAGTTTTTTGGAATAAGTACTTTATTGCTAAATGTTATCTATGAAACAAGGGACAATATTTTGCCTAAACATGTCCATACCAAAAGTCTGTGCCATTATTTGAGTTAGCACTTATATTCTGCTTAGGAAATGAGAATTTAAAAACAAGCCCTGGACTATGTTTACTTCCATACATCCACTAAACATTAATATGTTAACAGAGATACATGGAAAAGTATGTATCATACTTTGATTAACAAAAAAAAAAGAGTGCAAAAGAAACAACACTGTTTTCATGTATCAAACATTGAGCATATGTGTGCAATACCAATGTGTAAGCAATAAAAAAGTAACCTAAGAAACTGTAACCCCAAACCTAAACTGGTCTCAATTTGCTCACTAGGCATATGGATAAGAAAAACTAGGCTCTGGTGTTCCAGAAAACCGTCTATTCAGCTAAACAACACACCCAACCCATCTGGCCATCTCTCTTTTTCTCTCTTCCGCCACATATCCCCTTGATCCTACATTAATTATGAATGGCTGGCTACAACTTGACGGATCAGCAGTCCCCACTTTGCAAACTACCACTTCATCACCCTGACCTATATAAGTTATGCAGTTGTATTCTTACATACCTATACAGTATCATAGTATGAGCACTTATGCTCACTCTTCCTTTTAAAAATATGACCCCATATCACCCCCACAATAATGTCACATTTCATTTCAATATACTTAAATATTGCTTGTATGTCTTATGTATTATTTAGAGCACTTAATAAAAGCTTCGATCTTGTTCTACTTTCGAAACATTTGTTGATGTCTTTGACATGCGATTGTCAGTGTGGCGGAAAGAGCCAAGAACATGTTTTACTGTTTAAACATAGAAACTGGAATTGTTGTCTTTGGAAAATTGTGTATGTTCTCCTTATAATTGCAAGGATTTTCCTTAAGAGCTAAAATTTAATATTTAATAAAGAGTTGAAAAAATTGTAAAGCAGATGAACTGAAAATAATAAATCATTTCCGAGATGTCATTATGGTACACTGGTATTAAATATCATCAGTCCTGATTTGAAAATTACCAAGATGAAGTAGCTTTTACATAAAAATTTCTGTATATTTTACATTACAATGTACTAAAGATGAAGAATTTGAGGCTGGTAAATCAAATTAAGAAGTAAAATGAGTAAAAAAAATAGCATAGGCATTAATGGTAAATAACTAAAAAGAACTTTGTTAAGCTTTTGTTTGGGATAAGCCTTAATATTTATTTAGCTAAAATATTATTTGAGCCGGGTGGCACGGTGGATTAGTGGTTAGCACATTCGCCTCTCAGCACTAGGGATTGAGTTCTCCAAATTGCCCCATATAGTGTTTGTGTGCGTGTCTGTGTGTGAGTGTGTGCCCAGCGATAGATTGGCACCCTGTCCTGGGTGTATTTGCCCAACACCCGAAACGTTTTCCCCTTTGATGGGCATGGGGAACCCCACCATGACCCTAATATAGGATAAAGTGGAAGATAATGAATGAATTATTTGAGCCAGTTATACCTCCAATTAGAGTAGCTCTAAAGTAACTCTAATTGAATGGATGATTAACATTTGTGTGTCTAGGATGTGATTATGTATTTGAATTTGTTTATGTATGTCTATCTGCGCATTTGATCGGCTATTTTTTTAAAGAACAACGTTGTGTAATTTTTCTCTGTGAAATAGAAAAAAATAGGAAAATAAAAAAATGAGATAAAGTATAAATTAATCACAATAATGACTGGTAGTAATTACAACACTAACAGGAAATTTAAAAGTTAATACATACAATTTTTTGTAATGAACTTAATTGTGTGGCTTTGATTATAAACTTTTTAATTGTAATTACTTTTTTAGAAAGCCATGAACTTTAATAGGACTTCCAAGTAACCTTTATAGAGTGCACCTATTAAAAGGAATGTGCTAATTGCTTGTATTGCTTTTACTGCAATAATTCGCACTCCCCTGCAGAGGTAATGGATTTACTTATGATCTGCGCTCTGGCACAGCAAGGACCAGGGGTTATTCAATGCTCAAATTCAGGCTAATTAGTTAAACTGATTTCATTTCCTGGAAAAACCTGGTTTAGAATTACATGCAAGTGTCCGCATGTTCTTTCTTCACAGTGACTTTAGGCTTGGACTTTGAGGAAGTGTAAACATGCTAAATTGTGTGCACATGCCATACGATATGTAATAATGTAATGTTAATTAGAACCATGTGAAAAGTGAACTGCATGATTACAGTTTACACTGCATTCTAACATACCATTTTTGCAAAAATAAAGGCATTGAACCAAAGGAGTGGGGGGGGGGGTTTCCCCATGCCCATCCAGGGGAGAATGTCTCAGACGCTGGGCAAATACACCCAGGACAGGGCACCAATCTATCTCTGGGCACACACTCACTCACACAGACACGCACACAAACACACTCTATATGGGGCAATTTGGAGAATTCAGTTGACCTTAATCCATGTTTTTGGACTGTGGGAGGAAAACGGAGAACCCGGAGGAAACCCATATGGACATGGGAAGAACATCCACCCAGATTGGGATTCAAACCTGGAACCCCTAGCGCTGAGAGGCGAACGTGCTAACCACTAAGCCACCGTGCCGCCCTCCACTTATATAGTTATTATTTAATTTAAAGACTTTGTTTGTTTTGATAAAATTGCCTTAAAATTGCCCTACCTTGTAAATGTAAAATCTGAGAGATGAGTTTATATGTTTTGTTAGTCTAATCCTTCATCAGTATTCACAGAATGCACCCTATAGGAAAATGGTGGCCAGGCATTTTTGTTTGGTGAATCAGTCTCTGTCCATCAGTGTCACTGAAGTGTCACTGCATCTGGTCCACTCTTTCAACTCACACACTACTTCCATATCTATGCCACTGCAGTGCTGAGAATCATCCACTAAATAATCTTTGCCTTGTGGTTGTTCTGTGCAGGTTCCGACATTTGAGAACAAACAGAGGACCGGAAAAATATTCAGAGAACCAATAAAATGCCTATGATAAGTGGAACAGATGACATAAACAATGTTTATTAAAATGTTGTATAAGTATATATGGGATGTCACTTTGTTTTAGCTCTTTTCTGTTTGTTATTTTATTGGCTTTTAATTTACAAGGTAAAAAATAACATAAGATAAGCACAGACGGGGACCAGATGTGTTTTAGAACATTTGGGCCATATGAGTTTTTTTTTGTTGTTTTGTATGTGGGCCACTAAGACAACAATGCATTGTGTCTCCCAAACAATTGGAGACATGTGGCCCAAATGAATGTTTGCATATGAGGGCCACCCTTGGGCCCCTTGCATTTTGCCAATGCAGGCAGTGTGCCAGTTTTGCCATCTCAGCCAGGAGTGGCTCCTTCTAATGCTATCTGGGTTTATTAGACCCCATTACTCTGGTCTCTAATGTTCAGGACCCACACAGAGCAAGTATAAGTTGGATGGTTGGATAATTCCCAACATTGAACTTACACAAATATGCTAGTGCTGTGTTACCTGCACTGCACTACCATTAGCAGGTCAGATACAGCAGTGATGCTAGAGTTCTCAATAACAGTGTTAACTTATTTTGCATGTTCTCCCCGTGTCTGCGTGGGTTTCCTCCGGGTTCTCCGGTTTCCTCCCACAGTCCAAAAACATGGAACAAGTTAATTGAATTCTCAAAAAATTGCCCCCTAAAGAGTGTGTCTGTGTGAGTGAGTGTGTGCCCAGCGATGGATTGGCGCCCTGTCCTGGGTCTGTCTGCCCAGCGCCCGAGACGTTCTCCCCTGGATGGGCATGGGGAACCCCACCGCGACCCTAATAGAGGATAAGCGGAAGAGAATGAATGAATGAATGAACTTATTTTGCTCTCCATAAGACACAATTGATCAATTGCTTCACTTCGTAACCATAAATTCAAAGATAGTAAGTCAAACTTGAATATTTTGGCAGTGTTCACTGGATGCTACATGTGCTTCCTGTGGCAGATACCATCCAGAATTATTACTTATGTTAGTAATAGTAATGTTAACAGTTATAATACCTGCACTGTGTTGGCCCTGTGGGGGTCCTGATAATTAGGAAGCAGAGTAAAGGAGGCTGATAAAGTATAAAGGAATGTATATATATATATATATATATATATATATATATATATATATATATATATATATATATATATATAAGCTAATTTAATATTACATATAAGCCCACCTTGATATCTGCATCAATAGGTGAGAACAAAATGTTACACTACATAACATACAAGAGGGACTGAATTTTGTTCAGTCATTACTTTGATGAAATATGGGACTAATGATATCTGCATAGAGAACATTGAGTATCTACTGAGAGAACAGTGAGAGAGAGTGAACCAATAAATATTCCTGTTGCTTCCACTGTAGCTTCCTCCGTTTAGATTCGGGTTGCAGCAGGGCAGTGGCAAGTGCAGGCTTGTGCTCATGTGAAAGAACAACACAGTGTCAGAAGTATTTTTGGAAGGTATCTTTTTCGAATCAAACAAATCAGTATCAAAAAATGGCAATTTCAGTCACTATCTTTTTTAAACATACTGAGATTTTTTTTTTATTTGTATTGTTAATATTCATTTTGCATCTATATATCAGTGTACAGTGAGCCACCTGGTACATAATTAATTTTTTTCTGCATAATTATACTATTAGTGTTTTCAGAAATGGTAAAAAAAAAAAAGGCAGTAAATTTTTGTTTACGTTCTGTGTTATCAGTGTCATGATTATTTTTCGTATAACTAAATGTGATTTTTAAACAATTTTTGGACACTCCATCCTCTGCCAGCATATGTCCAGTATATGCCAACCAATATAAAATCAAATTCTGGGTTATTTTTTTTTATGAAGTTAGTCAGGTTAGAGAAAAATATAAGTTCCTCTACATTTTGGTATCTTTAATGACAAGCATTTTGAAAAGACCCACATATGCACAGCCACATTTATTTTTACAATAAGGGTTTGTTTTGGACACTAACTTAGTCACTTTTTTTCAGTCATTAAGGTATAATTTTGCTGGTGGGCCTGAGATTATATTGTCCTGGTACATGACCTAGTTTTGGGGAGAAAGTAGATGTCAGGCAGATGGTCTCATATTAGTTTTCATAATGCTTACTAAGTAAATTGGTTTGTTTTTCTTTTCTTGACTTTTTTCAGACATGCAATTTTTCTTTTAGAATCTTTAAGTGTTTTGTTTTTAAAAGGGTTATAAAGGTCATGGTAATATCTAATAAAAAGTCAAGATCTGCAAGATATCATTGTTTTGTGACCTGACTTGAAAATGGCCAAGATTTCAACAAAAAAAACAATGTACTAAAGATGAAGATTTAATTATTTGATGCTGGTAAATTAAACTAAGAAATAAAATAACTTATATGTTAATGGGAAATAACAAAAAAATAAATTTGTTGAGCTTTTGTTGGGATGAGCCTTACTATTTCTATTAATTTAATTAATTTCATGAATGTCAAGAAACCATAATTAAAAGAATGAACATTTAATATTAACCTTTATAGTGATTTTATTCTATAAACTACAATGGGGCGGCACGGTGGCTTAGTGGTTAGCACATTCGCCTCTCAGCACTAGGGATTCCCGGTTCGAATCCCCATCTGGGTGGAGTTTCCATGTTCTCCCCGTGTCTGCGTGGGTTTCCTCCGGGTTCTCCGGTTTCTTCCCACAGTCCAAAAACATGGATCAAGTTAATTGAATTCTCAAAATGGCCCAATTTAGAGTGTGTATGTGTGAGTGAGTGTGTGCCCAGCGATGGATTGGCGCCCTGTCCTGGGTCTATCTGCCCAGCGCCCGAGACATTCTCCCCTGGATGGGCATGGGGAACCCCACCGCGACTCTAATAGAGGATAAGCGAAAGATAATGAATGAATGAATGAATGAATGAACTACAATGGTTTAATTTAAACCACCCAAACTACTGACAGGACATTTAATAGCATATTAAATACCATACTTTTGTCCTGAAAGTATCATGATATGGTCTTTAAAATGTAACTATGTCTTATTATTTTACAAGTTTATTTTTATTTTTAATAAATTATAAGAGGTTGTCACTGTTTAAAAATAAATCCTTATAATAAAATGGTAGCAGTTCTTTTTATTCACACCAGCTTATTTCACACCCACAGTAATGCAAAATTAAAAAGAGAAGTGAGCTGTCCTGGGAATGATATTTGAAGCCTCCATGCTGTTATCTTACTCATCAATACAATTTTCAGGCACGTAGAGAGGCCGAAATTAGACATGTACTGTTCCCACTATTTTAAGCACACACATGCCTGTGTGACCATAGTTTTGAAATTATTTCAGAAGGTAACAGGGATGTGAATACATTTTAGGAGTAACTACATGTATACTATATATAACCATACAGGAACAAAATAACTTATCATTGACCCAGCAATATCTATTTAAAATAAAAAACTAAAATTTTTAATAAAATGAACCTCTAGTAGAGCCATCAAATGTATTTGATATATCATTAAAGGAATTAACCAAATTGCTTGTAAGCATCAGGGCTAACTTCAAGATACATTTTTGGCATCAATATTAAAAGTTTTTTTATTTCATTTGATTAAATTTTAATGTAAAGTTTAAATTATAAATTATAAATGATCATTATTCATTCCCACTCTTGTTTCTGATTGATTTTTCAGTTCATTTTAATCACCACTTTTCCTCCTGATTAACTGCTGTATTTACTTTATCGTGTTAGATCAATACACAGCATTAAAGGTCTTAATCCAGTCAAGGCAAGACTTTCAAAAAAAACTTTTCAAAGCATGAATTTCTTGAAGGTTAGTGCTGGTTTGTTTGTCTATCCATGTGTGCTGTGCTATAATGTACCATACAGTTTGTTTGTAAAAGTTATACATTAATAATTAAATGAAGGGTGTTATATGTGTTGTAAATGTATTTATATTATAGCAGTTTCTAAGTTAAATATTTGATTTTTTTTGACAAATTATTTTAAAAATATGAATTATTTAAAAAATATTAATAAAACAGTTCTATGTAACAGGCATTCTAATTAGAGTTAGCTGAAGTGTGCTATGTGCATGCTCACTACCTTAATGCATTTATGTTTATTTCACTTTTCATTTCTTGTACATGTTTTCTTTGTAGTGTTTTGTTAAGATACTTATTTAAGGCTATGACTTAATTCTGTTTATTAAGTCTTGATTGTAAATTTTACCTTGGCAGTGATTTATTGTTTGCTGTGAACTATGGTCATGATTTACAGTTTTGTCTCTGAAAAAAACTACTTTATCTACTCTGAAGCTCATGCATCAAGTCATCTGGACCTGTTAGAGCAAAAAGTTAACTTTTTGCATGCCTGCTTTTCTTCTAATAGCTAAATAACACCTGTGTTTTACTAAACCTATATGATAGATGTTCAACTGTTTCTGTCTATATATATATCCAAATTTTCTATCTATCTATCTATCTATCTATCTATCTATCTATCTATCTATCTATCTATCTATCTATCTATCTATCTATCTATCTATCTATCTATCTATCTATCTATCTATCTATATATATATATATATATATATATATATATATATATATTCACACACAGTATATATATATATGTGTGCATGTGGGTGGGTGCACGTGTTCTATACTTTCATTCTTCAAAATCTTTAAAACTTTCTATATTTTTTATTATTTAGTGCATTTACTTACAAATTGAAAATAATAAACATTGCCTCAATAATATGATTAAAAAGACAGAAAAAACATAATGTGACGCTGATGATTGCTGCTGCTTTCTATCATGTGCATATGTTTCATGTACATGCATGTGCTTGTGTGCAGTACGTACTGTCTATGCACTGGCTGCACACAGTTTGAGAATGTCCACATGGCATGACCACTCCTTCCCCTGGGGGACACTCTTTGCAGCACTCCCCACTTGTAGTATACAGTTTAGATTCACAGTGTGAGGCCACCGAATCTATTGCTGATCCACAGGCTACTGCCACCTACAGAAACACAAAAATATAGAGACACAAATCTGATTTAATGTAGATTAATTTGCATGTGGTCACACTGCTGCTGTGATTTAATTAAAGGTGAAGAGTGTATGATGCATTATTGTGAATACATCATAGGAAAGAGATCTCATCAGGCACGATGTGTAGCGGATTAAAGTAACACCTTGTTCTTGTGATTTATTCACAATAATGCACAATCTCAAGTGCCTTATTGCTTTAATATTGTATACAAACACACTTTTATAAAAACAAGGTTTGATTCATTAATGCGTTCGTTGAAAGAAAAATCTTTGATAAACTGGTCTTCTGCAATGAAATCTAGTCCAGTTTTTAAAGTGAACACTGATCGCTAAGTAACATGATTCTGGTTTTGTACAATCAAAAACTGCCATCTAGGGACTAGATTACAGCAAGTGGTTCATAACGGGCTTAGTGCTCATTGGAAATCGACTCACTGTTTATATTAATCTGTATTTTATGATTTAAAATAATGTGTTGTATATCATGATTTGATACGAATGTGAAGCGGTAAAAGGTATACATCATTGTCAATATTGTCACGGATGGACTAATGGCTCAGAGCCGGATCTACCAGTTATATAGTTAAAAATAGTGAATTCTACACATACAAATATTTATAAAGTGTGAACAATGTCTTAATTGTAGAGACCTTTATTAAAACTCAGTAATAAAAAGTTGTACTTTCTTACTGTAAACATCTTGTTGTTTGTTTATCAGGTAACATCACAACTGTGAAGTCACACCTTTAAGAAATGTCCTGTTTCCAGCTTGTAATTACATGTATGACACAACATGAGCAGTTTTTACAAGTCAGGAGGGCATAATTACTGTCATTCTGACATGCCACATTAAAAGAGAATACTTAAGACGTTGCACTCTGACACAATTATCCAAATATGAGAAGCCAATATATCTTCCTATGTAGTAACAGGCTGCCTCCTACACAACACAAGTGAACTGTATCTCCTATAGGTCTAGTGAAAGATCACCCAAGCCCACAAAGTAGACTTTATTACACCACGTGGTCTATAAAGTGGGGTGTGTTCAGGACTAATGTCATATATTTCTGCACACAGCTGTTTCCGCTGCAATGGACAAAGCATGGAGTGGTAATAGGCCACACACTTGGAGGTTTTAGGCATAAATGGACCTACTGTCTGTAAGGCATTAACCATGCATTTAAAGCTATATTCTAACGGCAGCTGAAATGCTTTCTCTATTGAATTTAACAGTTTTAACCTGATATCAATTTGTGTGTAGGCTCTATTCAGAGAGCCTATTCTGAATGCAGCCACAACCAAAACCAATTTGAAATATGTATCTGTGTAAGACTGTCACCACGGTTGCAAATGTTATTGGTGTCACTGGCCTGGTTAGACCATGAAAACTAAAGAAAAGTTTGATTAGTTGGTTTAGAGGCATTTGTACGGACAGGTCAATGAGCCATCATGACTGGTAAAGGGATATAGGGAACACCCCACCGTGATCGCTGATGTTCAGGGTAAAAATTCACCTCTGTTTAGCGAAAAGAAGTGATTCATGTTTATTAAAAGAAGCACAGGACTGAAATGTAAGTATAAGAGAAGGTCCTACAGCTGCCCTCTCATAATTTGATTTAGCTCCCTTTTCAACACCAGCATGTTAAGGTGTTGTGTTTCAACCATATCCATATTTCCAACTTGGGCAGTGTGTCCACAGTCACTGTTATGTTCTTGTTTTGTAAAAAAAAAAATAATAATAAATAAATAAATAAATAAATAAAGATAATATATGTAATTATTTAAAACTATTTCATTATCTTTATCATACAACAGCAGTAGGAAATACACTGCTTTTAATTAATTGCTCTAGACTTGAATACGATATTGGATAATGATCACGTTTGATAATACTACAGTGTAGCTGCTTCCTCCTTAACTACTGACATGTGTTCATTTGTAACTCACTTTGGATAAAAGTGTCTGCTAAATGACTAAATCTAAATGCAAGTGCCACAAGCGTTATTCCTGATCTGTAAGATGGGTTGACAGATTTCATGGTAGTTAAATGGTAATAAAGTTTTCTAAATTGTACAGTATCTTCTCAACCAAAAAAAGCATTAGCAATGTTTTTACACTTTGTAGAACCATGATGTAACATCATCACAAATACCAAAACACCTCCCTGCTGTAACACTGAAAGTGTGCGCGCGTGTGTGTGTGAACTGTTTATGACTCCTCATTAGGATTCCCATGACCATGGGCAAATTAATGGTCTATGTACAAGAAAAACTATAACATGCATAATGCAATCACATTCAAATAGATCCTTTAAGAGCACACACTAACCATACTGATTAAAACTTTGACATTTAAGTTAGTAGCATTTAATATTAGATTGCTTCACTTTACTATTATGTTTCTTTTTCTAGCAGCATAGAAAAAGGAAACAAACATCTCTTAGTATTTAAAATGATTTACATATGGAAAACATAAAAAACAACACTTTCACACACTTTATTTGACCAAAAAACGAAATATTTCTTTGATATTTGGGCCAAAGCCTGTTGCATAAGAAACTGAATAAGGAAGCAATTATAAAGACCATATAATAGTGACAGAAAAGGCTTAGTTCTAGTACCAAGTGGTTTTTCATCTAAATTTTTTTTATTATTATTTATTTATTTATTTTTTGTATCTTGCTTTAACTGCCATTTTTGAATCAGTGCACCTCACTACTTTCAGATGTAGTCCTCTCTTCTGATCTTAATTTCTCCCCTCCTCCCTCCTCCCCCTCTTTTATTCAGAAGCAGATGCACAGGAACAGGGCCACCATTTAACCCCCTGATTTTCACCCGCCCCCTCCTCCCTTTTCCTGCTGCCCTCTCTGAATTTCATTCAGCTCTGTTCTCTAAGCAAGCAATCTTTGGGTTTCAAAATCATTCGATTTACATGTAACAAATTAGGCCTGGAATTCCTATTCTGCCTACTCACATTCACTGGCAATATTCGAAGTGATGCCATAAAAATGTTAAAATCAATCCTCCAACAAATTTGCACTACAAAGTACCTTTTTATTAAAGTATTTTTGATTCTTTCATCTACTCAATATATTGCTAAAAAGGAACATCTATGGTATCAAAAACTTACATATTTTATCTCAGTTTATCATAACAAACATATTTTATCTCAGTATAAAGGTACATAAAGAGTGGAAAACATCATACTTATAATTGTATACAGTTAACAAACCGGTGTGTTATAGTTGGCAGTTGCTAAATACAATAAATATCACTGAGATAAAATCAAGTTTATGCTTCTAATTGCATCCTTTGTTTAAAATATGATGTATGCTGGTTATCCGCTTCACTTACTAGGGTGTGGGCGTGACAATCCGCCAATCATTCAAACCTGTTGGGTTATTAGCTTGCCAGGTAGTTAACAGAAATCTAAAAGAATTAAGTTTAGGCGTGCCTAGATTGCTTAGGGCACCATGTGCACTGGGAGGTCATCTTTCAAACTGTCTGTCAATCTACATTTAGTCATTAAGCAGGTGTTTTTATTTAAAGCAAATTACAAATTATTATTTTGTAATAGAAGGACATATATATATATATATATATATATATATATATATATATATATATATATATATATATATATCCCCCCCCCCCCCCCCCCCCCCCCCCCCCCCCCCCCCCCCCCCCCCCCCCCCCCCCCCCCCCCCCCCCCCCCCCCCCCCCCCCCCCCCCCCCCCCCCCCCCTTATAAAGTTTTGCAAATGTCCACAAACACAACACTCTATCAAAGGACTTACCTAATCCGAACTACTGACCATCTTTACACTAAGATTCACTGAGTATGGACTGCTTTTATTCTCAAATTCACACTTTTATTATGATAAAGTTCAAAGATGGCTGTGCTGAAACTGGGTTATATTTACTTGATCAAGAAGTCTGATTAAATTGTTTTATGGTGAGAACATCAGTGCTGACCTAATCTGCACATGACAATGTCTCATACTACAGAAGAGACCGCACACAGAGCTCACCTCCAACTTATTAAAAAGTCATTGAGGGAAATCACTACATCTAAGCTGTCTCCCTCAGTTAGTTCCAACTGCATGATTACATTTACACTTTTAAAAAAGTTTTAGGAGAGTGAGGTAATGTGGTCTGCAAGTTTTACATTGATGCTCTGGTTTTTTTTTCCTATTAGAAAGTCATGTCAGATATTAATAACACCTTTCCCATTTAGTGTTTTTATTTTGTGTTATTAATACAATGAAATATCTGCATTAAAATTAACACACTGTCTTCCTGAAAAAGCTACAAAGCTGAACCTGATCCTAGGAAACATAATCTGTGATTACAGCATCTGCATTGCATATGTGATTACCAAGGACAAGAAAGTCTATGTTTTCTTTTGATGAAAAAAGAGATCAAACCTTACTTAACTCAAGACTGAAATCTGTAACCTGTTAAATCTCTGTATCCCTAAATGGAGAGGTAAAATGTTTTTTTTTATAACTGATTTTGTATATTTACAAAGTAGCTAAGATACCCTGGACCTTGGTTTCAGCTTTGGGGCAACAGTTAAGGGAAGGTCATTTGATATTTCGGTATGATATCTGATATTTTAGTATTATTGCCCCTGTGCCAGGTCTGTAAAGACATGTTGGCTAAATTTGGTGCGAAGGCTCCATCATCCTGTGAAGTGTCTTGACCTCTGCTCTACTGAACACCATTGGAATGATCTTTTTTTCTGCAAATGGATGATAGCACGGTCACAGCAGGAACGGTCTGAATACTGAGTGATGGCCCTGGGTTCATTTCAATGGGGAGTTAGCAAATTCTCCTTTGGTCTTCCTCTAAAAGCTCTAGTTTCCTCTAAACATATTCTAAAACATCTAAAACAGTGAAATCTCATCATATTATCGTCCGCTTAATCCACTACTAGGGTTTGGGAGGGGTTTCCCATGCGCATGCAGGGGAGAATATTTTGGGCGAAAGACAGATACAACCAGGACAGTGTGTCAATCCCGCTTTGTACACATTGTACACATTTACTCACATACACACACATTTATTTTTTAGGGGAAATTTAGAGCAGCCAATTCACCTTGATTCCATGCTACTCAGAACAAACATTCCCAGAGACAAGGATAACAAGGAAACTCCTCCCAGATTGGGATTTGAATCTGGATCGTGCTAACCACTAAGCCACCATGCCACCCATCAGTTGAAATGGAGATGCAAAATTGTCCATACGCGTGAGTGTGTTGGTCCTGTGATCGACTGTCATCCAGTCCAGGGTGTCCCCCAAGTTGTTTTCATGACCAGGCTGCAGCAATCCCTATGACCTGAAGGAGTGTAGGTGTCCACAAACACTCATCTGTTCATTCAACTATACAGCTGAATTTTCATTCTGTCTTCTTTAAAAGCGAGACAAAACTACAGAACATTTTCTCACAAATGTTTTATGCCAGAAGCATAACTGCTCATTTTGCATGAAATACAGATTTTAAAAGTTCGTTAAATTCCAGAACTACATTTAGAGCTTTACTCTTTAAGAAGAAAACCTGTTTATAAATCCCATGCAGTTGCGCAACAGCCTGGCAAGAAAAAAAGGAACTTAAAAAAACGGTGGGAACATTAGGTATGTAAGAACAAGTTATCCAAGAGGAGCAGCTCCACAGCTGCCTGCTCCAAAGGTAACTTCGTTTATTTGGCATTTTGCTTGTTTGAGAAACACTAATGACTTAAATTTTAAATTGTTGGTTGAGCAGCACTACCAAACTAAATCTCAAATGAGAAAACTAATACCTTAACCCTGCAAAATAATTCAGAACCCACAAAATATAGTTTATCTAGCACCACCTGCCTAGTTACTGCAACACTGCAGTTTTAAGAAAATGCACTTTGATCCCCATGCACATCCAAGGGAAAACGTTTCGGGCGCTGGGCGGATACACCCATGACAGGGTGCCAATCCATCACTGGGCACACACTAAATTTAGAGCAATTTATAGCAGCCAATTCACTTTGAATCCATGTTTTTGGACTACAGAAGGAAATCAAAGAACCCGGGGGAAACCTATGCGGACAGAGGAAGAACATAAAAACTCTACCCATATTGGGATTTAAACCTGAATTTTGGGATTCAAACCTTTGTAATTATGAGATATTTGTATATTGCAGATTTCTTTTAAATACTTTAAATAATAACATTACAGATACTTATGAAGATCAGCCATAAAACATAAAATTGTGAATATAATTCAGGACTACATATTAAAATAGATTTTAATGTTTTTAAGATTTTTAAACTAAGATGTTAACAGTAAGGCACAATAGCAAAGAGCATTTAAAACTGTAAAACGTAACCAGAACAGATATTATTTCGCAGCAGATATCAGATTTGTAAGATAACTGGCTACTTTGTAAGAGTGAGTGTTAATCTTGGCATCAATCCATAACTGTACGAGTGATAACTGATAACAGTAACGACACTTCAGCATTTGAAGAGTGAAAATACTAGCAGTGATTCAGCAGTGAAAATTCATTCTTCTGTCGTTTAAAACCCTATGGGTGCACTTGTTTTCTTCACCTGTAAAAAGGACAACACTGCATGGAATTTGCAATGATAATGTAGTGCAAGAGTAGAATTGCATGGAATTTGCAAGGATAATGTAGTGCAAGAGTAGAATTGCATGGAATTTGCAAGGATAATGTAGTGCAAGAGTAGAATTGCATGGAATTTGCAAGGATAATGTAGTGCAAGAGTAGAATTGCATGGAATTTGCAATGATAATGTAGTGCAAGAGTAGAATTGCATGGAATTCAAAGGAAATTATTTAGCCCTGCATAACGTTAAAAAAGCAGCACTACATTTAAAAGCATTCTAATATAATTGAAATCGAAATATAAAGTGTTATATATATAAAGGCTACAAAATTGAGCAAGTCTAAAGACTATACAGGATGAGACTTTTGCTGCTGTGCTGATCTGTGGAAGTTCTCGCAGATGGATACACTGAGATCAAACTTGCGAGCGCGGATGCTGGACGCAGGGACCGCTCTTGCGGGACATTCCACGCTGCACATCCCACTGATGTGTCACGGTGTTACGGTCACGGTACTCACCGCTCCCCAAAACATCATCCACGTTAAACTCTCCATGGCTGCAAGCTTCTCTTCTCCCGCTCCGATCACGATGCGCAGTGACGAGGTCCGAGTGGCGAACTGAGCATAGTGGGAGTCCCGCGTGGAAGAGAGGAAGGATCAGTGCGACTGCGTGGAACTTGGGGAATAAACTGCTCTCCCACTGCTGCTGCTGCTGCTGCTGAGCTCCCGCCCTCCTGCTCCGTCCCGCAACGCTGTCCAACCGAGCAGCAGTCCAACCAACACAGTGCAGAGAGGAGCCATCGACACCAGGAGACGGGGGGGGGGGGGGGGCACCGTATCACCTTCATCCTCTCTCTCCCTTTCTCTCTCTCACTCTCTCTCTCTTTTAATCTCCATTTCTCTCTATCTTTCTCCTTATTGCTCTATTTAGAGTCTTCTTCATTTTATCCCATATCATTCCAGTAAAACATTCAGAGGGAAACATCCATCCATCCATTATCTGCTGCTTTATCCTGTACCAGGGTCGCGGGGGATGCCCATCCAGGGGAGAACGTTTCGGGTGCTGGGAAGACAGACCCAGGACAGGGCACCAATCTATCACTGGGCACAAACTCACTCACACAAACACACTCTATATGGGGCAATTTGGAGAATTCAATTGACTTTGATCCATGTTTTTGGACTGTGGGAGGAAAGCGGAGAACCCGGAGGAAACCCACACAGACACAGGGAGAACATGGAAACCTTTAGTAGTAATAATAGCATTAATTATATGAATAGTTATTCATTAATTATCTTCTGCTTAATCTTCTTCTAGGGTCACTGGGGTGAGGGGTCCACATGCCCATCCAGGGGAGAACAATGAGCGCTGGGCAGATACACCCAGGACAGGGCACTAATCTATCGTTGGGCACACTAACTCACTTACACAGACACACACACAATTTAGAGCATTGAATTTACATTGAATCCATGTTTTCGGACTGGGGGAAAACCAGGTTCTCTGGTTTTCCCCCACAGTCCACAAACATGGATTTAAGATCAATTAAATGCTGTAAATTGCCCTATATAGTCTGTGTAGATTGGCACCCTGTCCTGGGTGTTATCCGACTCTAACATAGGATTAAGTGAATGATAATGAATGAATTATAATATAAATGTATTACATTAAATCCAATCTTTATTATTTATAAACCTAATAAAACATGATGCTCTATTTAATCATGAAGTCATTTTCTATGTATGGCCTAAATGTACTTATTCTAATGCACCCTCCTCCTGTTTATAACTTGATATATTTGATGCTCTATTACACTTTTGTTTGTCTTTTTCTGCATTTGTCTCGATGCAGTTTTTGATAACATGTCTTTGCTATTAATTACAGCACGCAGACACACGGCAAACGTCGTCTTGTTTCGCTCCATGTGTGCGAGCGGGAAGTGAGCAACTGTGAAAGAGATCTGCAGAAATTCTCCATGTGCGTGAATGAGGAGAATCTGCATGACGTCACGCAGCAGCTCCTCGAAAGAGCATGCGGCTGAATTGCGCTTGTGGCGCTAGAGGGCGCCCGGCCTGACTCTGAGCGTGCGTGTGTGTTCATTAAACATACATACATACATACATACATACATACATACATACATACATA
>JAFMOD010000361.1:336122-416017 GCA_019802435.1 Corydoras maculifer
CACACACACACACACACACACACACACACTAACAAACATGGCTATGTTTGAAGTTTGTGAATATGTGGCCTTTTCATTCCTATTGTGTTTCAGCTTTGTTAAAAGCAACACAATTATAAAGATACACAAGAAAAGCAACAGCAAAGCAGCTTAGGCCTGAAAATAGTGTATGTACAGTTCATGGTTCTTTGCTCCTCTGTTATGTGATAAAGCTGGCTAGCTACATGATTTGTTCAGCCAGAATTTACAGTGGTAGGAAATGTAACATTTTTTAACAGTTAATTAATTTAGTTTTATTAGGGATATTAGTTTAATATTTTTTTCCATGCAAATTAACATTTTGTTTCAATTTCTTTGTGTTGCTCTGTACAAGTAAAGACCTTGATATCACCAATGTCCAAAAGGTAGTAGTATCAAAGTTCTAACTGTCAGCTGTTGTCTAACTTACCCCCTCTTTATCTTTGTCTTCAGAACCAATAGTCCTTTCTAAATAAAAGCATTTAAACAAATATGTCATTTTACAAACAACTTACATAATACACAGATAATTTACAAAAGCTTTTATTGGCATTTTTATTTCATCAGCAATATGGTGTTACCATTGTCTGAGTCTCCTCTGCATACTGTACTGTGCATTTCAATAGTAGTCATTTCCTGACTGCACATTCTATCTATAAAGGCACACTGTTTTAGCATATAGGACTGCAGAATGTGGCCTGACATTATCCTACCTTCACTAGAAAGTACAATGATTTTTACAAATCCCCTTAATATTTTCACAATATCATGGTAGATAATGGAAGAACTATACTATTTGCAGTCTTAAGTCAAAAGAAAAAATCAATTTCAAATTAATGACAATTTTAAAGCCTTTTATAATCATATAGAATAAAAATACATTTGCTTTCAAAGGCAGAGGCTTTGCTAGATTTTTCTTTTATAGTCAAGTGGGATCCCCTAGCCACCTCTCTATTAATATTTTAGCATGCTTCAGTACGGTGTAGCTTGAATATATTACATGCCAAATATTATGTGTCCATTTCATTTTAAAATGTATTGATATTTTAATGATATAATTAAGGTTAATGACTAAAATTATTAAATATCATTTATTTGTGTTTTTTTTTTAACTGAAAGTTCAAGGGAATGCTTAGACAATGTTAGTTAGAGCATGACATCATTACTTACATCAGACTTTGTTATTACAGCATGATGATGTCCCTCGGCTCTAATCAAGGCCCCAAAGGAAAGCGCTGGGTGAGCTTATGTGAGCAGAAACTCCAGTGGAATACAAATAGCCCTGATAGAAACTTTATTTAATACCTTGGAGAATATGAATATCAAGTTTAAGCCACACTTCCTTTTTCAACTGCACTGCCTAGCCCTCACAAACTCACTTTGTTCTGAATGAGCACAGATTCTTACAAATACATGCAAAAATGTAGGCCATACCAGAATAGTAAAGACTGGGATAGCCAGCCATAATGCGATTATAAGTCACTTATACAATTATCCATGAATTGTAACAATGCACTCAATATATGTATGTATGCATGCCCATGATTGCCTAGTTTTGTAATTAATACAAAGAGAGTGTATAATCTTCGAAATCATGACCATTTTTTACTAATCTTGGGCTGCAGCCATGGACAGCAATAACATTTTTAGAATTTGAATGAAATCGAATCAAATAAAAAAAAACTTTTGTATCAAACTATGAATCTCACAATGATGGAACAAGAAAAGTACAAATTAAATCATAACTAAAATACAATCTATGACATTTGTATGAATGGAAATGTTTAGGAATGTGTTTAGCCGTTACGTTTTTTTTTTCTGTATGGTGAAAAGCTTGCAATCATAAGGTTAATATGTTCTTGTATGACAGCTATAGTGGTATACAGAATTGATTGTGGGGCGGCACGGTGACTTAGTGATTAGCACGTTCGTCTCTCAGCACTAGGGATTCCTGGTTCGAATCCCCATCTGGGTGGAGTATCCATGTTCTCCCCATGTCCGTGTGGGTTTCCTCCGGGTTCTCCGGTTTCCTCCCACAGTCAAAAAACATGGATCAAGTCAATTGAGTTCTCCAAATTGCCCCATATAGAGTGTGTATGTGTGCATGTCTGTGTGAGTGAGTGTGTGCCCAGCGATAGATTGGCACCCTGTCCTGGGTGTATCTGCCCAGCGCCCGAAACCTTCTTCCCTGGATGGGCATGGGGAACCCCACCGCGACCCTAATATAGGATAAAGCGGAAGTTAATGGATGGATGGATGGGAGAATTGATTGTGGCTCTAAGAATAATTCATTCCCGTGCTTTTGAACTCCAAGGCTTTATAGTTAATCAATAAAAAAAAAAGTCTGGCTATCCATATTCAATAAAACATACAGATACTGTTCAACCCCATAGCTTGAAGATTTGCTGTACACCATTCATGAAGCTTACAGTTTTGCAAAACCAAGATCAGCACCCCATATTTACAACTGAGTAATTGGCACTTCACCACAAATTTGGTCATCAGAGTTACACAGGTCAGTGTGAAAAAAGTAGGTTTGCTAACTTTTATGCAGCAGTTAAAAGAAATAAAATATAGATTTTAACATTTGGAAATCATACGGTCTGCTTGCCTATAAAATATGATCCTTGTCTCCATATGGTCGTACAGGTATGTGTGTGCTGCTGAGCCTCACCATGAGAATGATGAAAACAGGTTCAGTAGGAGGGCTCTACCTTCACAGCACATCCCATATGTCAAGACCCCGCAGCTTGAATATGACCCAGCTATTAAACCTGAGTACTTTCAAGTACCGACATGGATACTCATGATTTAAGTACATGCTGAATTAGCAGGGTAACAATAGCCTATGTGCACTCTATACAGCATCCATTTACCTGCTTTAGTATGGATCAGAAAACATAAAGTCCTTCAGAATACCTCCTGCAGGTCAATACCATAATGCAGAGGAGTGAAGTAGGATATGATATACTTTGTAGTTCTACAATTACAGACTGTAGTCCATTTGTTTTCCCGTATACTTTGTTAGTCCACTTTACTCTTTTCTTAAATCGTTAGCATCATCACAGGACCTCCACAGAGTAAGTATTGTTTAGATGGTGGATTCACACAACTGCAGTGACAATTACATGGTGGTGGTGTGTCAGTGGTGAGACAGGACACACTTTAGTGAGAATGCCATGAGTAAAAATAAACTACCATCCAAAAAGGTCCAGCAAGCAGCATCCTTACTATATTATTACATCATCTGAGGATTGGAGGATAGCAAATATTGTCACTAGAGACTTGGAAACTTGGATCGCCAGCACTAAAAGGCAGACATGTTAACCACTAAGCCACCAAGCACCATGTAGTGCATTTTATTCCAATAGATTTAAATGCATATTACTTAAACAATGTATTTTATATACAACTGAAGATAAGAACAGCAATACTACTTTTTGTAAGCATTTTGTATTAAGTGTTCTCCCAATTACATGTGTTTTCTTGCCATTATAAAATGCAATCTAAAACACTCTCAAAGGTTTTTTTTTTCTTTCAGAGACAATTTTCATTTCCTGCTCGAGATTTACTGTTCGATTGTCATTAGCTCCAGTTCTAACTGACTTCATATGATTTATTTAATCACTGCCTTTAGAGGTTCTTGATTAGCTGAATCAAGAGTCCTGAATATAATTAACAAATGAAAGCCATATGAAGATAGAACTCCAGGAGGTGGGTGAATTTGTGGCCAATGGATTACAGCTACATCCCAAACCATAGACACAACATTAAATTGTATCTCATCTGCTGATTACATTAAAATGTAATTCAAATAATTGGTCATTAAAGTTATTTAACGGACCATTGATTGCACCTTTAAAGTGTGACCTACATTGGAAATGAATACAATCTACAATCTAATAACATTTTTTTAGACGGTTCAAAACACTTTCAAGTTTTGACAACTTTCCTAAAAAGAATTTTACTATATCTGATACATCACTCTTTCAGACATTATTCAGGGAATTGGTTAAATTACCAAATTGCACTGAAATGCAACATTAAAGTTAGAATTGTGCATAACTGCTTATCATCATTACATCGTCTTAATGATCCCCATAATTCTTACATCTTGGTTTTTGAATTGGATCATCATTTTAAGATCTGCAACCTCATCATAATCCCAAAATTTCTCTTGAAAACACATTTGAATTCAAAACATAATGAAGCCAGATGGTGCTGATGCAGCCACACTAAGCATGGATAAAAGGAATTGTGATTTTAAACTGTGACCTCTGTAACTTCACTCACTTTTCCTCATATATTCATACAGCATGTGTGACATATGTAATCATTCCAAAACTGTCAGTATTGATTAAAACAGGTTTTGATATGACTGGGTGATACCAGCAGTTTCACAAATCCTGAAAAGCATCTGTTTAGAACTTTAGCTGTAAAAAATATACAGAATGACCTGAATAACTGCATTTATATGTGTGTTACTTTGAATGTCTTTTATTATGCTGTTAATCACAGCTGTAAAAGAAAAACAAGGCCCTCTGGTGATCAGACATCTGTAAATAATCGGTAGTGTGTGTTTCATTCTTAATCCAGTAAAAGATCTAAAATGCTACTTTAAATCGACATGAAATTGCACCTCATAAAATTCATTAAAGTATATCGAATGTCAGTAACCTGCAATAGCACATCACAAAGCAAAAACTTCTAACTTATAAGGAAATGTGCACAAATTATGACATGGAGACAAGGGAAAAAGAAAGAACTTTAATAAATGCGAGACACCATAACCCCATCAAGACTTATTTACTGTATAAAACACAGAACGTCACCTGTATTTGGTTACTAATGGAGCAATCATTGAAATGTGTGTGCGCGTATGTGAAATAAAGTCTGAAGGGAGGGCATCGAAGAATTTCAATTGCCTTTTTTTTAACTTTCCTGGTTTATCCTAACTGTCATTCCCTCTTTGTGAAACACCTGATTCACTGTATACCTGTCAAGACTTTAAACCAAAGACACATAAAATCAGCAAAAGAACAAAGTAAGAATGCAGGAAGCAGTAATCTCCCACAAGGAGCGGTTATATGGAGAAGTCTGCTCTATTCTTCACAGCTGGAACAAAGAACCAACATACCCTCTTCCAGCTTTAGCAACATACCCTCTTACGTCTTTAGTCTCTTTCTCTCTAACTTTCCTTTTCTTTGATCACTTATGTCTCTCATTTTCTCAAATCAAAACAACTGCTGCTGTGTCACATGGTTCAGTAATAAAAAAGACAAAATTAGGACCACAATACCAGCTGAGGTCTGTGTGCTTTCTCATTTGCTTGTGCCCAATACCATTTGTGGGACTTCCCCGTGTGCTCTAAAAAAATCCCAGTTATGTTTATTCAGCATCTGCACAGAGAATTATATCCATCAAATATGATGGGCCGATTCTAAACCGGCTCCAATACATTGTGTTGGTATTTACTTAGAGCGGACCGCATTTCTAGAGCTTGCATCTGAACCTGATCAAGAGCCATGCATGATGTACAAGCACTGAAATTATTAACGTTTTCAACATGCTATACCTTATTTATTCCATGTAGACAAATGTATCTGTGGTAAATATGAGCCAAATATTTTCTCTATTCCCCCGTTGCAACCACACTGTGTGGTAAATTCATCTCGTTCAGGAATTCACATGTAGGAAAACAGAAGCCACATGAAACATATGTGCCTATGCACAGAAGTTCAGTGTTTGGTGTATGGTTATTAACAACCATTGTGCATGCATTCGACATGTTTTCAATTATGACAGGGTAACAAAAAAATATAAAACATGCAGACCAGATTGGTGTGTGATCTAAACCACTAATGATTTCACATACTATGTATGGTAGCACTGTGATGCATTGCTTGTCAGTCTCCCAGCTTGCACAATCTGACCCCTGATTGTGCAACTGGTTTAAAACTCTAAAACCCAGACTTCAACCAACCCAAGCAAACTCATGTCACTCCACTACACATCTCTCTCCATTGGCTCCCCGTAGCTGCTCACATTCAGTACAAGGCACTGTCTCTGGCCTACAGGACAATCTCTGGATCTTGCCTCTCTTCCTTTAATATATATTTCCAAAATGCACTCCAACTTGTTCACTTTACTCTAGTGATGAATGTCGCCTGGTGATTTAACCTCATTGTGGTGCTAATTAGCACTACCAATCTTTCATCACATCGGATAATGATCAGGTTTCATAATTCTAAAATGTTGCTTGTTTTTTTCATAATTACTGACTTGTGTTGTTCTCTCATTTGTAAATTGCTTTGGTTTAAAGCGTCTGCAAAATGGCTAAATGCAATATCCATATGACTTCTTCTTGAGAAATAAAAGAATACTTTTCCATCAGAAATAAAAAAATGTGCCTATGATCATAATACTTTGTATTACCAGTTGTGTGAAGAAACATCACCCTATTTCATAATCACTGACATTAATATGCTTTATTTTCACAGTGATGTCAAGATTTTGTCAAATTTTGTATTTGTTGGAATTTACCCCTTTTTTATGAGCATGTCTAAGGTTAAGCATTAATACTGTTTGAAAACATCTGGCTCACAGCAGAGATTCTCCATGCCAAACTCAACAACTCTTGTCTATACAGTTCTATCTAAGTAGCCACCTGGCAAATGGTAGGGCAGGTTACCAGCCCATTGCAGGGCGAACACACAAAGACTTTTAAACCTATACTGTCAGAAATTAGGATATAATTATTTCCTTCCCCTGAACTCCATGGTACCCTTGAGGTAATTGATGTTTTTAAATTCTAAAAGTAGGCACAAAACTCAGTCAGAAAAGAGTGAATAGTGTTTCCATTAGTATGATAGACTGAATAAAACTATGCCTGTTTTTTTTCTTATTGCCTTAATAGTACTAATAGCACTTAATAGTCACCGCAGTAACACAGTAGCTTAGTTGTCAGCATGTTCAGAATCCCGATCTGGGTGAAGTTTCCAATGTTCTCCCGTGTCCACATGGGTTTCCTCCGGTTTCCTCTCACACAGTCCAAAAACATAGATAAAGGTAAATCAGCTGCTCTAAATTGCCCCCATATAGTGAGTGTGTCTGTGTGAGTAAGTATGTACCCAGCAATAGGGGGGGGGGGGGGGGGGGGGGGGGGGGGGGGGGGGGGGGGGGGGGGGGGGGGGGGGGGGGGGGGGGGGGGGGGGGGGGGGGGGGGGGGGGGGGGGGGGGGTATATATATATATATATATATATATATATATATATATTCATTCATTCATTATCTCCCGCTTATCCTCTATTAGGGTCGCGGTGGGGTTCCCCATGCCCATCCAGGGGAGAACGTCTCGGGCGCTGGGCAGATAGACCCAGGACAGGGCGCCAATCCATCGCTGGGCACACACTCACTCACACAGACACACTCTATAGGGGGCAATTTTGAGAATTCAATTAACTTGATCCATGTTTTTGAACTGTGGGAGGAAACCGGAGAACCCGGAGGAAACCCACGCAGACACGGGGAGAACATGGAAACTCCACCCAGATGGGGATTCGAACCGGGAATCCCTAGCGCTGAGAGGCGAACGTGCTAACCACTAAGCCACCGTGCCGCCCTATATATATATATATATATATATATATATATATATATATATATATATATATATATATATATATATATATATATGTATATGTGTGTGTGTATGTATGTATATATATGTATATGTGTGTGTGTATGTATGTATATATATATATATATAACTATGCTATATATACTATATAATATATACTACAGAACTATGCTATATGCTAAAATGTATTTCTGTATAGATCTGATGAAGCAAAAAGGATGCAGATGTTAAGTATTCATTTCCAGTGAAAAACATTACAGTCAATGGCACATGATCCTGTATTCCACAGTAATACCACTAGTCCTTTGTGTAGCCCATAATGTTGAGCCTTCCAGGCCTCTATAATTTCTGTCTCACTTTCATATGTATGAGATCAACATTTAGGGTATTATTCTTTTTTGTCTGGCATCTAAAAATATGTAATCCATTTACAAATCATAAACAAATCAACTAACCCTGTTTTAAAGGGATAACATGAAAGATGGCTCCAGAAAATAATGACCCCAACTACATCAAACAGAGCACCACAAATAACAAAATGATGATAACATTTTTTTAAAACAATCATATAGACAGCAATGCTAAATTACTTCAAGACACACGCAACTCCCACTAGAGCTTTTAAGTACCTCAGAGAGCACCTCCAGACAAAACTATTTTATGTATGGAGATTTCCCCTGACTCACTGAACCTTTTAATTATATTATGAACCACATTAACACTTTGCAACCTTCTGCTTAGAACTATTTCTTTAAACTGACATATGTAGCACACATTGATGAACCACAACTTGCTTGCAAAATCTAAGTCTTTGGTGAATCCTTTTATATTTATATTTTTTTATATTGATGACATGTTTCAGGTGCTGGGCACACATGGATTTGCCAACCACTTAGCCACCATGCTACCCCAGTTTCAATATACTGTATTATTCTTTTATTCTGGTATTCTTTTCTGTTATAAAATGAACATCCCCCAACAGCAGCACTTTCTACAGGGGATATTTCATACTTTATGTAGTGCCATAGTGTAAAATCTGTGTTAAGTGCATAAAATACCTTAATCCTGCATTTATGGTTTCATAAGTGAAAAGTAAGGTCATGGAAATTAAAGTAGGTCAGATGTATGAATGCCGATGTTAAAGTTTTGTACTGATTTGCCTAAATGACCCTGTTTTTCTGCCATCATTATTTTATTTAATAGTTTTAAATAAGGCACGGTGGCATAGTGCTTAGCACGTTCGCCTCTCAGTGCTAGGGATTCCCGGTTCGAATCCCCATCTGGGTGGAGTTTCCATGTTCTCCCCGTGTCTGCGTGGGTTTCCTCCGGGTTTTCCGGTTTCCTCCCACAGTCCAAAAACATGGATCAAGTCAATTGAATTCGCAAAAAAAAAATTGCCCCATATAAAGTGTTTCTGTGTGAGTGAGTGTGTGCCCAGCGATAGATTGGCGCCCTGTCCTGGGTCTATCTGCCCAGCGCATGACACGTTCTCCCCTGGATGGGCATGGGGAACCCCACCGTGACCCTACTAGAGGATAAAGCGGGAGATAATGAATGAATGAATGAGTTTTAAATGAGTACCACATCCTTATTGTTTAAAAAATGAAATTGTACATGTGGAATAGCGCATGTAAAAAACAGAATCAATAAAAGAAAACAGTCTATTAGTTTTTTGTTTGCTGAAACAAAGTGTCACAAGTCAAGATCTGAAACAATATTAGTTTTTCCTTGCCCCTTTTTCCAGGACCGTCTCTGCTACTACATTCCCCATCTTCTATTCTAAGATGTGATGCATCTTTGAAACATACATATTTTTCAGCACAATCATCACTCCTCCACTGCCCAAAATCTCCTTGTTAGAAGATGACTTTGCGACCTTCTTAAAAAGAAGAAAATACCATTTCCAAGCAAGTCCTCTCCTCATTTTCCTCATCTCTGAATTGAAGGTATTTAAACACTTTAGCAAAATGACCACTTGTTCATTCGATTCCATCTCTGCTGAATTCTTCCAGTCCATATACTCCATACACAAAAGGACAACCAGCTCCATACTCACTGGTACTTTCCCAGATTATTTTAAACAGGCTAAGGTTACACTGCTCCAAAAACCCAACCTCACCCCAATCTGCTCATCAGCTTCAGGCCTGTGTCAGTGTTCCTGTCCCAAATGCTTGAAAGAAAACTATCAGCGTTGCTTTTACAGAACATCCTAGCAATTTTACAGAGACCCCCTCTGCCCACTCCTCCTTACAATAGATTTTCCAAAGGGCTACCCTACCTCAGGGTTGGGGGAATATTGAACCAGACAAAAACGACTAGAATGATGATAATGCTCACTTTTAGGTCGCTTTGGATAAAAGCTTCTGCAAAATGACCTAATGTAATCAAATGTAAACAATGCATGAAACCTTGATATGGTGTATTCATTTAATGTAACACTTTGTGCTGCAAGTGGGCCAGTAAAACCAAACGCATCCTTTTCCACGCTAGTATAACAGGATTTATGATTACACTGTGTCCATCTGTAGATATATTTCAAGAAGTGTTTATCCCACGACTCCACTTACTTTTGCACTTTGTACTTAAGACCCTAATATTTGCAGCTCAGTGATTACTTATCTTTACTTTATTCTTTCTGTCTGGCACACTAAGGCCAGTAATCAGTCTAAAATACATCATCAGTTGAGTAAGATGTGTAAAGTTGGGCCTCTTTGCTTCTCATGATAAAAGAGGAAAGACATGACCCCTGTCTAGTTAATACTGCTATTCACACATTCAAGCACTATTCAAGTTGCATTTCTAAATGGGGGTCCCCTATGCCCATCCAGGGAAGAAATGTTTAGGCCTCTGGGCCAGGACAGGGCACCACTCCACCTCTCAAAAAACACTCACTCACACAGACACACAGACACATAGGGGGAATTTAGATAGAAGCAATTAAGAGCAGCCAATTTCACCTTGGATTGTAGTCCATGTTTTTGGACTGTGGGAGGAAACCGGAGAACCTGAAAGAAACCCATGTGGACAAGGGGAGAACATGGAAACTCCACCAGATCGGGATTCAAACCTGGATCCCCCATGCTAACCACCTTTCAGCCAGGCAGCCAGGGTCCATTCTGTTTTTTTTTCTTTTAGAGACCAACAATATGTATGTCAATTACATCTAAAGTAACATATTTCCTCGAGGTGTGAATGTGTGAATAGATGTAATTGTCTGCCCTGCATTACACTGTGATTTCTTAAGGAGGGGATTGTCAGCAAGACCAAACTAAATATATAGCAGAAAAAGCATGCTTGTGATGATTTGTAAGACCAAACTGGCAAGTCACTAGTCCACTGGCTGAGCTTACTAAAAGGGAAGCAGCAGAAACAAACCAGGGGACTAAACTAAACTAAACCATGATGGAAGAAATCTGTCTTAGTGAATCCTGTGTTCTCTGATCTCTTCTACTTTACTGATCAGCATTGCAGTGTTGCAGCTATGGGAAGCAACGTGAGGTGAAGCCAAGAGAGAAGGTGAGGTAATGGATTTCACTTGTGGCCTTTGTATGTCTGGCACATCCTATCCACAATCCTAATTGTGTCCTGGCATGTTACACAATATTATTAAACTTTGGTACTTCAATAATCTTAGACCCTACTGCATATATTAAAGAGAGTGTCTACAAATTAATTAAGGTGTAATGTAGTTCAGTGAGTGAGGTAGCCAACAAACTACTCAGAGAGCAAAAGTTTTACATTCATCTAACTAAATAAGAGAAGCCGTCTTGCATTAGTTTTAAGTAACATTGCTTACAGAGAACTATCATGCCTTTTAAAGTGAGCTTTGAACACTAACAGAAAAATAGTACCCCAAAATGCAATAATGGGAAATGTTTTCTACTTAACTACAAAACCATATTCTGTTATTCAAACGACATACAGTATATAACTAGAAAATGAGTATATTTGTAATGAATTTCCCTGGTAAATACAAATTTAAACAGAGAGATGGCCTCACTGAAACTCCAAGGGTCTCAATTCTTTCTTTTAACCTTTTTAAGCGGTTTGTTTTGGTGCCAGATCCTGATAACCTGATCCTCTGTTTCCCCTGCACCTCCCTTCTCCCTGCCGATCCGTCAGTACATCCCATAGCTGAACCTGATGCCACCCACTGCTATATTGTTCTTCTATCTCTGTTTCTTTCTTCCTCTGTCTGTAGGCCACAAAAGTGCTTCTGGTTCACCATCACTTCCACAGCTGCTGTTAAAATGAGGTATTGGATGTCATCTGATCATTTGATACACCCGTTCCTCTTAACGAGACTTGCTTAGAAAGAGCTTATGCCCATTTCCATAATCATAGTTTGTCAGCTCTCGCTGATGCTGAACTTTATAATGGACTTTGTTAACCAGAAATAGACCATTAGGCAAACAAGTTATATTAGCAATGCAGCTTAATACCTGAAGGCTTGTATCAGATGAGCTTGTTCTAATATTTAAATAACATTTTGAAAAATATGATTTTGTTCCATTTTCTGGAAGTTATCACCAGGTAAGTGCATAGTTTCCAGATGTCTGGAGGTTGGAAGCACATGGTAACCTCTGTGTAGCTGATCATAGTCTGGGTTAATTCAGGAAACAACACACAGCAGCAGGTCACTCTATCCCCATACACTGCTGGAAGTTAATGTGCTAAGAGTCTTTAAAATCTGTGTGTTCAAATTTGTTTAATACATTTGTAGTGTAGCAAAATGGAAAATCCTGATGTACAAATATGAAGCATAAGACTAGGATGTAATAACAGGGGCTTCTGTTCAATCACAGATCCACAAGATGGACCATAAGTAATTTTTCTTAGGTTCTACGATTATATTTAATAATCCAAAAACCTAAAGCTGGTTGCACTAACAGAATACACATTTAATAATACATTAAAAAAAAAAGTAATTCTTAATCTTATATTCAAAATAGTCTCTGTATGATGCAATGCTACATTTCCGCTGTACCACAGCTGCTTAAGGTACAACTTAACTAACCATGTGTAAAGTAAACTTTAATCAAACTTTATGATACTAAATACTATCCATCCATCCATTATCTTCCGTTTTATCCTATATTAGGGTCGCGTGGAGGTTCCCCATGCCCATCCAGGGGAGAATGTTTTGGGCGCTGGGCAGATACACCCAGGACAGGGCGCCAATTTATCACTGGGGACTTAAAACTATTATCATATTTAATAAAGTTGCTATTATTTTGAGGAAATGTATAAAAAAACATGTAACATAATAATGAATATACAATAGTCTTTCAAGACAAAGAGATAAATGCCTGCCCCATCAATTTATGGTAAATTATGTTGCCACAACACGGTGGCTTAGTGGTTAGCACATTCGCCTCTCAGCGCTAGGGATTCCCAGGGGGGGGGGGGGGGGGGGGGGGGGGGGGGGGGGGGGGGGGGGGGGGGGGGGGGGGGGGGGGGGGGGGGGGGGGGGGGGGGGGGGGGGGGGGGGGGGGGGTCCGGGTTCTCCGGTTTCCTCCCACAGTCCAAAAACATGGATCAAGTTAATTGATTTCTCAAAAATTGCCCCATTTAGAGTGTGTCTGTGTGAGTGAGTGTGTGCCCAGCGATGGATTGGCGCCCTGTCCTGGGTCTATCTGCCCAGCGCCCGAGACGTTCTCCCCTGGATGGGCATGGGGAACCCCACCGCGACCCTAATAGAGGATAAGCGGGAGATAATGAATGAATGAATGAATGTTGCCACAAAATTTGGTAATGTTCCCCATACTGGTTTTCTTTCGATATATATTTGCTGTCATATCGGCTTTTCCTTCTGAGATTCTGACTTTATGATTCTGTAAATCTGCTTTGAGATAATGTTCTATTGTAAAAACTTAAATAGCAATAAATTACTGACTTGACATTACTTTGAACATGTGTGTTATGTTTGTATGCATAAATACTGTATGGTGTACAAATAAAAAGAATGACTAGGGCTAGTTTTTTGGCTAAAAACCCTAATTATTTCAAAATATTGCTCACATTTCCAGTGTTGCAAACTTTTTTACATTAGTAACTTCATTGTGCACAAGGGTTTAATTAGATACGTTTAGTACATTTGGTTATCTGTGAAAGCAGCTTTCAGAGCTCTGTAATCTCCTGGGATCAGATCTCTGTTCTCCGAAAAAATGGAATCAGTGAAGTCAAGTTTGGATCCCCTGTGTATGAAAGTGATCTGTTCTAAGGGCCAAGACGAAACTATCCTAATTGGTAGATGTTTTACTTTGCATTCTATTTCAAGTTTTACTGTGATATGTCAATAGGCTTCCAGGAAAAAATTCTATAGCTAATGCATAATAACATTAAGCAAAATGATATAATGTAAGAAAAAAACATGTAATCTACAAGTTTAATCAGTGTCAATGAAAATTAAATACAACCAAATGGTAATTAAACTTCATGAAAAACATTGTAATAGAACTTGCAATAATGTTTCTTATAAACTACCCCACAGCAAATATGGATTCAGTTTCTCAGACGAAATATGTAATTAGTTGTCCAGGGATTAGCCAATTTAAACTTATGACATATATCCAGTACTTGACACCTATACATTACACTGGCCAAAAACCTGTAAAGTAATTATACTAACTAAACATAATCGTGATCATAAAGGCAAAGAGTTACTGTGCTGGCATGTGCTGTTAATTAGCCAATAAAAGCAAACGTGTTTCTCAGGGGTTAACAAGATGTGCTGCAACAAAGTACATTTACTTAATCTGCCCTGAGTTCATGACCATGCACAATTTTTATTAAATTGAAAAAAAGGCAGACATTTACCTGAAAGCTGTAGAGAGAGCAAAAAATAAAACGTTTCTTATATAATGCAGGAAGTTTATTAATTCATTTATTATCTTCTACTTATGGTCATGGGGAGATTCCACAATGCCCATCCAGGGGAGAATGGGCACACACTCACTCACACAGACACACACAAACACACATTATAAGGGGCAATTTAGATCATTCAATTTATCTTGAATCCATGTTTTTGGACTGTGGGAGGAACGGGAGAACCCAGAGGAAACCCACACGAACATGGGGAGAGCATGGAATCTCCACCCAGAGTGGGATTCGAGCTTGAGCTTCAAGGACTGGAACCCCTGAAACTGAGAGGCAAACATGCTAACCACTAAGCCACTGTACCATGTATGCAGGAAGGTTGGGTACCCTAAATCTTAAACAAATTCTTCCCTCACTCGGATTTCAATTTGGAATGAAGAACTAAGTAATTACTTAATATAAATGTAATGTAAACGTGAGTTCATATTGGATTACCTTTACTTTTAGCCATCTAGCTTTTGCCAAAAAGGAAATTGTAATCAGCTACAGTGTGTGTTTGCTTTTCAGCTATTAAACTGTTTCACATGGTTGTACACTATGATACCGTTGCTGTTTGTAGGATGGATGCACCTTGGTGCCCAATTCTAGATCTTACTGGAAAATAAATATCTTTTAATTTTCTTCCAGTTTATTTCACCATTTCAATGCAGCTTCAACTTGTTTGTGGTTTCAGTATTTCTGGTAAACACAGCGGGTTTTTAATTTGTGAGGCATTATCTTATGTTCTATTTTACAGATTTGTTACAAGCCTTGTACAAGTTTAGTGAATATATTTACTGTGCCTTACTTTGAAGCTATTCTTGGCATTGTTAATCTTGGACAGATGTTTACGAATGTAGTAAACATTGCTGTGACTTTGCTTTCAACTGATTCCTCACACAAGTCTTGCGAACCAGATTTTTGAAACCAGCCCTCCTACATGCTCTAATTTTAACCACACCTTTGTCTGCAAACTAACCTTGAATCTAATTGAGTGATTGTGTGAATTTTGTTCTCAGTTTTTTGTAATATGTGTTGAATATATGATTGAAAAAGTCAGCATGGTAAAGTATGAAGATGTCATTTAGACATTTGTCAATACCTCATACCTAGCAGTCAAAAAAGAGATATTAACTAAAAACTACAGTCAAATGTTGTGCTGGCTCTGCTTAGGCACTGCATCCATCAAGTATGTATGTGCTATTGAAATTGATGTTACTTTAGATGAATAGGTTACTGATTTTTCAAGCACTTTTCTGTGCTGCTTTTCATTTGAGTCTCCACTGCACAAGCATATGAACTAATGAGGTTGTACACAGGTACAAAATATTCACTATTCTCAATCTTTTGCTCAGATATACGATCACACTTAGAAAATATATTTCCACAGTTCCATGCACAATATGAAATAAATCAATCAATCAAATACAATATAAAAATGTTTTTAAATGTATGCTTATGTAATACTGACTCTATGTGTATAGAGTATACTGTATACTGACTCGATGTGTGTGTGTGTGTGTGTGTGTGTGTGTGTGTGTGTGTGTGTGTGTGTGTGTGTGTGGCAATTTACAGTGTACAATTTACCTTGAATCCATATCTTTGGACTGTGGGAGGAAAACGGAGAAACCGGAGGATACCCACGGGGACACAAGGTGAAACACCATCCAGATTGGGATTTGAACCTGGATCCCCAGCGCTGAGAGGTGTATGTACTAAGCACTAAGCCACCATACCGCCCTATTGTTGTTATTATTATTATTATTATTCATTCATTCATTCATTCATTATCTTCCGCTTATCCTCTATTAGGGTCGCGGTGGGGTTCCCCATGCCCATCCAGGGGAGAACATCTCGGGCGCTGGGCAGATAGACCCAGGACAGGGCGCCAATCCATCGCTGGGCACACACTCACTCACACATACACACTTTAAATTGGGCAATTTTGAGAATTCAATTAACTTGATCCATGTTTTTGGACTGTGGGAAGAAACCGGAGAACCCGGAGGAAACCCACGCAGACACGGGGAGAACATGGAAACTCCACCCAGATGGGGATTCGAACCGGGAATCCCTAGCGCTGAGAGGCGAATGTGCTAACCACTAAGCCACCGTGCCGCCTTATTATTATTAATTAATTAAAATTTGATTACATTTAATTTTAAACCATCTCTACAGCAAGATATTTTGGCAAGATATACTGACCCAGAACAGGTTCTCATTATTGCAGCAAACTCTAGCCATAACTTGCTCCTGACACTTGTTCTGAACAGATGCCCAACCTCAAATTTAGATGTTTCCATACTGACTGTTATTACTGGCTATAATTACTTCCTGACCCTTACCTCTGGGTCTAGACTTTGACCTGGGACATCTTGGGTTGGGGTTTAATGGTTGTTCTTGGAGAAAAAGAGAGATTATAAAGAAACATATTTGCTATTGTCTACAAATAGGTTTGCTAATCTCAGTAGGACTACTGATGATTAGATCAGCCTGAATGGCAGCTGAGCTGCTATTGGGCAATGAGCTTTCTGGTTTAAGAAGAAGATGCAATAGGCAAATATGATGGATGAGTTGGGACTGGTGGGAATGTGCTAAAGCGAAAGTGCTCAGCTGCAGGGGTCCATCTGTGATCCCCTCAAAGGGTACTTAAGGGGGTGATTGGGACATGCACAGACAAATATGCAGACAAAACATGCTCATGCGGAGTGTAAATCGGACCTGGTCTGAGAGTTGAGTCTCCCATGAGGCTCATGATATTGCAGATTTGGGCGGAAGCTAAGGACAGATGTCTCTTTTTTCGCTGGATCTAAATCATCTCTTCTCACTATTTCTGAGAGACCCCCTACCTTCTTTTTCTCCACCTGGAAAAATAGCAGTGAGAGAAATGCGATCCTGAGAGGGAAGAGGGAAAGGGTGGTATGGGGTGAGGGGTGTCTGAGCTGCTATATGCTATTACACTAATGGAGATGGATGTGGGTAGGAATCATTTTGCCCACCAGAGAGAGAATAGGAGCGAGCAAGAAAAAGAGATCTATTTCTCCAGTGCTTCCTGCCAAGTTGTGGACTTATTCTAATGAGAAAGGCTGACTGTGTGTGTGAGAAGCGAAGGAGAAAACAGAGGAGGAGTCTGGTGCAAGATGAAGTATGATTGCTTTGATAAATGACGTGAAGTTTAACCTAAAATAAATTAATAAATAAATAAATAAATAAACAACAACTGAAGCAAAGAGGTTTATACAAAGCAACACTGTGTGTGCTCTAGAATGCAATAAGTTGGCGTGCTAATACTTGTGAATTATACAGCCACAAAGTATTATTATGAAATAATAACATCCTCCAGTTTTTGGAAGGGCTTTCCATAAGAGTTTCAAATGTTACTTTGTGCCTATTCTCACACAAGCAAATGTAAAAGGTCAGCAAAATTAGTTTGGAAAGATGACAGGACACACTTAAAACATCAACTGAATAACTTATTATAATTCTATTATCATCCGCTTAATCCTCTACTGGTGTAGCAGTGGTTCCCCATGCCCAACAAGGTACATCCAGGACAGGGGAGAACATTGAATCCCCACCCAGATTGAAAATGAAACCTGGATCCCCAATGCTGAGAGGTGAACATGCTAACCACCAAACTTTGGGGAAAGTTTCCAAAACATTGCCATAACATATTAAAATATTTCTGAAGGCAAAAGGTGGACCAACTGTTTACAATCATGGTGTGTGTGTGTGTGTGTGTGTGTGTGTGTATATATATATATATATATATATATATATATATATATATATATATATATATATATATAATTTATTTATTTTCTTCCTCCAGTGGAGAAATCAAGCTATAAAAAGGTATTTTTACAGTACATTTATTACCGTTGATTTATAGAAAGGCAATGGACCATTGGGTATCCCTGTTGCCTCACAGCAAAAGAGGTCCTGAGTTTAATTCTCAGCAGGTGGTCAGGGGCCTAGCTGTGTGTAGTTTGCATGCCCCCCCCTCATCTTTGTGAATTTTCTTTGTGAGCTCCAATTTCCTCTCACAATCCAACGACATGTAGGTCAGGTGAATTGGAGACACAGAATTGCCCCTAGGTGTAAATGTGGGAGTTAATGTGCTTGTCTCTGGGTGTCTCCATTGATGGAATGCTAAGATGTGTCCTTGCTTATGCCCAGTGAGCATTGGGATAGGCTTCAGCAATTCCCATGACCAAAATTTACAGAAATTATAGAACTTATGTGTTGCTAAGAAATGTATTAACAAAGTAGGAATTTATATTACTGTTATTTATCTTTATTATACTTATTGCTACCTATTTTTGCTTGTAGACAAAGATACACACATTTAGATTTAAATTTTAAAATGTGCACTGGAAGTATCATTAAGCACAGATACAATTGTTAATTACTTTTCTTGGTAAAGATGTTATATTACAAGAGAAAGCAAAGTTTTGCTTCGAACAATTTTTTTTTTGTTGTCTAATCAAGATACTACACTACAATAACCAACCTACACCTACAAACCAAACTGAAAAACTGTCACAGTAACAAGGAGACTAGTAAAGCTTTACAGGTGTTATAAGGTGTTCTCTCTCTCTCTTTTAACAAGTTTTGTCAAAATGGCACATTCTCCTATTATTATTTGTCTTTATAGCTCCTAACCTGTCAGCTTGCATCTTGCCTTAACTTGTCAAGAGTGAGAAATAATCTATTATCTAGTTATGTGTCATAAAGTGTTTGTTATTCATCTGTGAAACTCTTTATAGGCCTACCTGATCTTGGTCATTGTCAAAACAAATTAGCGGCTAGCAGACAGAGTGTACAGTAAGAGCTCTGAGTCAGAGGTAGAGCATAATGATATCACTACAGTGTATCTACTGATATTTGTTTTTCAAAATTACACAGTGATTAATGGGAAGCTTTAAGAAGTGTCTACATAGCATTTAAGTAGTCATGCATTAAGACTGATTTATACTTTTATGCCTGCAAACCCCTAACATCTGCACGCTTCTTGCTCAAACTTTTACATAGGTGTCTGCCAGCACATACCAAGAATGCTTGAAATAGTGAAAAAAAATCCAGGAAGGAAGGAAATCTAATGATCCTTTCTTTTAATGTTGGCATTATGGATCTAGATGCACCTGTTAAGAAAAAACAATGTATACATGTGCTTGTCTTATTTTGATAAAACATAAGAAATTAATATACATAAACATAATAATAATACATAAAAGATAAGATAAAAATTTATTAATTCCAGGAGGGAATAAATAAATAAACATTGTACTTAGTATTAATTAGCAATCAACAAAGTATGACTAAGGTGTTTGGATTTAAGGTTGTGCAATCAGGGGAGAGGTGTTGTTAGGCATGACGCATAGCGGAGGACCATTAAACCTCTTTGGCATGATTTATTTACAATAATGCATGACTCTTCCTTACTACTTCAGTTTACAACACTAAGATGCATGTCAGTGCAATATTAATGAAATACATTTCATTAGTTATTTTTTTAAGAAATGCATTGTAGCACATATGAAATTACTTGTCTGGTACAAAGCAATGTGGGACTCAATTTCTAGATCACCATTTCATTTGTTTTATGGAAGCTCAAACACTATAGCCATAAATCTGGAGCAACAGTGTGACTGACAACTGGGCAACTTTCCAGCTGAGCACCTTAAACAACTCCACAGCTGCATTTCAACAAAGCTAAAGGCAAACTAGAGATCTATACATATATATACTGTGTATGTGTGTGTGTGTGTGTGTGTGTGTGTGTGTGTGTGTGTGTGTGTGTGTGTGTATATATATATATATATATATATAAAATTTATCACGTCCATCTGTATAACTCTTGGTTTAGCGCTTATTAGTAGTACTTCATAGATACTAATGTTTTAAATCAAAGTACAAATTATGAACATCACAAAAGAAAAATTCAAAAGCTTTTAATGTTTACTCTAAAATCCTTTATATGATTAACTTCAGAATTTTCGAATTTACTGAAAATTATGAGGTTATGTACTCTAACTAATAAGGTAGGACGTTTAACAAAGACACAAGAGTTAGGCTTAAACTGACACTTTGTTGTGGTCTAATCCTATAAAGTAGAGTTCATGCAGACCTTTTAGCTAAAACATGGTATCTTGAACAATTTACTTCAGGATCATTTTCTGTGATCAGTGAGTACTGCAGAAAACCACATACAACTGTTTTCTGTAGGCTATCCTAATAACTTAATAAACCCTCATCTAACGTTCCATCATTTCAAGAAGTCGTGGTTCTGGGTTACATTAAGATTAAAGCTAGACTTTAAACTCTTAATTCCTACAGTTTGGACTTTTAAGTTCCATTCAGACGCAACACAGCATTCCAGTGCATGTTTTTGATTACAGCTGGTTTTTAGTATTGTGATGCAACCAGACTTGCAGTCATTATATATTAGGGTTTTTTTCTCTCACAAGAAAATCATGTACGTAGCAGATTTTATTTAATTTTAATCAATACTTAATAGCCAGCTCAGCTGAAGTCAGTGTTGAATAAACCAGAGAATAATGTGAGTCAGCCCATGACATGCCGACGCTGTTCCAAAGTTGTTAGACACTGCCACCACGTGGCTAAATATAAAAGTGCATATTTAAATGAATTTTCTATTTCACTATACACATGATATATTATCATATATTTTTATATTTAATTTACTCAAGATAGTACCCTTTATGAGTATTTCTGCCTAAAAATTAACACACATAAAACCTTACAAAAACTGCTTTGTGTCAGTTATTTTACAAGCCATCAAAATGACCCAAATTGTTCTAGTATTTATCTCAATCCATCTCGTTATCTTCAGGGAAGATACACCCAGGACACTGGGCACCGGACATTGCTGGGCATCCATCCAGCTATTGCTCGGCACACACTTATTCACACAGACACTATATAGGGCAATTTAAAACAGCAGTAGGGTTCCCAAGCCCATTCAAGGGAGAACGTTTCAGGTGCTGGGCAGATACACCCACTATAAAGGGTAAATTAACACACACTAACACACACTATAAAGGGGCAATTTAAAGCAGCCTTACCTTACATCCATGTTTTTAACTGTGGTAGGAAACCGGAGAACCTGGAGAAAGCCCATGTGGACAAGGTGAGAACATAGAAACACCAGCAGGATCTGGATTAAAACCTGGATTCCAGCACTAAGAGGCGGACTTTGCAACTGTGCTTCCCAAAATAATATCATAAACTTATAGTTCTCCAAAACTCGAAACATGTGGCTGGTTACATTAAAAGTAAATAATACTGTAGATCTTTTTTTTTATTATTATTACCAATTTCCCCGATGACTTTTAAACACAGCACCCCAGTTTTAACATTTAGGCCTTACTGTTAAATTAGCTTTTTCCATCCATCCATTAACTTCCACTTTATCCTCTACTAGGGTCCCGGGAGAGGGGTTCCCCATGCTTATCCAGGGGAGAACATTTCAGGCGCTGGGCAGTTACACCCAGGACAGGGCGCCAATCTATCACTGAGCACACACTCACTCACAGACACGATCTATATGGGGCAAAATGGAGAATTCAATTGACTTGATCCATGTTTTTGGACTGTGGGAGGAAATCGGAGAACCCGGAGGAAACCCACGCGGACACAGGGAGAACATGGAATCTCCACCCAGATTTGGATTCCCGGTTCGAATCCCAATCTGGGTGGAGATTCCATGTTCTCCCCGTGTCCGCGTGGGTTTCCTAGCACTGAGAGGTGAACATGATAACCACTAAGCCACAGTGAAGTGCTGAATTCACTTCTTAATTTAAAAAATAGTATATAGTCATGCCTGGTGACAGTTTGTAAAATGTGAAAACTCACTGAAGGTCCAGGCTCTTCATAAATTCTTACAAACAAGACGAACATAAAGTACACATGAAGGACTTTTTCAATGTTATCCTTCCCTTTTTTAGATTTCAAGGTAAATAAAGGAACGTACAGCCGCTAGACGGCGCTAAAAGACCTACCACCGCATGGAACCTGGTGGTCAGATTGCGTCTTAAATGGTTCACCACTCACTATATAAGTGCACTAAGTAAAGAGCGACAAGCGTTTTACCCCTAACATCTCCGCTGTAGAAGTAGTGCACTTTATTTGTAAAATAAAGAATTTGAGATTCGCAGCATGACGCACCATTAAATCGCAATTGTATTTTGTATCAGCAGGAAAGCGAGCAGCGGTAGACGCTGAGGAAATATGGGTGTAAAAATTCGAGTGGAGTATTGGTAATAATGCATAAAGTACATTTTTATCGATTTCCTTAATTCGATAATGTGTGCTGTTTTTAAATAGCACCTGCGTCCGTGTGGGAAAACAAAAACATATACGGTCACACAGTTAGCACAACAATGGCTAAACAATGGCTTCTGGCTTTTGTTGGTTCTTTGAAACAACTTGCCTGACTACATTTTTACTGACTTCACTGGTAGAAACGAACAATAGATCAGCAAACGCATTGTGTGTTTCGTTTGGTTTCGTTTCGTTTGGTTATTCTCATGTACGTTGTTTATGTTTCGCTTGCACTGCTGTGATCTAAACGTCCAGTCAGTAAGGACATTTCAGGGTCATTCTGTATTAATGTACCCAGTAAATAGTGTTTTTAATACTAATATTTACCTTATATTCAAGTAAATTGTTTATATTTATAATAGTACATTGTCACAAAGCAGCTGTGCAGTGTTATAAGCCTTAAAACCTCCAAAGAGTAATTTGAAGCGACAGTGGCATGAAAAAACTCCCTCTAATGTTGATGTACTAAGGAAGAAACCTTGGGAGTATCAAGGCTCAGGCAGGGCAGCATCAACAGCATAGGATAGCCATGTACAAATTGTGTGGTGATTAGGTGACCCGTATTTAAAAATTGGAAAACTATAAGTCCGTTGAGGGCATCCTGCAGGACTGCCAGTCCAATAAAAATCCAGGTTACATCCAGTAAATAATAATAATACATAATTGTCGTAGCCTCAGTGCTTCGGCAGAGCCATGGATGAAGAGCTGTCCACACCTCCAGGAAATTGGTAACACCTCAAAAGGAACAAGCAAGAAAAGCATTTAGTGCTAATAAATCCCAGTATTTAAGTAATTACCAGAGTTTGATTGACAGTTCAGCATGTGACTTCGTCATTAGTGACTACTGGATTTTAGTAGGTGGTTTATTAAATTAGTAATGCTCTAAAACTAAAAATGTGCAACAAATATGTTAAAGAACCGTTGTTATTAGTTTTAAGACCAAGGTATAAACTTGCATAGACTCCAGTGTTTGCAAAGCTGTAAAGTTATATGTTAACCAAAGGTTTGCTTCGCATTCCATTGGCTTTTTTATCTGCAGGTATCTGTGTTGCAAGCATAGCTAGATAATTCATTGAATTCTTACAGTAGCTGTTCCACATTGCTCAAGGAAGAAAAGGATACATATTATTTCAATACCTTCCTAGATACTACTAGGGTTCCCCTATGCAGGGGAAGAACATTTTGGACACTGGGCAGATACACCCAGTATAAGGCGCCAATCTATTACTGGACACATGCTTACTTACTCTATAGGGGCAAGTTAGAGCAGCCATTTTACTTTGAATCCATGTTTTTGTACTGTGAGAGGAAACCGTTGAACCTGGAGGAAACATGGAAAGTCCACCCAGATAGAGATTTGAACCTGGTTCCCCAGTGCTGAGAAGCAAACTTGCCTTGTTAAATTTGTTAGTTAAAAGTATTCTGGTGTCGTATCTTTGATCACTGAGTCTCTGCTATGATTGCTCTTAATGGCTTATGCCCAATTTTGATTTAGGTAAACTGTTTATAACTAATTTTACATTACTTGCAGTTTAGATGCAATTAGTCCTGTCTATTTGCATTGGGCTGTTTTCATGTATTAATATTGCTAGTAAGTTTAACTGTGTTTTTTAAGGCATCATTAAAAAATACCTTTTTAGTCTAGAAATATGTAAATCTATTTTTGTGTTTTGCAGTGGCGGATGAGGCTACGAACCCCGCTATCAGGAGCTTAAGCGTGTAGTCACTGCTGAGTTTCCTGAGGCGGAAGTGTCTGGCTTTGTTGGCAGGCAAGGTAGCAACCAGTTGTTACACAAATGTACTTCCGTAACAGAGCTCAGTGTATTATTATGATTAATGTATCTACTTCCTCTGTATTATGTAGGAAGCTTTGAAATCGAGATCAATGACCAGCTGATTTTCTCGAAGCTAGAAACCGGTGGTTTCCCTTATGAAAACGATGTAAGTATAATAACAGGGTAGTTAAGTACATGGATGTAAAACATTGATGTTTTTAAAAAGCTGTGAAAGCTCCTTATGTCAGCATCTGTCATGGTATGAAGCCTTTGGAATATTTCAGAGTAACATGTTACATGTATTGTATTTTCCTGAGAAGTTATGGTTATTTTAGCAGGACATTGCCAATCCTTATTCTGAAAACCACAGATTATTGTTTTAGGTTAATCTTAATTGATACCAAAATTATTTTCCCAAACTCTTTAGTGAAAGAACGCAGATTTGGTTAGCTCTAACTCACATAACTCATAAGTTCTATTTTATATGTGACTCATTTGCTATGTATTTAATTTTCTATATTTTCTTTAAGAGCTGTGATTAGAATCTTCACGTTTGCCATTTTCTTCCTTCTTTTTTATTTAGTTAATGGATTCTGTCCAGAAAGCTCACGATGGTAAACCACTGGAGAAATTGACTAAGAGTCAGCCACCTTGTGTCATTCTCTAAGCCCTTGTGCCTCTGGTAACCACAGCAGTGATTACACACATGTTCACATACGAGTGATTGCTTAAACCACTCAGGCTGTATGTAATCAGTCCTCCCTGATGTCTCCCACTTCATGTGTGTCTTAACACAGTGCTTTTTGAACATTTATGATTATTGTATCCGAAAGCTATAAGGTTGCAGTATGAAGCTTCTGGTTCTAGCACCTTTAATTTAGAAGCACATGTTCTGGAGAGACATCGAAAGTGAAGTTTACTAAGTTTCAGAGTTTCTCCAATTTTTTAAAGCACAGCAGAAGTATACAAATGATAGACTTGAGTATAAATATATAATTTCATCACATAATTACTACTACTTAATTGATCTTATTAAAACTATATAGAATGTGCCTAAAGTGTATGTACACACACAAACACATATTTAACTTTTGAGACTGTATAATATTTTGTTTTTTTTATGTCATTAGTATTTAATCAGGCTGATTTAAACATTATGTTCCACCAATTATGAAACTCTGAAAATGGACTCAAAAAGGGAGAATTTTGTTTTCTCATCTAGCCACTTTTTATGTTATTAACACATAGTAAGTAGGGCATTGTTGTGCCTGTAAAATTAAGATAAATCTTTAGCCTTTAAATCCTGTAATCTAAGAGTTATCACAGATAATTTGTGTACTGTAAGATGTCAAAGCTTAACTCCAGAATGATTTTCTGACTGTCAGTGTTACAGACAACCTGATTGCTGCTTATGTGGATGGATCTAAACTACCTTGCACTGTCATATTACTTCATGTTTAGTTCAGTTATGTGTTTGCAACATGAATTTTTGTCAGAGGTTAAGGAAATATCTTAAGATTACATATTTTTAGTTTATGTTTTCCCCTTTGTTTTGTGATTTGTTTAATTTGGACCCATTTTTAGGCCAAACAAGTCTTATTTTTATTGGAATGATTTGCATCATTTAAAAACATTTTCTTCAAGTTATATTACCTTATTGGCACAATTTAATTGCATGTCAAGAAATTTTATGTTTAAAAGATTAGGTTTGTTGACCCAGATTAAGTTGTCTTCTCCAGTGTATTTGGATGATTTGTAGTACAGGGATGAAATGTGTTGTATGCCTTTGTCTGTGAGAGGTGCTGGTCATGTGACCTCTATCTGTGTAAACTGTGAACTCAACCAATGCTTTATATCTATGCCTTTTCTTGGGTATTATTATTGACCCTGTGTGATTTCATCAGAAGGGTCGTTATTTAGGATGGCAAATATTTAAACACCTTGGCTTGGAAACGCTCTTCTATTAACACCTCATCCAAAAATTATTCCACTTAACTTTCCTAACTTATTCCTCTGTTTACAATGTATTTGCATATATTATTTACATTCATTCAGGCTCATGAAATTCTGAAGTCATTCTAATTATTTTCATCAATGCTTTTTATCTACATCTCTGTCATACACATGTGCTACCTGATTAAATAAAACTTCTGAAGGCTAATTACAGTGTGGTGTTTTCTAAATGTCTACCACCGTGATATGTCTATGATATGTTATAATAGATATGCTGTGTTTTTGTATAGTTACGTTAAATTTAGGAAAATGTGTTAACGACAGGAGACTAAAATCACTCTACAAAGTATGACATGGGACTCTCTGGGGGCTAATTCTTATGTGAAAATAATTATCTGTTTTCTCTGATCCACTCATTTATAATTTGAGCCACATTGAGTGTGTCAATGGTCTCCTGAAAAACAACAATGCCATCAGGAAATAGAACGTTTATATGTCAATAAATTACACAAATAGAACTGTGGTAACAAGCTGAATTCTATTTATTTTATTATTTTATATAATTCTTTTTACAATAGTACAATGTCACAAAACAGCTTTACAGTTTTATAAGCCTGAAATCCCTAAAGAGCAAGCTGAAGTGACGGCAAAAAAATTTTACGTGTTATGTTTTTTGTTTTTATTTGTTTTTTTAAACTAGTCATTTATTACCACATTTTAGTTATAAAAAAGATACACAAAAGATTTCTTATCTAAGTTAGAGAGTTAGATCAACTAAAGCAAATCCATATTTAAATGTCCAAAAGCTATAGCTACTGCATGTGCTGTCTGCCATTATTTTGTCTTGATGGAAAATGAAGTTTTCAGTCTTTACTGATCAGCATGTGATTGTGTTAAAAACAATGAGTAAGCAGAGTGAAGAGAGTTGTTTGTCACAAAACACACAAAAGGAATGTAGAGTGTGCAGACAGACCGGTGCAGGTGTTGTTGGGTGGAGCTACTGAGGATCACCTGAGTGATTCAGCAACCTAGTGATACATATAAAGGTGAAAACAACAAAGCTGCTCTCAGTGACGCTTACGAAGAAGACGTCGAAACCTGAACAAACATGGGGGTGAAGGTAAAAGTGGAATACTGGTAAGATTTGTTTGCTTACTTACTCATTACTATGTGTATTTTAAATATCCATTCAGATATTTAGTGAGTTTTGTTTGTTTTTCACCAAATACATTTCTACTTCCTGATTTGAAATCATTCATGAAAAAAATGGTGTTTTAATTTTTTTTGCTTGTCTAGTAATAATCATATTGATTTGTACAACTTCATACCATTTGAAATAGAAATCTGGAACAATGTTTTTGTATATCTGTAGTGGTAGCTGAGGCTACGACCGAAACTTTAACAGCCTGAAGCAAGCCATCTGTGCTAAAGTTCCTGGTACAGAAGTGTCTGGTTTTGTGGGAAGAAGAGGTAAGTGTAATCTAAAGTGATTTGTAAATGTAAAGCCTGGGGAGAAAAGTGATCAGTGTTTCTTCTTTATTTTAAAAAATGTTTCCAAAAACACTCATTTTGTCCTTTATTTTATGCTACGCGGTGTGGATAAACTTGAAAAGTTAGATAGTCTTGTATAAAAGGCTGGACACGCCTACTCCGATTACATGTTACTGTATGTTCCTGTTTTCACACGAATATAGGATTACACACAACAACTTCTACATATAGTAAATGCACATGTTATATATTTTGTTAACTATGTTCTCTATTAAGGATTTGTTCATTTACTCTTAGAAAATATACGAAAAGCAAGGGTTTTTGTTTTAACAAGGTGTGCTAACATTTGCATTAGACCGTTTATGATCACAACTAAAAGTAAGTCTTGTATCTTACAGAAGCTTTTTAGAAGATTTTTTTAAAGTGTGTAAAGTGATCTACAGCAGAAGTGTTCACACATTATTTTTTAAATAACAGAACGACTTTTTACACCAAAATATTTAGTAATATAAAGCAATTTACATCCACAAAAATTTTTGTAACAGCTTAATGCATTAATTTTACTGTGATATTACTAACATTAGTTAAAGTTTGGAGAAAAATGCTTTATTATTTACAGTCAGCACTGTGTTCAGCACAACACAGTTCTGAGAACAACTGTTCCCATGTACCATAATAAATCAGTAAAAACCTATTTTCTTTCTTTAGGCTGTTTTGAGGTTGAGGTCGATGGCCATCTTGTGTTTTCCAAGTTAGAGCTGGGTGGATTTCCATCTAATGATGACGTAAGTAACTATAAAGTATCCTGTATATTGTTAAATCTATGGCCAAAATGCACTTTTTCAAAACTGTACAGACAACACAGTGTCTGCAGGGCAACAGTCAGCAGGGAATCATGCAAATACATTGGTAAACTGTCAATAGATCATTGATCGTTCATTAGGATGGTGGTGCAGCTATGCATACAGGTCTTGGATTTATTTCCTAATTTAAGCAAACAAAGGTTTTTGTGTTTAGTTTGCTTGCCACCCCTCTGCCTGCATAGTTTTCCCCTGAGGGCTTCAGTTTCCTCCCACATTCCAAAGATATGCTCATAGGTAATAAATAAATAACTAAATAAAAGAGAGATAAAAAATTGTCTCTATATATGAATCGCTTGGCATTTCTGTCCAAAAATATCTATCAATGTTATGCAGATGTTTTGTGTGACATCACAAAAACATTAAGGAAAATGCAGTCTGAAGTCTATAAGCACTTTAATCAACAAACCTTTATATGTACTGTTTATTAGTGTGTAAAAATAATGTATATAAGTGTGTAAAAAAGCTGTTATTTAGTGTCCAACTGCATATTTATAGGTTATACTCTTCCAAAGCATCACTGAATCTGTTTTAATTAACAGAAAGACAGACAGATTTAAGTTCTAGTGGTTTTAGTTAAATTTATCTAGATACAAATATATAAAACAACTTAATCTTAAGATGTCTGACTCTGTCTGTCTTTAAATGATTCTGTCCTCAACTCTTTCAGTAAAAACATGTAATTGTCGAAAATGACTTATTATTTAGCAGTAAGCTTCATGTTTGCATTTGTACCTAATTAAACTGCACTTTTTTACCATAACTCTTTTTAACTGTACAGGTGGTGGCTGCAGTCATCCAGGCTCAAGATGGCAAACCAGAAAAGATCACAGAAAGTCATAAACAATGTGTTATCTCCTAAAATTTAACCCCTGTCTGCAGAGCGTTAGTTCCAGAATGTCCCTGTTTCTATCTGGTTCTCACCAGGAACTGTTTGGATTTTCTTGATTACTATAGCTGAAAAGTTTATGGTTATAGTAGGATGTTTATGATCCAGAATTCCCTGCTGTAGGAACAGATAGACAGAGGGACATTAAAGGACCAGGCAGCAGGAAAGGGAGAATAAAATAGCTGTAAATGTTTTGAGATACAAGATATGAACATGATTTTCATAACACATAGGAAAAATTCATATCCGTATGTAAATCGTTTAAATTGGTTGTCCGTTAATCTGATAATCTGATCTGATTTATCCAAAATTGGTTGCCTATTAATCTGATAATTATACTAATTATACTTTGGCCTAATACGGCCTAGTCTAAACAAAATCTTTATGTTCATGTAAAACCTTAAAAAAATAAGCTTGCTTATACTAAATAAACATATAGACACAGAGATATTTGTTTAGCGGTTTTGTTATTATAGCTTATTATTTTAGACAAATGTAGTTGCATGCACAATTCCCTTTTTGGTGCACAGGTGCATTGCCACCCAAATAACCATGAACTGAATATTAATGGAGGGGTTGGAGGAGCAGGTCAAATCTGGTCACTGTATTAATGGCCGTGAGTGAGGTAGGGTTTCTTAGGTTTTGTTGTTACACTAATTTATAACAAATCCCTTTGTTATATTAAAAAAAAATTACAAGTTTATAATTTTCTTTTTTCAAGTAGCCAATTTCATTGGCTCATTTACTATTTTATTTCATAGTTATCAGGATGAGAGCTGTTAGTAATTTATTTGGTAGAGGGGTGTGGTAGTTCAAAATCTAAAGGTTGTGGGTTCAAATCCCAGGTCCACTAAAGTTACCAGTGTGGGTCACTAAGCAAGACCTTCATTGCTCCAGGGATGTTGTATCAACCCCATCCAAGATGAGATACTTCATAAGTTGCCTTGGATAAACGCATCTGTTAAACAACCAAATGCCATGCAAATGTAATATTTTTACCCTAATGCTGTTAATCAGTTAAAACAAACTTGTGCCTCATATAATTAAATTAATACGTAATTACATAAGGAATCAAAATTAAAAAGAGCAATTTTTTTATGCAAGATAAAATCATATACATTTATATTTAGCAGATGCTTTTATCCAAAAGCAACTTACAAGTTAAGTAAAAGCAAAAAAGCAAACTAGCTACACTGCAGTATAATTAAAACTGATCATTATTCCATCTGGCGTCTAGATTTTTGTGCTTGTGAAAGAAATGTGTTTTAGATGTTTCGAAACATTAAGTGACACCATAGCGACAAAGTTGGGAAGGTCGTTTAACTATTTAGCAGTAGTGAACATTATAAAGTAAAACAATGTTTGAAAATCCATTTATTAAGTTTTATTTTTGGTCTTTTGGTTTTAAAGCAAATGCACAAAAAATAAAATGTGCTGTTATTGCTAATCCCTTATGTTATTGGCAAGAAAAGTAAAAAAAAAAAAATAAATGTGCTAGAACATTCAAATTAAAATGATTGTCTTATTCCTGCAGTCAAATTACACATGCCATAGATGACAATATTCATTTGAATTTATTTCCATTAACTACCACATAGATGATGTACACATCTTTAAAAATCAGTTTGGTTTCTATTTGGTCAACAAGGAATTGCAAATGCAGTAAAGACATAGATTAAGATGTTTTTCTTAATGTTAGTAATGGAAAATATGACATTACATTATTTCTGTTTTTTGGTAATGATTTGATGTGTCTGCATACACAACTTGGCATCTATAAACCAGTCATCAATCGCATGGCCAAGAAGTGAGGTATAGGCATATTTTCAACTTTAGTGGCAATGCTTTAATGCTACCCCAAATAAAATTCATGTTAGAAGTAAGAAACCTGAACCTATGTAATTTCTCAACATTAAAGTTTAAATGACATTAAACAATACCTTAAATTTTTAAACAATTATATTGATTAATTGATGATAATAAATGCTTGCTGAATACAGTGTTATTTGTAATTAACTCCACCAGAAATACAGTATGTAGGTGTGCCTTACGCGTGCACCCTGGTAGCTGATAATTTCAGCAGTGTGTTTTGCTCCCTTATAGATAGAGCCTATCACTGAAAGCTCTGTGGGTGTGTCCACTGAAGGGCAAGGTTTTAAAACTTTAACAGACAACAGTAGATTTCAAATTCAAACACAATATCAACATTAATGAACTAATTTCATACATTTATTCATACTGTATTTTGTAACACATAATTCCTTATTTGGATTGTCTTTTTATTATGCACATTGCATCATTTTAATGGCAGCTCTTAAACTTAACTGTTTAAGAAATAAATAACAAACAACTGTCTCAGTGCAATTTTGACAGTTTGATATTGGAAAAAATGTAGACTGTGCCGTCCCCTCCCACTCCGTTGTGGACATTTGACTTGTTTGCGGCTTATGCAACATGAGTAAAACACATGCTAATTTTTTTGTATATAGTAATACATCTAGGTTTTATTGATCATGTCTAAAATTTCAGATACTGCTGCTGTGAATGTGAGTTTGGTAAATATATGAACATTTACATCATTTCTATTATTTAATTTTGTTTTTCTTACACCACTTTATATAAATGGCCTACAAGTCAAAATGTTATCTTGCTGCTCTTTCTAAACTGACATGTAGCTTTTTGACCAATGGCTATAAAACTATAGTAACAATAGTTTAGCCACAGTTTAATTAAGGTCTTATACCTTTTTAGCATGACACACCCCTGAGCAGAAAAAAAGTCTATGAAGATTTTTGAGATTGATAAATAATGAAGACATCCAGAGTCTTAAATACTTAAATTCTTAAATACTGATGGTTAGCCATGTCAGATTCTTAAAATATCAGCATCAGACTACAAATTTGACTATTACAAAAATATGCAAATCGTCAAGGTAGGGCATAATGCTGGGTATTTAAAAGGCCTAATAAAATTGGCATGAAACCTAAACAGGCTGAACCTCTGTGGAGGAGATCCCCCAGTGTTAATTGCCACTGTGCTGCCCTGAAACAACCATAAATACATTAATTTAGTTTAGTAATTATATTTTGTGAGAAATCCCTCTGATGCCATGTGAAAATTAAAGTGCTCATAGGTCTTCCCTTTCAAATGGGACATAAGACATGTTAATCCAATAAACAATGATAAAATTGACAGCTATTGTTTGTAGGATTTATTAAGGATATTTATTAACATAAATATTGTCTTTATGATTATGTTGTTATTTCTGTAATCATTTGAAAATACAAAGTGTGAAGGTAAGTTTAAAATAAAGCTTTTATATCTACATTAGAGCGTGTTGCCTTACAAGAGGCTGCATTGTTTTCACAGTAGCTCCATTTTGTTGCTGTTTAGAGGAGCAGTGTGTCGACATAGCAACCATATTAGTCAGGGTACCTGTTATTTAGTTAGTTGTAATCTCCAGCCTCACCACTAGATACCCCCAAATCCTATACACTGTACCTTTAAGGTGTCAGGTGGCTGTATGTCTAAATATTGTGGAGGTGCAAACTGAAAAACAGAACCAAAAGCACAAAACTAAATGTGGAACTAAGTGGTAAGAAAAACTTAATGTCCAAAAACCAAGGACTATGCACAAAAGTTAAAGATTAAACGCCTACCAAAAAAATATCAACCAGTGTCAGATTTATGAACATGCTGGGAATAATTAAAACAAACAGGAACAGGTGGTGACACAGGTAAACAGACTGTACCAATTAACACAGCAGGAACAGACAAAAGAGAGAGTTAACAAAAGCATGTAAGAAAGGTTATAACAACATATTATAATGTTATGAGACTAAAAACAAAAGGACACTGAATGGGGAATTTGCTTACTGAATAAAAATAACATATGTTGAAAAGAGAGGCGTTACAAATCCACTCACATTCTACTCAGTGGATTCTGAATTGTTATGAAAAATCTGTTTATATTAAGAGTGCTGTCATATTATCTTAATTTTCGTAGTGGCATTTTTTTCAACTAGTGGTCAGTTAAGAAAACTTTAATTATGATGGAACGTATGTGTATTTTGTTAATGTAGACCGAGAGCCAATATTAAAAAGAATATGTTCAAAGTAAGAAAGTTTTTATTTAAATGTATGCAGTCCTGTAGGCTGATACCCATCTTTTTCATGATTGTGACTTGTTGTTTCTTTTTAAGATTCCTTATTTCAACAATAAAAAAGGTGATAACCCACCTTTCTAAGAAAATCCTAATTACTGATATGTTTTATGCATTTACCCATAACCCACAGAGCTTTCCATATGTTTATATAACCAGTAATTCTATTTAAGTCAATTTTATGTCCATGATAGCACCACTGCTAATATTAATGACTTAGCGGAAAAAAAACTCTTATCAAATTGATCAGAGGAGGATTGCCTATGAGAGAGGGAATCCCCATTTGGTAAACAAGCTGACGTCAGAAATTCATAAGTAATTCCATGCTGATTACATTTAGTCATATACTGATTAAGAAAGCCATCATTATTATGTCAACCTCCTGTCTCCCAGTACAATGGTTGATCTAAAAAAATTTCTTTATGTCTGTATGATCTGCTTACTATGAGAATGTCATGAACCAGGGTAAAAGACCTTTGTGGAATGACAGCAGGTTTGGGGTATCCCTGTTGTAAGCTGGTCACTATCGATAACACCCTTCTGTACGCTTTAGCGCTTATCACATGTCTTCCACATTTGGGTGCCCTTAAGGGGGTGGAAAATGTCCATTTTCAATTCATACAGCTTTACGTGACTTTTCTGTGGCGTCAGAATGGGTGTTCCCCATCTTTGCTTTTTCTCCTTTTTCTATCTGTCCTTCTGCCACCTTGCCTGCCTTGTTACGCATGTACCCCGCCAGAAGACGTTGGGTTTCAACGTGCTGCTGAGGATTCCCACATATCCTGTAACTACTGAGCCTGCCAAAACACCTGGACTCAGGTAAGAATGTGCCCCTTTTCTGTGTATCAGTATAAATATATCTTAATACCAGGTACATTAAGAAAATGTCTTCTTTTACCAATGTAGATTGTACTGCCTGATAAAGAAGATTAAAGTTACTTTGGACCAATGCACCTAAATGGATACTGTAGATAATTATATTAACCCGAACAACATTTAAAATGTGTTGAATGCAGCAGCAGTCACGTAAAGCAACCTCAATTAGTAAATTTGAATGTTAGGACTAGAAGCAAGTTTAGGGCTAAAAAGTAAAGAATAATGTGTATTTACTAATTGATATAATACTTTTTGTATGTATATTTAATAAGTATATCTATACATAATGTTTAAAGCACATACATACGTATGTTTTAACTCCAACATAGTAAGGCAATCTTCACTCAACAAAAACATTGGGCGTGAATGGGTGTGCAACTTTCTGGCATTGTGTGATAATTCCTATATCTATACAAGTGTTCATTTGGAGTGTTGGCACAGGCTGTTTTCCCGCTTCTGGTGGAACATAAAGTTGCCCCTAATTCATAGTCATGAAGCGACACCAATACCAGCTAAACACACAATCATTTGTGCAAATGCATAACAATATATGATCACTCCTGCTGCAGTGTGAAGTAAGAGTGTAAATGTATGGAAATACCCTGTGTGTTATTTTCTATATATATTTATATATTTTTTATTTTAAAGCATATTTAACACATTTTAAAATATACCATGTTGAATTTGAAATAAAATTGTTATTAACAAATTCGTTTTTTGAGAGATTTGGATTTTAACATCATAATGTCACCTTTTACCTTTCAACAAACCCTAGAATACAATTGAGTCAGAAAATAGGTCAGAGGTCAGAAAATAAGTAATGGCGTTCCATTACTTTAAAAAATGATGGTAAAGATCAACTAGTTAAGTAAAAATTAAGAAAGACAATTTTGAATTATGAATTGAAAATCATGAATTACATCACAAATGAGTGATATAATATACATTTCCTTCTGATAATGAGAGGTTATCATACCGAAGGCTATTATTTCAAATTGATAAAAGTTGCTGACTGGGCGGTGCTTGCAACATGTTGAAAACTGTTAAAGCATTCACTAATGCTTTTCTTTAATAGAACTTTCCTCAGTTGTATAACTATGATTTGTAAATTATTAAATTTTTAAAGTATCGTAAAGTTTCATTGTCGGTTAAGCTTATTAATACATGTACCTATTCACCTAGCATTATTTATTGTTTAAGTTTAAATTGAAAAATTTTGTTACAATCTGAAATTTAAAATAGTTGGATAGTTTAAAGTATGCTAAGGGTTGAGGCCTGTATAATAAGGCAGTGCTGGTTTATGTACTGGCTTGTCCAAAAGAAAAATTCTTAGTCTGAAGCAAGTTGCCACTCTTTGGCCTTTCAGCAACATTCTTAACCTTTAAACATAATATAACATTGAAACATAACTGTTTCAATTGTCCAATGTAATGTAATGACCTTTAAAAAAATTCTGGATATTTATTTAAATGATTAAATGCTTTGTGGTATATCCTGAAAATGTATTAGTAGATTTCTATGAAGCAATAACATATTTTGCTTCAGGTGAATGAAATGTTGTAGTACAGCTGAATTGCAGCTCCTAAAATCTCCCAACAATTTGTTTTCTTTGGAAAACCTGATCAATAATTTAATAGTCATAAGCGTTTACTCTTGTAAAAAAAAAAAAAAGACTTTTATTGTATTCAAATCTTTAATTTTTTTAATGCACCAGTTTGCATACATGTTATTGGTATTTATCAGAATAAACATACCGACTGGTCTGTGAAATAAAAACATATTCCAAAACATATTGTTTAGGTAAAAAAATGTAGAGACCTGTGTAGTGCTTTTGACGTCAAATGTTGAACGTGCATGTACTAATGCAAACTAGCATTGATACGATGGGCATAAGAATTCTTATCAAAAGGAACCACATACTGCCGAGGCAGTCTCCTTTATCTGTCTATATGTCAGATCTCATCATAGCAAAAAAAACTGTAGATTGTCATGCAGTCATTGTTACCGTTACTGTGCAGCACAGTGTAAACGTTCTTTGTCTATGTCACAAAAAAATGTCACCTAGATGGTTCTGACAGTAAATTTTGATTTTTGTTTGTTTGTGCAGGTTCTGTGGGACGTTTTCTGAGAAAAACAGGAGGCAGAACACAGTCCCTTCTGATGGAGGCTGTTTTAAAATTTGAAGGGGTAAGTTAATAATCAACACCTCATCACAGTAAATTATGAAACTTTAATTCAAGCTCTGCTTTTAAATACTTTCATTGTCTTCTGTTTTTCCAGGACAATGACATGTCCTATGAGGATGCTGACCTACCCGCACTCTCTACATTCAATATGTGAGTTCAACACAACAAACTACAAACTAAATGGTTTATAAACAAATATAATTTATTAAACACAACATGTGCATGGTGTTGGTAGACTTAGGGTTATGATAAATGTGAATAGTAATACTTCATGATGCCAAAGCACATTGCAGATCTTCTGGAAGTTTTAGAATTCACCAGCAGGGTATAGAAGCGGATTTTGATGTTAGAGCCCTCTGCTGGCTGCAAGATAGATTGGACGTATAAGGATACGCGTAGGGGGGGGGGGGGGGGGGGGGGGGGGGGGGGGGGGGGGGGGGGGGGGGGGGGGGGGGGGGGGGGGGGGGGGGGGGGGGGGGGGGGGGGGGGGGGGGGGGGTATATATATATATATATATATATATATATATATATATATATATATATATATATATATATATATATATATATATATATATCCCTCTTCTTATCCTTATCCCTCTGGTCAATGTACTGTGTCTAAACTATCGACAGTAGGCCTGACTGTGGTAATCTACAGCATGTACCAGACAGCAGACAGCCTTTGACCCTCAGTTACTTCATTCTGTGCCTCATGACAAATGTTTCCAAGTCAAAGACCCAGAATTGATATGACAATTAAATCACAAATCAAATTTAAATCAAACTGTTCATGTTTTAGGCTGGAAAAAATTGGACAGAGTGCGGTGTGGTCTATCATGCGTAAGCTGTGGTGAGAATCTGAGTGAGGTGTCATGGGTCACACACTTTCTTCCAAGTGTAATTTTTCAGTCTGTCATCTCCTCTAGGACTCCACCTGGACAGATGGGTAGCTATGACCTAGAGCAGAGCAGACAGGAAGCGGAGCAACCTGCTGAACAGTACACTCTCCATTCACACCCGGATGGTAAACGACATATCAACAGTTTTATTTAATTTAATAATTTAATAACTAGTGGCTTTCTCATGTTCAAGACACTTTATTTTATATTTAAACTTAGCTTTTAAGCCATGCAAGACATATTTTACAAATATTTATTTCTTAGCGAACAATTTATTATGTTAAATTCATCTACATGCCGGGTTTTGTGATGTAGTAAGAAACTGGAGTACCTTCATGAAATATGTGGAATTACTGAAAAGGTGTCTTACCCTTTGTTTGCTCACTGACTTACAATTAGCAAACTAAACATGAATAAACTACCTGCTTTTTAAAGTGTTCACATTTTAGGTAGCAATGACATTCAATTTGGTCAAGCGAAAATTAAAACTGACACTTTGTTTGTGAATACTATGCATATGGTGGGGGGGGGGGCAGATAGACCCAGGACAGTGCATCAATCCATTGCTGCGCAAACACTCGCACAGACAGACACACATACACTATTTGGGGCAATTTAGATAGGGGAAATTTAGAGTAGGCAATTAACCATGAATCCAAAAATGGACTGTTGGAGAAAACTGAAGAACCTGGAGAAAACCCACGCGAACAGGGGAAAAACATGGAAACTCCACCTAGAATGGGATTCATACCTGCATTCCCAGGGCTGTAAGGTGAAAATGTATCACCCCATTTTAAAATCCAGAAGAAAATTATTATTTATTTAAATAAGTAATGGCAACTGAAGAAACAGACTTTAAGTATGTATTCATATATGTTTCAGTGTTAACTATTGTATACTTAATGGGTGTTTACAGTAATATGAAACAGAGCTTTAAGCATTTCTACTAAATATAATTATAGTACTGTTGTAAAAGTATGCAAATTACTCATCACAATATCAATTTTGTCGTTTAGCTGCCTGGAACACCAACACAAATGCCACCACAAGGGGAGATGCACAAGTAAGTATTTGACCACAAAAAAAATTTTTCCTTCTGAGGTTAATATGTATTTTTAACATAAAAGACAAAAAGAAAAAGTTGTATAGAAATCTAGTATTGCAATTATGTAATTTTAAAATATTTCAATTAGTCTGTTTATTTACATATAAATATGTGTATAAACAGTTTTATTTGAATATAAAACAATGACTGAACAAAAATTGTCAAAAATAGAGATACATGTTTTTCTTTGGACAGCAAAATAGAATTATATGCAAGTATAACTGGTGCTGACACCCATATAATGAACATTAACAAATCTACCACAAACAGGATTATATGTTTAATTTCAAGTTAAATTGTATTTCCCACTTCACCCTGAACTGAACTCAGTCATGATGTTTTGTTTCTGTTTGAATGTATGTTAGTCTTATGTGGAATTGAATGAGCTAGTGGACACAAAATGGCTTGAGACCGGTCGCTGGGTAGGCTATGAAGAGACCTTTAACCCAACTGCTGGGACATGGGGGTCCTCACATATTTCGTGTCTCACCTTTAGAAGTCTACTTCAGCTCCGCAAAGTCATGAGCACAGGTAAGGCATAAGGTGGTTTAAATATGACGTATGGCCAAAAAAAGTTGTCTTTGGCCTTGTCTATTTTGTTTTATGATCTAGAGTCATTTCAGTTTAGACTGATTATGTAGCAATAACATAAACTAATCTAAGTACCTCATTGTGGCTTCAGCAGTTTAGCTGACCCTGCTTTAAAATCCTATCCATTCATATCCATCCATGCATCATGAATATTTATTTTTAATTTGCATGGTAAGCTGCATTTTTTTGGGGGGGGTTTTGTAGTAACTCTGTCTGGTTTTGAATTTTTTGCAGCGACAGTGCTGTTGGACATGGAGGAGAGTTCATTCTCAGCCATTGCTGAGAAGATAGTGGATGAACTTCAGAAAAAGAATGAGATTCGGCAATTTGATTGTGAACCCCTCCTAAAAGTACTTTTGGAGAAACGCAGGTAGAATACACATATACATTAACCTAACATCATCGTCATCTACCTTTATATTACCTTCACTTCAAAAGTGCTAAAACCACAGACAAAAACTTTCTTATGCCTACATAAAGGTAGATCACAAACATATATAGCAATCACTCATACTCAGTTACATAATGTATAGCCCTTGTAAAACAACAATTTTTAAATGACACCTATTAAACCATTCTTTCTTTTTTAAAAAAGAAGCTATATACCCATTTAAGTGTTTTACGTCTTTTTTCCCGAAATACTCTCTTCATATTAAGGCCTCTTTATTCTTTTCTCTCTTTTATAGTCAAGCTGAAGTGGGTGATAACCCAGATGGAATTAAGATGCAGACCTTCTCTGTCACCAAACAGGTAGTGATTCAATCCCATATGATCTATTAATTTATTCATTCATTCATTATTTCCCGCTTATCCTCTATTAGGGTCACGGTGGGGTTCCCCATGCCCATCCAGGGGAGAACATCTCGGGCGCTGGGCAGATAGACCCAGGACAGGGCGCCAATCCATCGCTGGGCACACACTCACTCACACAGACACACTCTATAGCGGGCAATTTTGAGAATTCAATTAACTTGTTCCATGTTTTTGGACTGTGGGAGAAAACCGGAGAACCCGGAGGAAACCCACGCAGACACGGGGAGAACATGGAAACTCCACCCAGATGGGGATTCGAACCGGGAATCCCTAGCGCTGAGAGGCAAACGTGCTAACCACTAAGCCACCGTGCCGCCCTTCTATTAATTTATTGCAATTATTTGCTGTAAATAAAACTTGTACCTAGATACTGTATCTATTTATTCCTCTGTATTATTTATCCTGTAAATAGTAAAAATACTTATAAAATACTAATACATGACGAAAAATAAACCATGCAGCAACAGATGTGACTTTATATTAACAAAGTGAACTGATGTTAGTGTGTATAGCTGATTACACTGTGAGTGAACTTTAATCTTTGACAGCACTGCTGTATATTATCTATAGAACATAGACAGAGAATGTTAATAACTGCAGGGCTGAGAATGATCCACTACCTAAATAATACTTACCCTTTGATAGCCTTTAAGGGCTATAATATATAAAGAGAATAAATAAATATTTTGTATTGAAATACAATGCACATAAATTATGAGAGGAGATAATTAAAATAGAGTTTAATTGTTGTGCCAGATAATAATACGCTTTTTCTGCAAATATAAGTGCCACCTCACTGCCATATCTTATTCAAAAACTTACAGCATTCATTTTTTCTTTTGATATTTCATTGATTCTTCTCAAACAGAGAGAGGCAGCTGAAAGTGTTGAGGCATCCATCGTGTTGTCAGGTGAGGAAATTGTTACCTTGCATGTTAGAATTTTATCAGTAGTTAACTAAACAACTGAAATATCTGATTTTACCGATTTCCCTCACTTAATGGTTTGTCTAGGTTCTGTGGAGACTCTGCAGAAACCAGCTGTGGCATTTGTGCGCCTCCAAAATTCTGTGGTGATGGATGGAGTTCTTGAGGCACCTGTGCCTGTACGTTTTATCTTTGTCCTTGTGGGTCCCAGTCAGAGTGGCATGGACTTTCATGAGAGTGGCAGAGCCATGGGAACCCTGATGGCTGACTGGGTAAGATGAAATAACTTTCCAAAAAAACATAAATTAATTGATGAATAGACAATACATAATTCAGGACAATGGCACCTAAATACATATAAAAGTGGATGGTTTCATTTTAATATACATTATACATTTTTTTTCAAGAGTTCTTTATCTTTTTAGGTTTTTAGCTTAGAGGCCTACCTGGCAGAGAGTGAAAAAGAGCTGACTAATGCCATTGCTGACTTCATGGATTGCAGCGTTGTGATTCCACCCACTGAGATCCAGAGTGAGACCATGCTCCAGCCAATTATCCGCTTCCAGAAGAAGATGCTGCGTGAAAGGTTCCGACCTACTGACACCAGAATCATCCTGGATGGAGCTAAAGGTTAGCTTTTTATTAGGTATTAATAAACAATTGGGGTAAATGACATTGTTGTAACAGTGTAAGCAAACAATAAGTTAAAAAAAAAGTTAAAAGTAAGTTTAAAAAAAATGTTACAGAAGAGAAGTGGGAAACCATTTAAAATATTTTCATTGTAAACAAGAGATCCCATGTCCTGTTTTTATTGATTACATGGCCAGTCTGTTTATTATCATATGTAATGCATACGTATTATACAGCATTAAACAAATGAGAGGTGATATAAACATTTTCAAGTTTCAAGAAGTATTTAAGAAGTAAACTCAACATTTTAAACTCTAGTGGCCTGCACAGGGATTTTACCTTCACCCCACTAAACACTTTTAAGACATGATGGAAGTGTTGTTGGCCAGGCCATCATTCCAATATTCATTCAACAAATTCGTAGACACAATTCCAAATCTTGTGCAATAAAACAGGATAATGTTACAGTAAATAGGAGAAATAAATGTAGCTTACAAAATGTTACAAAAAACAATGAACTAGCAGCAGTTAGCATTACCCGACTGTATTGTTTTTCTAACATTGCAGGTGAAACTAAGCAGCCACTAGATGATCCATTGGTTCGAACTGGGTATCCATTTGGAGGAATGGTCAAGGACATCAAACGTCGTTATCGCCATTACCTTAGCGATTTTATTGATGGCTTAAGTCCTCAGGTTTTTTCAGCAGTAATCTTTATCTATTTTGCTGCGCTCTCTCCTGCCATTACCTTTGGGGGACTGCTAGGTATGTAACTTCCTGTACTTGTCCTGTTGGCATTATTCTAATGTAAATTGAATGGTTCTGCTGAACTTGCATTTACTAATTATAAATCCCTCTGTCTATGCATACCAGCTGAGAAGACAGACAACATGATGGGAGTGTCAGAACTCCTGATTTCCACCTGTGTGCAGGGAGTTATTTTCTGCCTGTTTGCCGCCCAACCAGTACTTGTCATAGGCTTCAGTGGTCCACTTCTGGTGTTCGAAGAGGCTTTCTTCAGTGTAAGGATGCTCATGATATAGATATTAACATTAGTTGGTTACATTTTGTCAGGTGAACAAAGACACTATATAGAAAGAACCTTAATTGAAGTACAATTCATGTTTTTAAAACACATTACATGCAAAAGAAATTAGCTCTTCCTAATATGGCTACTGAGTATCTAATTTTAAAGTGGAGTTTAGCGTATTTATAAAATTCTGTGCTGTTTTTGTTTTTACTTTATAGTTCTGCAAATCCAATGGCTTTGAGTACATTGTGGGCCGTGTCTGGGTTGGCATGTGGCTTATTGTTATTGTGCTAATTGTGGTGGCAGTGGAAGCTAGCTTCCTGGTCCGCTTCATCTCTCGTTTCACCCAAGAAATCTTTTCCATTCTCATCTCTCTAATTTTTATCTATGAGACCTTTTCCAAACTCATCAAGGTAAACACAACTTTAATTCTTTTTTAATGATATTTAAAACCCACCTAAATCTAGTTTACATCATATTAATATAAATTAACTAGTTACTACTTGTGTGACACTGTATGGACAAAAGTGCTGGGACACCCACACATTACACCCCAATTTATAGGGTCCGCTTTGCAAAAATAAAAAATTTCACTTTTTGGCAACAATTTCAACAAAACATCTGAGTGGCACTGTGAAAAGTTTTGTCTAGAATAGCATTTGTGAGGTCAGACACTGATGACACGGATGACAAAATCTAATTTTCAACATTAAACTCACCCAGCTGTGTTTTTGTGCACACAAGCTGGATCAGAAAAGGGCTTCCCCAAACTGTTCTCACAAAGCATAGAATTCTTAGGAAAATGAACGTACATTTAGTGTTTAATTTTATAGATCATTTATGCAATGAATTAATGAATGAGACACTTAATTTCACTGATTAATGATGCAGTTTCACTGATTTTTACTGAGAAGTGTTTTAATACTTTCCACATAATGTATTCATCAAAAACATGTAAAGCCAAAATAGGTCCTTTATACCACTTCTCATCTTAATACTTCAGCATTTATTTTGAATCATATTTAATGAAAAGTTACCAAATAAAATTTTTTATCCAATGTTTAACCTGCCGTACTTGTGATTGTAAATAGCATTTCCTTTTTTAATCTTTATTTTTCTCTTTTTTTTATCCTAAACATTTTCTATTCACTAACATTTATGTTCCTCATAGATTTTTGTAACTCACCCTCTGATTCTGGATTACCATCTGTTAAACACCACAAGAAATGACACAGATTTTACTCATCATGGACCCCATCCCAACACCGCTTTGCTCTCCATGTGCCTGATGTTAGGTTGCTTCTTCATTGCCTACTTCCTTCGTATCTTCAAGAACAGCGTCTTTCTTCCAGGCCCTGTACGTATGCTTTTCTAACCGATTAATATGCATAAGCAGTTTTGTGCATTATATGCCTTTGTTTTGCAGAACAGATTCTAAATATTTTGTAAATAAAACTGTAAAACTGCTTAATAACATTGATAACACTAATCCAATGTTGTGTCTTGTTTCAAATTAAAACTAGACATTAGGTATATTTCCTATGTACTGTTTACTGAAATCTTATTTCTACAAGAAGTCAGATTATTAACTTGAAATATTTATGAATCTTTTTTCTCAGATCCGCCGCATGGTTGGAGATTTTGGTGTGCCCATTGCTCTATTTCTCATGATTGCTATTGATGTTGCCATTTCAGATGTTTACACACAGGTAGTGCAACCCAACCTACATATAACCTATTTAACACCGTTATATGATTGAAGATTTACATAGTTGAATAATACACATTATTGCATTTTTGGATCAGTGTGAATAATTGATATTGCAGTTTATAGGTAAATAATAATAAATAAGCAGTACTATGCCATGGTCAATATTATGTTTCTATGCATTGTAATCTTTAGAAACTGGCAGTTCCGAGTGGCCTGAGTGTATCCAACCCTGGGGCCAGAGGCTGGTTTATCAACCCCATGGGATTGCAGGAGACTATTCCTATTTGGTTTATATTTGCATGTGCCATCCCAGCTTTATTGGTCTTCATTCTCATTTTTCTGGAATCCCAGATCACCACGTGAGTAGCTACTTTCAGCTCAAACCCAAACACAAGGGCCTTCCCCTGTATTTTTTTTTTTAGAAAAGCAATTGTCAAATTTGATTTTGTCAAAAAAAAAAAAACAACTCAACTGCATATTACACATATATACAACCACGCATATGCTATATAAACTTTTTGTATTTGAGGTTTGAGTGCCTCACTTGACTAACAATATCACAATTTTCCAAATTACGATTTTCAATACTGAGAACCTAATTTGGTCATTAATGGATTTACTTACACCTTAATAATTAATAATTATATTATTTTTAGATTCTTCATAGGCCAGCCAACAATTAGGTTAATTACGTTTATTAATATTTTAAAATTTAGAAAATGTTTTATAACTGAAAGCAGTTAATGAATAAATGGTAGCAAAAAAATGTACAATATTTTTGTCACTCCCAAACATTCAAGCCTTTTTAATAATAAGTGCTTAACATTTTACCATCTGGTAATCATATCATTTCAAACCTATTCTAAAATTCTAAAAAAAAATGCAATACAATTAAACAAGTATTGGGCAGTTTCAAATAATTAAACCTAGCCGATCACAAGCCTAACCAGCCTAATTGTTTATGTTTGTTATGGTCCACTAAAAAAAATGTAGGAAAATGAACTCTTTTATGTCTTGCAGGCTGATTGTTAGCAAACCAGAGAGAAAGATGATTAAGGGCTCTGGCTTTCACTTGGACCTACTCCTTATTGTGACTATGGGTGGCATTGCTTCCATTTTTGGAGTCCCCTGGCTAAGTGCTGCAACAGTACGGTCCGTCACTCATGCCAATGCACTCACAGTCATGTCCAAAGGCCCCAAACCAGAGATCAATAGGGTGCTGGAGCAAAGGATTAGTGGAATTCTGGTAGCTGCTTTGGTTGGTGAGTACAAGATAAGTGTTACATGATTCATGTGTTACTGTTTAAGCATTAATGTATTAAGCTTAACAAAACATGCAAAATACATTTCAATATGGTAAAAAAGGTCAATGCATAAATTAGGAAGGTTTTTTTGTGTCACTGGCTGTGAAACAACGTTTCTTTGTCTTTAAATGAAAAATCCAAATATTTTATTCTCTCCAGGTGTATCTATTCTCATGGAGCCCGTTCTGAAGATGATCCCCATGTCAGCTCTCTTTGGTATCTTCCTCTACATGGGTATTACCTCATTAAGTGGAATTCAGCTCTGGGATCGCATTCTACTATTAATTGTGCCTAAAAAGTACCACCCAAATCAAGCTTATGCTACAAGAGTACGTTCACTCACTACCATTCTTTTTTTCCTAATTACCTGATTGTATGTGTGGTGTATACAAGTAAAAAACATGAAGTAAAAGCAATTGTGTTTAATATTGTACTTTATAGTTATTAATAAAGTAATTAAGGCTTCAGTCAGGTTACAGTTATTAGGGAAAAATCAAACAGTATGTCAAATTGAATATTGTATTTTTATACTTCAGGTTGGCATATTTTGTTTGGCATATTTTCAATTTCACGTTTATTTATGAGATCTTAAAAACTGAGGAGTGGATCCATATTGTTTCTGTTGCACATCCTGAATATTTTCAGTACAGGTCATTGGGGTCATGCAAACAGAAGCAACTAATCATAAATTGGACACTGTTTTTAGGGTGTAAACTGTAACTATTAAATGTCTCTTGAGGTGTATCTCTATTGATTAGACAGGCCTAGTGCTATAGTTTAACAAGTTTTTTTTGTATTATTTTCCACAATTAATATAATATACAGTGGAACATTATACATTGTTATCTTTTAAAAAAGTAAATGTAAGTTTCTTTTGTCCCTGGTTATACTGACACTTTTTCTTATTCTTCACTTAGGTAAAAACCTGGCGAATGCACCTCTTCACATTAATTCAGATGATATGCCTGGGTGCTTTGTGGGGAGTGAAGTCTTCTCCTGCCTCTCTGGCCCTGCCCTTTGTCCTCATTCTCACCATACCACTGCGTTTGGTTTTGACTGGACGTGTCTTTACTAACATGGAAATGAAATGCGTAAGTGACCCATTGTCCTACTCTAAAAAATAAAATAAAAAATAAAAATAAAAAAATTATATATATATATATATATATATATATATATATATATATATATATATATATATATATATATATATAAAACATCTACAGAAGTTGACGATAAATTATACATAATTTACTATATATTGTACTTTTCAAAGAAATGTATAATCATTTTTCAGATATTATGTTATTTTTTATATTGTTTACTTACATTGTGAATAAAAAAAACAAACACTTTGTTTATATTTTGCAGTTGGATTCGGACGATGCCAAAGTAACATTTGAGGAGGAACAGGGGGTGGATGTGTATGATGAATGCCCCTTTCCATAATTTAATTCCCACTATTTTAATACATTTTAATATTAAGAAATACTATTATGGCAAAAGTCTTTATCAGGGTCTGCCTGAAAATTCTACAACTGCAGCAAGTGAAGTTATCAGAGACATAACTTCAGCTAAGTAATAAAACTGTTGTACATTCTAGCTTTTTTGGATCTCCAATAGTAGTGCCTACAGTCCTAATATAGATCCACACCAATTTCTCCTAACAGAGTTTGTATGCTCTTAAAATATTTTAATTATTATCCAGTTCTATGCAAATGCTTAGCCCAGTGCAATTGTGTGTTCTTTGAAGCCAAATATGCTGCGATACAAAGAGTTTTTTTTTTCAACCGTTTATGTTGGTTGGCCGTCTTCCTTGGTTTGTGTTCGTACATTTGCCATGCAAACCGGATGCTGAATGAATGTCTAGTTTTTTAAGTAGCAAGGTATTGAGAATTTTGAGTGGGTTTGAATAAATTTGTACATTGTCTTTTGCATAATTTCTGTGTTTAGTAAGCCATTAGAATACTACCATGATGCTATTGTATTTAAACATTTATATTTTATATAAACAGATTGGTAGAAACTTTACATATAGGACTTGAAATCTAAAGCATGAAAATTCTGTCAAAGTCTTTTTTTTTTTTAAACCACCAATGATGGATAAGAGTAAATAAACAATTGCACAGGAAAAATTATGACACAATAATCATAAATATTAAACATAGTTCCTTTCTTGTCTTTCTTTTGCCACGACAGAACCTGTGCATTAAAATATGTAATGATGTTTTTTTCTGAAGATGACTTGTTAACTTATTTTGATTAAGAAAATCAATAAAACATTGAATTTAACCAGGGATGTGCAAACTTTTGCACAAGTTGGTATTCTACTCTAAAAACTTGTGTTTAAATAGTAACTCCTAAAGTAAGGTTTGTGTTTGAACGTTTTTCTTTTGTTAATGTTTTAAAATTTTTAATTAATAGGCACTTAATGGTATAGTGATATTACATGCACCAAATACAAAACACAATTCCTATGAATATTCCACATATTCTGGTCACTTTATTAAAAAATTATCAAACAATTATCAAACTTAGTAAAAGGATATCAAACCTGATATTGCGTTTTAAGATCATAAAACTTCTTTAAATTCTAGACTACCAAATAATAGATTTAGAAGAAATGCAAAGATGTGCAGTAACAAAAATTATAAAATCAATATGTAGAATGTTTAGTCATATACACAACTGTACAGCAATTTGAACTAATCTAAGAGTGCATATTAGTATTCATTAGAAGTACATTGTAATAATACTTTTAAAAAATAAAAAATTAAAGCTGTTTCACCTGATGAATTCACACCAGGATGAAATAACCATAATGCCTCATTGTGAGGAAGGAGTGACATTGTCATCATGTATCACTCGACAGTAAGAGTGCACAACAGACTGCTTGTAAAATGACCTATAGAGAACAACGTGCTGGGGAAACTTCATAAATGGTAAAAGTAATAAGCAATACTTGTGACTTTTACTGCAAGAGGCTTCCCACGGATGCGTTTACGAGGCTGCGCGCTGATTGGCGAACCATTTGTTTTCCCCAAATCGGAGCACTGGGGTTGGACGTGTGGGTAACGCCCACAAACAGACAAGGTGGAGTTGAATGATAATACAGCTTAGAGTAAGATGTAGCTGTCACTTACAAAAAAAAGATTCTATAAAAGAGAGCTGAATAAAAAGTGCTGCTTCGCCCTCTGTGAACTTTCAAACCGGTGTGGGCGGTGTAGCATAACTACCTTTCGGAGCGGTGTCATTAACGATATAAGAAGTGCAGCGGGTTGGTTTGTAAATCGTTCAGACTGAGAGAAAAAAAAAGAAGCCTCGCTGCAGAATTCAAACTAGCGGTTGAGAGCCGAGGTCACTGCCGCGGCGGTGTGGTGAAAAAAGCCAAAGGAAAGGCCCAGAGGGGTGGGTTGAGGAGCGAGATCGAAAATTCGGGACGTGTCGCTACGGGAAAGAGAAATGGCTCGGAACGGGGGAGAGCAGGGGGAACGATGGGGGGATGAGAGAGGAGAGATGGAGGCGGGGGGAGAGGAAAAGTCTCGCGGCTCTGCGGGGACTGGACGGAGCCCTCGCGCGCTGGACCGGCAGCGCGCGCGCGGCTGGCTAACGTTCAACCCTCCCCTCGTTCCGCACGCAGGCAGTCAGTCTCCAGAAGCACGCCGCGCTGCGACAAGTAGGACTCAACGCCTCCTCTCTTCCTCATCGCCACAAGCAAGCCTGCGCGCAAAATAACAAATATACACTTAGACATAAGTCGATCGTCCCAGGTAAAGTACCTTACTGTCCCGTTGATGTTTGCCTTTTGTGTACGGATCGCTCGCAGACTAAACATTTAGGCGAGAAAAGAAAAACAAACCACTGGCTTTGTTCAAATATGCTTCGTCTGGCGCTCGGTAGAACGATCTGCGGTCGCCTATTTCCCGTGCACTTAACTGCCACTAAATAATCCCGCTTTTAGCATTTTATTTCGGTCAACAAGGTTACCCTAACAGCATTGTTGAACCACCGGAGCCATTTGTCCCGTCTCGAAAAGAAACTCATCTCGTGGAGATTTGTCTAAAAAACTAAAAAGGGTTGTTTAGTAAGTTTTGGTGTTTTAAACATTTATTCGGAGAGTTAATCCGAATGGTCGAACGAGTGGGCTCTGTGAATCTTAGCAGCCCAAGGTCGGTCGGAACGGTTCGTTTCTCGACTCCATGATGTCTCCATGAGGCTGTGAGCAAGCAGAACCGGCCGCCTCCGGTTAGCCATCAGGGAGCTCCGGATAAACACCTCCCCGCACCTCCATAGCTTCTCACAACCCAGACATCCGAGCCCGTGATCGCAACCCTCGTCACCAGGGCGTCCACGCGGTTTTTCTGACTACCGGTGACCAGCCGGACCGGTAAGTTTGCAATAAGCCTTTAGCCGCTTTACACCAGGCTGCTTTTTCTCCCGTCGCGGATGAGAGGAGTGGAGCACACCGAGGTGGAAGCATGGCGGCTCTACAACAGTCGTCACGCCTGCGAGTTACTCTTACGCTCGGTTGTTGACGCGTTCTCCCCGTTTTATTTAAAATAGCACATTGCAATCCCCCCGTCTTATCAACGTGGAAGTTGAAAACGGAATAGACGGGTCGCGTTTCGTTCCATTCACGTCTGTTGTCGTGCTCTCGTTCTTTATCCTCCAAGAGGCAGCTGCTACCCATCCGACCGCCATACGGCTTCCATTAGCTCGCCTTTCTCCCCACGATATCGACGCCGATTCCAACTCAATGCGACAAAAAGTTTACGCTAATACTGTGTGTGTTATGCAAAAGGTTTATCGTGGTTAAAATATTGCATCTTTAAGGTAGTTTTCAATTGATTGCTGGCTGAATTTTGGTTCTGAACGGAGGGAACCAGACGGTAGGTCGTTCTTACCGCCTGGCGAGTGTAGGTCAGCCATAGGACGGTTAGCACTCAGTAAACGCCTGTTAACAATTTTACTTCGATTTTAAGTTTTTAGCAGAGTAAATGTAACTCATGAATTTGACAAAAACGAATTTAGAAATGAATGATCACAAAATACGGATTGATTCATCCGCATCTGCGGTCGGTCAAATTTTACAATAAAAAGTCGGACTTCTTTTTCGAGCCCATTAGTCTGTAAGCACATTTTAAAAAGTAGACGATTTAGTGTTTACGTTGCTAAGTACGTGCCTCAAACTTAATTCGTGCATTACATTGTCCTGTGTGTTACGTTGTGGCTTTGGTTCCCTCAGCCGCCATTATGGAGCTCGATCTCAGCCACTAAATGGTCGCGCTTCCACACGGACTCGGAGAGCCGTACTGGGGCCAAATTCAAACGTTAAAAGATTCGAAGGAAACGTCCCGATATGATTTGGAGGTCGAGCGACAAGGAAGAAATGGCGGGTCAGCCATTTTAATGCGTGGTTTTTCGCTCAGTCAGACGTGTCTGACCCAGAAAAACCCCTCCGTGGCGGAAGCGGTGCTCGGCGCCCCGTTAGCAGTGAGGCGGACTCGGGTTGGTGCAGCTTGTAGTTAGTCATGTCTCCCACTGGTTGCCTGAGCGGAGAGAGAAAGCGAGCGGATCCAGTCTGTGATCAGCTGGTCGCCTCCAGCTGCCCGTCCTCCCTCCTTCCGCCGTCCATCTCAGCATCCGATCCGTCCTTTAAAAACGCCATTCCAGAGCCGACAGCAGGCGAAAGCGGCGCCGCGGGTCTTCAGGAAAACGGGTGCTCCCGCGCGAGTGCTCCAACTAAAGTCACGAAGCGCTTTCTCAAAATGGAAGCTCCGTCGCTTTGATTTGCAGCAGCAGCTCCGCATCACGTCGAGTGCGGCGTTATTTGAGATTTGAAGAGTCACAAGCATTGCTCTGTCTTCCAATGCAGCGTAAACGGTTAGGGGCGGCGTAATGAAGAAGTATAAGGTATAGGGCTGGGTTTTAATACCACTCCATACAGTAGGCACCCATTCCCTCAGGTTTTTTTTTGCCAGACCTTTCCCTAAACCGCGACGTTCGACATTCGAAGAAACAAAATGGCTGATCGTGGTGTAATATGGCAACGTTCCCTACGGGTCACTGTTTACAATCATTTATTTAAACAGACAGCGAAATCCGACGGTTCAGGTTCGACACTACACAATTGACATGAATGTTTTCAACGATAGTAAATAAGAATTTTGTAAAAATGTCTGCGCACGATCTTATTTTAACAAACCGAATTTTTTTACAAGCCAAAATGACCCATGTTGCCAAAATAACGACACACGTCACGCCACGAAAAATAAACAATACATTTTTTTCAATGTCTCTGGCTTTCATCAAACAAACAAGTATCGGTTTTCAAAAATTATTATTTACGTTTTTAACTTATTTATGTGTTAGTTAGGTTTTTTTTTTTTTTTACTATATGGTGAAAAATCTAGTGCCACTTTCAGTGTAATTAAAACATGCTCAAGCTTCTTTTTTACTGTCATCGTTACAAACAGTGTAATATTTGGAATATAAAAAAAATGTATAAATTATTATTACTCAAATATGTACACTATGTTTGGGGACGGGTGAGATAAAAGTAATAGCAAACAGTACCTCAAAATGAATACAGGTTGAAAAGCATTGGTTTAGAGATATTTTTAAAATAACGTCATATAATTCAAAACATATAGTAATACATTTTTAAAAGTCAATCTAGTGTTTTTTTTATTATTAAAATGCCAATGGTCAGTGCAATGTCAAAACTGGCAATCCTTTTAAAAATGTAATTTGTATCATGGCCTACAGTATGTTTTATTTTTTTTTTTTCCTTCCTATTTTGATTTTGGCTTGGGATTTGATTGTTTGTTGTTTTTAAAAGTGATTTGTCAACATTAATATATATTTTTTTCAATTCTGTTCAGTAATACTTGAAAATGAATGGAGGAATGGATTCCACTAGTACAGAACAAGGTAGGCTGATGATACCAGTTAAAATAGCTTTTATTTGATGTCTCAGACCTTAACATTTATTCATAAGTTGACAAGACTAAAGTTTACTTAGCTTTAATTTGTGTTTCAGCGGTTTGGGCCCAGGATGATTTGTTAAAACTCCTGGATGCCATGAAAGGCAATCTACCTGAGAAGGACTTGACCAAATACAAGACAACTGAAGCTCACCTGGACTGGGAGAAAGTTGCCTTTAATACATACTCAGCTGAGATGTGCAGACAGAAATGGATTGAGGTCTCAAAAGAGGTGAAATTTTTTTCAACAAGCTAATATTAAGATTCATTTAAGACCACCAGGAAGTATTTATGCTGAAAATGTTTATAACTAGAATAAGATTGGTTCATTTTAAATCATTTAAAATCTTAATTAACTACCTAACTGGCTAATTGTTTTATCAAACAATTTAAGAGCTTCTCTTTATTTTTGTGAATTAATTTGTGTCATGAACAGTGTCACAAGATTTTATTAACCAGTATCTATCTACACATAATAATTTGTATGTGATATTGTTACAGTGGTTAATACTGTATTTATGTAGCCATAATCCTAGTTTTAAGTTGTTCAGTTGTGTTTCAAATATTATTGTCTTCACTGTTTCCATTTAGATTCGTAAATTTCGCACGCTGACAGAGCTCATTGTAGATGCACAAGATTACATCAAGAATCCATATAAAGGCAAAAAATTGAAGGTAAGTACAATCTGTTTTACTACCAAAATCTCCAAATCAAAAATCAGTGCATCACTGTACAGATGAGTAAAAAAGACGAATCTCTTCTTTTTGCAGAAACATCCAGATTTCCCCAAGAAGCCACTGACCCCATACTTTCGCTTTTTTATGGAAAAGAGAGCAAAGTATGCTAAACTTCATCCAGAAATGAGCAACCTAGACCTAACAAAGATTCTTTCCAAGAAATACAAGGAGCTGCCAGAAAGAAAAAAGGTGCGAAAAGGAATAATTTGTACAATAATGAGAGAGGATTCACCAGATTAGCCTTTCTTAAATCCAAAACAACATAATCCAATCTGAAACTCATGCAAGCCTTCCAAAACTTAATTTAAACCTCAGATCACAAAAATATTAAGATTTCCCTTTAAAGTTTTAATTTTAATCATACTTAATTTAACATATAATCCAAAATGTTGAGAACATAATGATCTGTGTTGGCATATTCCAGCCTGTGCAAGCATTGCTTTATTTATCACAATGCACAATGGTTTGAGCTGTAGTATATTGCCATAAGAAAACTCAGGTGATTGCTAGCAGATTTGTGAGGTTGTAAAAATCTGCTTATAAAAAAATTTGCTTATATAATTAAAAGTTTAAATTAAAGAGTTTGTATTAATCTTTTTATTGTTTTGCAGGAAAAGTATGTGAATGATTTTCTCAAAGAAAAAGAGTCTTTTGAGGTGAACATGTTAAAGTTCAAGTAAGTATTTATTTTTAGTATAAATATATATGTATATTTTAAAACTCTATACAATATTATTAACATTATGGAAACAAAAACATTTTCTTATTTTTTCTTCGCTGGTGTCTTTGGGGAACATGGTTCTTTTGTGCCTGACATTGTTGCTGAGAGTTATGCTTTAGCTTGTCAAAAAATTCATAGTGTATAGCTGTTTCTTACAAGAGTGAAAATTTAAGGGACACCAAAAAGCAAAATACATACATAAATTAAATACATACATTACAATTTCGAGACATTATGATTGTGGTTACAGAATAAATCTCTTTTATGATTTTCACAGCAGTGACACAGCAAAATTGATGGGTCTGTGTTGTCAGTTTTAGATAAATTAGGTGTAATTAAAAAGGTTTTAGATGCGCAATCACAGTTATGTATGTTAGTTTTAACAACTTGTTAATAATATAGTACAGAACCTGATCTTTCAAGTTAGTTGCCTTGACTTGATCTGATTTTCGGATGTGGTAATTATGTTAATATCAATATCTGTGTTAGTTTAGCAACTGTTTTCTGTTTACCAGTTATTCTTAGTTGAAGGAGATTGAGTTTAACATGTTCATATGTCTGTTTTCAGGGAAGATCATCCAGACTTACTAGAGAATACAGGAAAGAAAGGCTCCAACGTACCGGAGAAACCACTGACACCACAGCAGTTGTGGTACAACCATGAGAAAAGAGCTCACCTAAAAATCCACCCCAGAGTAAGTTTTAACGGCTGACATTCCACACTGACAGATCTTGCATTCTATTTTAAATCGGTAAAACCATTACTAACAGAGAGAGTGAGAAGTACAATAGCATGTTTCTTTTTGCTTAGGCCACAACTAAAGATATCAAGGACAGTCTGGGAAAGAAGTGGACACAACTGCCAGATAAAAAAAGAGTAAAGTGGATCACCAAGTCTCTGGAACAGCTTAAACAGTATGAGGCAAGTCAAGTTCAGACATCTGCTTGTTTTCCCTTGAGATTCCACAAATCCTGATAAAACAAAAAAAAGATCACACATTCCATGTCTTTCATTTTTAGGCTTATAAAGTTAAACCTAACCAATCAGCAAATTTAAACAACCTCTTTGTGTCTTCTGTCACATCACACAAACCCATTTTTTTTACAGAAACGCATCTTTTTTTCATTTTTTTCATTTCTTTCTTTTTTTTTTTTAAACAAAAACACATTTTTTAACATAAACAAAATGATGTGCAAAAACTGTGGGAACAATCACTGTATAATAAATCTAAATAACTTTATTTAGCTTGGGTTCCTTATATAAATATTGATTTGAGATTCTAACTTCAAGCCTTTCTTTTTATAGGAGATCATGCGTGAATTCATTCAGCAGCACCCACAACTAAACATGACTGAAGATGACATTGTCAAGACAACGTTAACCAAAGCGGAACGCCAGCTTAAAGACAAATTTGATGGACGGCCAGGAAAACCGCCATCGTAAGTACACTAAGTAAAAAAAAGCCATAAACATTTCATACATTTTCCCTAATATATGATGGTTTCATTTTAAAGTATCTGTCTGGATAAATAATTGCTGGTTTTACTGGTAGGATGGAATTAATGTCATTATTTGTATTTTTTTTCATAATTATCTGTTTAATCATAGTAATTTTTTATGCTATTTCATTAGAAATGGTTACTCGATGTTCTGTGCTGAGCTGATGTCCGGAATGAAAGATGTTCCAAGCACAGAGCGCATGGTCATGTGCAGCCAGCGCTGGAAACTGCTCAAACAGAGTGAGAAGGATGCTTATCAGAAGCGCTGTGAGCAGGTCAGAAAAGAAATGAATGCACCTGTATGGTAAAAGTGAGAATTGTAGTGAAGTGTCAAATTAACTCCTTTCTTATGATCTGCCTTTTCATTTCAGAAAAAGAAAGAGTTTGAAGTTGAGATGAAACGATACTTGTGTGTAAGTTGAGCTTTATCATAGCAGATGAATAGCAAATGAGTGTGCTGTATGTGTGTCCGGATAACATACTATGTGTGTTTGTATTTGTCATGTCTTACAGAGTATTTCAGAAGAAGAGCAGCAAAGGATTCTTGCAGAGCAGAAGATGGTGGGCTTTAAAAAGGGCACTGGGGGTAGCAGTCCTAGCTCCAAAAAAATAATCAAAGGAAAAGTAAGTCTAGGTGCTAATTCTGTAATGTATATGGGTGTACATGTATAAATTAGTGACTACACTTTAGGGTTTTCTATAGTCTATGTCAGAAAGGCTTGGATCTGCTGTCAAAGAACCATGAATAAAAGGTTTTACTTGCTTGTGCATGTATTACCATTTTCCAAATGGTCATAAATACATTAAGAACTCTGCTACAAAATTGTATGGATGCATTTCGATGCTTAGTCATATCAGGGGTGTCCGATGCCAACAAAAATAATAGACACCCTTCAGTGGAATGTTGTGACCAGTATCCTGTTTAAATTCAGTGATTAATTAAACAAATTTTCTGCAAATTTCCTAAAAATCCCAAATTAAGACTAGGTGATAATTTAAGTTGAGTTTAAGTTTTTTTTTTAAACAGTAAATGGAAAATGGTTAGAAATCAGCGAGTTTATCCAAAATGTAGCCCCAGTCGACCATTTAATGTATCTGTCTAGCTATATGTTTTTGTAATTTATATTTGTTTGGTAAGTCTTTATACTTTAATTACCTCAGACTACTCCTGTCAAGCCCAAGCGCCCCATCTCCGCCATGTTCATCTTTGCTGAGGAGAAGCGGCCAAAGCTTCAGCAGGAAAGACCTGACCTGTCTGACAACGAGCTCACCAGACTTCTGGCGCGCATGTGGACTGACCTCTCTGATAAAAAGAAGGTAGCGTCTCATTGCACAATCTGTGATGTGCTCATTAATCTATAGCAACATTATATATATATATATATATATATATATATATATATATATATATATATATATATATATATATATGTATATATGTATATATCTGTATCTGCCTTACAGGAAAAATACAAAAACCTAGAGGCTGTGCTAAAGGCAGAGTCTGAAAAACGAGGGAAAGAAGAGCAAAACAAGTTGCCTGATCCACCCAAAACTGCTCAGGATATCTGGCAACATAGTGTCATTGGTGATTATTTGGTTAAATTTAAGGTAAGAACACTTAGTGTATAAATCTGTTAGTAATGTTATGTAAGCATTTGTAATGTACAGTAACTGCAGAATTTTACAATGTTTTGTTTTGTTTTTAACATGCTAGAGTTTCTTTTTGTAATTTTAGAATGACCGACCAAAGGCACAAAAAGCAATGGAAGCCACCTGGAACACAATGGAGAAGAAGGAGAAACTTATGTGGATCAAAAAAGCTGCAGAGGACCAGAAGAGATATGAGGTAGGCAAAGATAATGAGGAAAAATTTTCATATCACTTAAGTCAGTGTCACTTAATATTAACTGAGCAAATAAATAAAAAAAGGAATGCAGACCTGGTACAATTTAGTCCTGCTGGGGAGAGAGTTCAAAATAAATGTTTCTAACATTTAAGATATGTTAATGCCAGTTCTAAACAGGTGTAAGTGCAGGTGTAATCCATTTACACCTGCACTTAAGACTGCCAACTAAACAACATGGGTGGTTAAATCTGCGCTCATCTTTATTTTATTGGTTATTGCTGTTTTATAGTCTCTTGATTTTCATATTTTTAAGGCAATTTAATATTTAGCTAAAATCAAACCTAATCTAATAACTAAATTCAGAGCACTGCACATTTAGTCTGCACATCCCTTGTGATATTTGCTCCTATCATGAGGGGGAAGCATGCAGTTGGAGATGGTTTCTCACCGTAAACAATTTTTTTCAGAGAGAGTTAAGTGAGATGCGCTCTCCCGCTGCAGTGGTTGCCTCAGGAAAAAAGATGAAGTTTGACGGAGAACCCAAAAGACCTCCATCGTGAGTTTATATAATAATGCCTAATCTTATCTCCTAATGTACATAGATTCTACCTAAATAAATGTAAATGTAAAACCCTTCACGTTGTTGGCCTTTTCAGAAACGGCTATCAGAAGTTCTCTCAGGAAATGCTCTCTAATGGTGAACTGAACCACTTACCTATGAAGGAACGCATGGCCATGATTGGTGGTCGTTGGCAGAACCTCTCACTGAAGGACAAAGATCGCTATAAGAAGATTGCTGAGGAAAAACAAAAGCAGTACAAAGTGCAGTTAGAAGAGTGGCTTTCCGTACGTAGTCCTCTATGTATACATTGAAACTATCCATTCAGTTAAATCCAGTTAAAGTTCTTTATTTCAATGTTTGCCCCTATTTTTAATGAAACTTAATTTCTCATTTAGAGCATATCATCTCAAGAGAGGGCTGCATATAAGGAATACAATTCATTGGTAAGTTATTATCTTATTCCTCTGCTACCACTGTACTGCAGGTTAACTTGGGCAGTGCAGAGTTAAAACTGTATGTTTGCTTCTTTTTTCCAGAAGAGAAAGGGCATGGGCAAACCAGGAGGTAGCGCTGCTAAACAAAAAGCCAAGCCCAAGACATCAGTGAGTGTGACGAAACCATAAGCTTGTATATGTTTACCTCTTCAATCCAATTAACAATTTTTTGATGATTGGATAGGATGAGGATGACGATGATGATGATGATGATGACGATGATGATGTTGAGAAGGAGTCAGAAGAAGGCTCATCCAGTGCTGAGGACAGTGATGATGGGGATGATGATGACGACGACGATGATGATGATGATGATGTAAGATGTCTTGTAATACATATTCATTTTAAAGCTACTTTCATCACCATGTGACTTTTTGTAGAATGCTGATATATGCACCCTCTGTAAAAAAAAATAATCTAATTTAATTGCTAACTCACTCGAACCCTTATTTAATTAATACACAGACAAAAAAATATTTTTAGCACATTTAATGCCCAAACCTTTATAAAATAGGGTTCATTTTTGCAGCAGTAATTGGAACAGTTGTATGTAGCTACAGCTTCAACACAGTTGGAATGAAAAATATAATATAATATTTGACAGGTGGAAATTTAACAAATCGCCAGATAGTGGGTTGTTTTTAATTCTGAGGGCAATCTAGACTTTTTTTCTTACCTGCAGTTACAGTTAAGTGTATAGAACTTGGCAAGGACCATAAAACATTTGTATGTTTAAAAATATTAGCTTGTTTAATATAAAAAAAATCAATATTAAAATTAAGTTGCCCTTTTGATTGCTTTAACATCACTTTTTTTTTCTTTTCAAGAATGACGATGACGATGATGAGGATGAAGAGACAGAGGACAAGGAGAATAAATCAGAAAGCAGCAGTAGTGGGTCTAGCTCTGAGGACTCCTCCGATTCAGACTCTGAATAAAGTTTAGTTGAAGCAAGAGTGAGCCAGCGGACTGCCACACATTATGTGTGTACTAAGCCATAAGGCTGAGCCTTGGGCCTGCACTGCACTCCTCCGGTCACCAGGGGGAACTCTCTTCACAGTGCCACCACCACAACCTATATGACTCAAAAATCATCTTTCTTTCTTTGGTTGGTTGGTTTTTTTAAACCCATTCTGTCCTTAGAGAGTTTGAAAATTGAGGATGTCATAACATTACAAACATCATGAACCCACAGTATACACGAACAGAAGAAGTGCTTTAACTATTGAAATTTAATGTATGCAAGTTGCCTGTGTTTATTAGAATCTGTAGACAGTGCAAGCAGATGGCGTGGGTGCTTTAGCCAGCTTTTAAGCTACCTGCAAACCAAAATGAGTCAATAACTATTCCAACATCTGTGTATTTTTTTACACATCGTCTTTATCGCCTTGTTATTTCTCTTTCGCCCTGTGGCCCAGTGGTCTTACCCTTTTCAGGAATGATGAGCAATTTTGAATGTCAGTCTTTGTGGATTGCTTGTAAATAAGCCTCCATTTCCTGCGCTTTGTAGTGGTAATGAAATCCACACCTTTTCATTTTGGGCATGGTCCCAGATTCATTACTTATTCTTTACTGTTTCGTTAAAACACATGATCAAACCCTGTTTTTTAGCCATTACTTTAATCTTTATGTGGAATCTACTTCCCTATCCCTAGTGGTGATGTGTATAGTTAGACCTGTTGTTGGTTTGTTCCATCCAACCAATGTTTAACTTTTTCAGCTTTTTATTTGCTGCTGCTTTACAGGGAGACAAACTCCCTATTTTAAAGTGTTTGGTTTGTTTTAAAAGTGATGATTGGTTTATTTTTTTTAAAAAAAACCATTGGTTATATTTACAATGAATAGTCCCCATATGCACTTAGTCTAAACAGCCTCAGCAGTTCAATTTTTCATTTCCCCCAGTCACCCTGTGTTTTATTCTCTGACACATTCTGATACACACCAGCTGAAGAATGTACAGGAATGTTTTTATTTAATAGTTTAAAAAATCCTTTATTTGTTTATGTATATATATGAACAGTTTTAAGGGGGATGGGGGAATACAGTTATTTTTTTGCCCCCCAGTGCCCTCTGCATAAAAATGAAAATAGGCATTGTGTAAAAAGTTGAATTCGGTAGTTTTTGAATTGTGCGCATCCCCTTTTTTGGATCATTGCAGCCTGCCCTTAATATACCACCAACTCGCTCAAGGGGACGCAGGAGATATCGTAGTAGTGTTGTGGAGGGAATCTAGTGCGTCCAATCTGAGTGAAATAGTTATTTATGATGCTTGTTGAAAATTGGGCGTGGTGCCTACGGACACCTTTGTAGGTTTGGTTCACTGTTGTAAGGTAATTGTATATATGACTTTTGTTTTTGTATTGCGTGATTTTGATTTAATTCTCTTTTGTTCATCCCTGTGTGGTTCTTGCAGTGGCCACAAATCTGGATTTGTTTGTCCATTGCTCCGAGGAGGGAAAGTTTTACATTTGAACATGTTAAATATGTTTTAGTTTTTATATCCCTCCGCAGTTTCTTTGTAGAAATTGGGGGAAAAAAGAAATTTGTACTGCTAATTTGGAACATTTGGATGTTTTCTATAGTCAGAGGTGTTATATTCCTGGAATATACCATTTGATCAAATAAACTTGTCTTTAGCAACTGCTTGCTTGATTTTAGACTTTTCTGTCATATTTTAAGTGACTTCATTTATCTTGTCTAATATTTCATTCTGTAAACAGGAGCTTTGTTACTCAAAAAGAGCACATCTAGCATATTAATTTAACAACTGTAGTTTTTTAACCTATGAAATTACCTGAGAATCCTATTGGTTCTTCATGTTCATTTACCCACATCCAGAAACATGCCAGTTGTCCGTAGCAGTTCTGCATGATCCACTATCAGTGCACTCATACCCAGCATGGCATCCATTAGGAAACTGACTATTTGAATATCTTCCTGCTATATCACCCCTAACTGATACAGCCAATAGCTGAAGAAATATTTGTACTTGAATTTTATTTTACATCAATCATGTTTTTTATCTTGAAATTTAAAACTGTTGTACCTGATACTATCTTTGGTCTGTAATACAGAACCAGAATTGTAAATTTTATATGAGAGGGTACAATGTAATGCTTGTTAATTCATAAAACAAAAACTAATGGCACTGAGATTGGAATATGCAGCTTGGACATAAAGTTGTGGAATGTATTATCTTCAGAATGTTTTAAATATAATATTGAAAAACTCAACAAACAAAAAAACATTTGTGAACAAGTGTTTGATGAAAATATATATAAAGTTGCAATCACATTCTCATATATCACAAAATCGACATGCATTAAGAACCTCTTGTTTATTCAGTTTTGCATATCTGCTCATGCTACTGAACTGACCCATGATTTGTATTTAAATTACTTTTTGCTGTTTCCCTTTTAGTCTCCAAAGCGCAAACCAATACAATACATTACATTACATTAGGCCTTTTAGCAGTCGCTTTTATCCAAAGTTACTTTACAAGGTGAGTAGCAATTAGAGTTAAGGGCCTTGCTCAAGGACCCACAAGAGAGTTTTTTCTTGCCACTGTTGTTGCTTTGACCTGGTCTTTTGTGGTTATACATACAACATTGTAAAGCTGCTTTGTGACAATGTACTATTGTAAAAGCACTTTATAAATTAACTACTTGAACGTAAACATTGGGAACTTGGGATTTGAACACACAACCTTCGGATTGATAAAGAAACACCCTTACCACTGAACTACCACGCCCTAAACCAACAAATCTAAAAATGTTTAAAAAATGGCTTGCTTGCAGAATTATTTCTGGTTTACCTCTAGTGTTTGATGTTTTCTAATAAGTGTCTCCTAAAAACAGCATCTACGAATTTCTACATATTCTACATAATTGACAAAACCATGTTCATTGGCTATCAAAACTTCCTTTGCAACAGATATTATGTTGTTTCGAGGTTCTTCTTATGTCATAAACATACTTTCTCATCCAATATTAGTACTAAAATACTCTAAACTGAAAGGACATGACAGGAGTACCTGAAAGCCTTCGGTTCTGAATTAGATTACTTTAAACTGTAAGTGATGTGATCTGTGGTGGATTAATGTTGCCTTGCGCGGGTTAAAATGGCTGCGCTTGATCATTATTTCATTTTTGAATATTCACCGGTTCTTTTATCGCTAAAATATATTGTTTTCAATTTACAAAAGGCTTGAGGTAAACAGTTTTTGGAGCGCTAATTCATACTGCAAGGATGATATATTGTTAAATAAACTGGGAAAGCTGGTTTGTAGGTGAGTGTTGTAATTTTATTACAATGCAAGAGCTAACAGAAAGCGTCTGTTGTTGTGTTGCAGTGTTTGAAAAACATCCACGTTTTATTAAATGTAAGCTTTTTATTTCACACTGTACTTTATCATGCCGCGTGGTACAGAGTATTCCTAATGTTTATGCTAACTAAGAGATAACTAGCTGTTTGGGTTTCGCAGTTTGAGACGCGTGAGTGGTTTTAATACAAATATTCACTTTGCAATATTCTCTCCGCGTTGTTGTGGAACAACTTTCAGATTAGGCTTAAATTAAATAAATTAGCTTAATGTCGCGTGTGTTGCGCAGTTTGTAAATGCAACTTTCTGTTTTTAAGGACTGCATAGGTCGTAATTCTTCCACATATCTCAAGGAGACTGGTTTACTATAGTTACTAGACCTATTACTAATATTGTGATTTATTTTTAATAATGTGCTGGTATGACGGAGATGGAACAGTTCACAATACAACACACAGACTTCTTATTAGCAGCATAAGCTTCATGTAGCGTCGGTTATTTACAGGATGCCGATTGGAGTCACGACTTTTATGACTTCCGACTTGACAGAATCGCGAACGACGTTAAACCTTTATTTATTTTCTGTAGTTTTCGTGTAATTGTCTTGTGTGATGGTTATTAATTAGAGTATCAGTCTAAAGTCTGGACACACTACCTTCCTGCTCCATTGTCTATTTTCTGCTCTTACCATATAGATAGACTTTTAGTCTTACAATTACAGAGTGTAGTACATCTGTTCACTTGGTTTTGTTCCCTGTTGGTTCTCTGTTCTCTGATGGTCAGGACAATCACATAACAGGTATAATTTGGGTGGTGCATCATTTATTGTCAGTTCTGTAGTGACACTGATGCGGTGAGGGGGTTTTAGTGCAGCTGTGCTGCTATGGATTCATTTAAACACCTCACTGTCACTGCTGGGATAGGAATAATGCACAAATAATTCCTGCTCTGTGGTGGTAATATTGGGGTTCTTATCATTTACGAACTGAGTAAAGGGGACTAATACAGTATGTACTGTAGTCCACAAACATATGGAAAACAGTCTGGAATTGTAGAACTACAAAGTCCATCTTTACATTTAAGTGGAACTGATAACATGGACAGTGGTGCAAAAAGGGGATGTGTATATAGTTTTATATGGTACTGTTTGTGTAGACAATGATATCAGTAGAATGATGTTAGGTTTTAGTAATTATGCTTTTTAGACTATCATATACAATGTTTAAATGTCCTTTTAACAAAAAAAACTAAGGTTTCAAAGTCATAACATTGTGAAGTCTGTTTTGCAGCTATTCAAAGTTCTTGTTGCCACAACTTGAAGACTTCTGCAGGTCAGTGAAGATGTTGGACTAGTTTTAAATAAGACTACACTTTATATATATTTTTTTTAATACTTCTTTATAATTGTTTTTTGTTACAGTGTGGCTGTCCACATGCTGTACCACAGAGCAAGTATGATTGCCTTTCTACCATAGTCGTTGCAAATGAAAATGGATGATATGTCGCTGTTGGGCCTGGATAACACCAAGCTAGAGGTAAAAGCCTAATCCATCACTTATTATTTACTTACTGCATCACTAGCGCATGAGTGGGTTAACAAATGGGGCATGAAAGACTTTGTTGTATTTGTCACATCGTGGTTTTTAGGCCTTGGCTCATGACATCTACACAGACTTAGTGGAGGATGCATGTTTGGGGCTTTGTTTTGAAGTGCACCGAGCTGTGAAGCAAGGCTACTTCTTTCTGGATGAGACAGACCAAGAAAGCATGAAAGATTTTGGTAAGTGTTGCTGTGGTTATCCCATACACCCCATATCCATAATAACATCCATAACTAATTTTTTACTAAATCTGCCCAGCGCCCGAGACGTTCTCCCCTGGATGGGCATGGGGAACCCCACCGCGACCCTAATAGAGGACAAAGCGGGTGATAATGAATAATGAATGAATATTTATTGCATTGTTTCACATGTTGTCAAAGTTCATGTGTATTCTTCCAACCACAATCCTACCACTGAGACATGGTTTGACATTTTGTCATTTACTTTGACATAATAGCATTACTAGACTGTGTGCTTTATCACTATGCGGACACATTGAATACATATTTGACCTTGTTTGTAAAACCAGCCCAAGCTGAAATTCACAACTGTGCATTCCCTTGTTTAGAAATTGTGGATCAGCCAGGGTTGGACATCTTTGGGCAGGTGTACAACCAGTGGAAGAATAAGGAGTGTGTGTGTCCCAATTGCAACAGGAGCATTGCAGCATCACGCTTCGCCCCTCACCTTGAGAAATGCCTAGGTATGGGGCGCAACAGCAGCCGCATTGCTAGTCGCAGGTAAGCTTTTTTGGATGAGATATTTATTAGAAAATAATTTAAATTGCTTCTTGCTTCTAATGCTCTTAAAATGTATATGATACCTTTTATGTAAGTATACTTAAGCATTTGTTTAAAACACATTGACTTATTAAAGGTTTTAAAAGTTTTTCTACCTCTGTATGTGCTGTTTGTTTACAAACTATACCTTTTCTATAATACAGGACATTCTGAATAGAGCAACTGTCACACTGATTAGTATATAATCTCAAAAACAGATTATTTGCTGGCTATGATTCTTTATCATTTAAAGGCATATTGCTTATAGCTTTTTCATTTAAAGGCATATCTCTCTCTCTCATTCATTTTGTTTGGTGTTGAAGTTGTAGTTAAGGTCTGGTAATTTAGAATTTTTTTGTATTAGTATTACCTGGCTTTGTTTTACTATTTAATCAATGATTCAAATTGATTCAAATCAATGTCTTGATTTTCTGTCCATTTAGAGACATTAATAATTTTCTTACAAGGCCTAGAAATAGATACAATAAATCCAGTTAAACAACAAACACAAAAATGTAATACATTTATTAATATTAAGAAAGAACTGATAACATGGACAGTATTACTGTGAGTGGCAAAAGGCCACCTTGTGCAGCAATAACTGTACAGAATGTTTTAGCTTTTACATTAACTTTTTACCTCAGCTCTTTTTTTAATGGGCCATTATAAAACATCAACTTACTTTTTTTTAACAGTTTCTTTAAATAATATTTTTAATGAATCTTTGAATTATATTAATAATTTAATAATAACATAATAATATACTACTCATCTATTTATCTTTAACTTCATGTAAAACTAATCTTCACTTAAAACTGAACTCTTTATATAAACCATCAGCATGCTGCATACGGTTAAAACAATTGAAAACTTTTTACATTTTATGATTCTGTTTACACAGGATTGCCAGTAGCAACAACACAAGCAAGTCAGAAAGCGACCAAGAGGACAATGATGACCTCAATGACAATGACTGGTCATATGGTTCAGAAAAAAAACGTGAGTTTGAGACATGAACTGTATGTTTTTTTATTTAAGTGTGAAACCAATGCCACTTTTAAGATGTATATATGTGGTGTTGTTTTTTTCTTCTAGCTGCCAAAAAGAGAAAGTCAGAAAAGGTAATGAAATGACTTATCAGTTTAAAACAACAAATTAGATTAGATTAGGTTCAACTTAATAATAAGCATATAGTTAATAATTAGGCCAGTTTGCTAATGTGCATTGTTTCTATTTGTACTGGAGGTTTTTAAAAGATAAATATTTGATTGTTATAGAGACCAAATTATATCATATACACTATATATAGACTATTTTAGTCAAAATGTACTGTTGGTAATGTTGGTAATTTAGCTGCAATTTGGAAAATTTTATTTAGTTCGTTGTGCTTGTAATAAAACATAAAATAGAAGCCATAAAACACTGGTCAGTTTTACATCATTGTAAGAGATAAAGTTTGTTTAAAGGTAAGAAATTGTTTTTTTTTCCTCTGGCCTTTTTGGCCACTTTTCTGACACTCACACTTGTACACCTTTTCATTACAGAATCCAAATTCACCCAGAAGATCCAAATCCTTAAAGCATAAAAATGGTCAGTTATGATTTGCAAAGTAGCAATCAATTTCATGAATACTTTAAAAATGTATCTGTTGAAGTAGCAGAGTAAAGATATCAGTAATTAATTGTCTCCTGCCTTGCAGGAGAGCTTGGTGGGAGTATTAATCCTGATCTTTATAAGGTATTTAGAAAACCATCAGATTTTATCATGTTGATGTATCATGATTTCATTAGTAGCTGTGGCTTCATCAAAGTTTGTTTGTGTTCTACATGTGGCAATGATAATGTTTCATTCTTTTTCTTTTTTACCTTTATAGTACAACTACAGTTCTGGGATCAGCTATGAGACTTTGGGGCCAGAAGAGCTCCGATCTATTCTGACCACAGTAAGCTGGTTTCATCACTTTTCTCCCATACTGCATTCAAACTGCTCCTTCTCGTAGTAACTAAAACCTCGCAAGTTAAATAAAAAAAAATTCTATACATTCAAACTGTGGCATTTGTTGAAATGTTGACTGGTTTGAGGTGAGTACGGTGGGCCAAGAACTGTTGGATAACTTTTCTGTCTGTAGTGAAAAGTCAAGTAATTACTAAATTACCTAAATTTTAAAAGGCATAAAGAAGATTCTTCAATGCTGTAAGCAAAATTTTTACAAATGTATTTACAATTTCATATTACCAAAATCAGAAAAAGGCCCAAAGTACATTTTATGTATGTATTTATGTATTAAGCATATTCATATACATTTTATAAGATGCAGTTACATTTAGAATATGTCATCCAGAGTAAAAAATAATGCCTATTTAACAGTTTTTCTTTTTCTTTCTTTAGCAATGCGGGGTTGTGTCAGAGCACACTAAGAAGATGTGCACAAGGTAAGAAATATTTTTAAAAACTATTGTCTTGTAAATGAACAAGGTACAAGACTCAATACTCTGTTCTACAAAAGAGCATGATTTATTATCTTTAAAGCAAGCACAGCATACCACCCAAATCATTACTGAGTTGTTGCAACATTTTTCTGCAGGGGCCAGAAACTGGACATCTGTGGAAAATATTTAGTGATTTGGCTGGATACCTTATCAGACATTACATTACATGTCTGGTGAGGGTAAAATAATATAGAATAAAATAAATATAAGCACCTGATGACTGGTTATCAACAAGATAATAAAAAAAAAATTATGAATTTGTTACATTTCAGTTCTCATTTGTACACTTTTAGTACATTTGTTACAATTGAGTTCTCAGCAGATTTTGTACTCGCTCTTATGACCTGTGTGTATGTGACTGCGTATAAATGTTTGTAAGTATTAAAGTTATTTATGATTGCGCATGTGCAGTATAACATGATCTTTTGCATTTATTCCAATGGAAATGATCATGGCATGTTGGGACTGTAACTTTAAACACAAGTGGCAACTAAATTTGCTATATATTTATGAAAAAAATTCCTGCCTGAATTTTTCTATTCTAATTGGATGGTGTTATGTCATACAGAAATTAAATAGGACATTTTTTAAGTATAAAAGCACTGCTACTTTTTATACCGTGGGACTACATGGACGTCTGTTAGCACCCAAAAGGTGTTTCCTAATCTTTAAATCTGAATCCAAAACCTTGTTTCCTGTCCGTTACTGGACAAGACTGTCTACTCTGTCCCCGGTCAGTGTTTTGTGATGCAGTGCATAATTGCCACATGTGTCCTGGCAGGTCCCAGCGCTGTCCCCAGCACACGGACGAGCAGAGGAGAGCGGTCAGAGTTTTCCTCTTGGGGCCGTCCGCGTGAGTTTTACCCTCCTTCCCGTCCTTTTTGCCCACAAAGTCCCGGGTTCTTCCTCTTCAGATTGATGTGAAATTTTCAAGGCTGCCAGGACATACAAATGATGCTTTTTCGGTGATTGTGTAATTTAAGGTGTTTTTACTGTACATTGGCAGTAATTTATATATCCATTACAAGTTTATTCATACAAACTTCCTAATTATGCAAAATGTGCTGTATGACATTTTCATCAGCACTGCTTTTTTGTGTTTTCAATTTTTCTCAGTGGTAGTAAACCCATTTCTATTTGTATAAAACTTGCATATAAGATTACAAGAGAACATATGTCAGTAATCCGTAACCCATTAGAATACAAGCTTTGCTTGCTAACGAGAGTAATAAAGCTGTATAAGACAATCTGGTTGGTAAGATTTGGAACAAACAGCTTTTTATTTCCTATAGGTAATGGGTACCAAGCTATTAGTTTGAACATAAAACATCATTTTTTTAATTATTTTGGACCCTTAAAAAGGTAGCCTGTTTTAATATGGAAATGCAAATTCAGGCTGATGACACAAGCTACACCATTAACACAGAAAAAGCATTTTAACCTGATTTAAAAAGAGGAAGTGAGGGACTTTTTTTACACCCCTTCACCGTCCTTCCTTCTTAACCAAAACCTTCTCCTGAGCAATGCTGAGACCAAAAAGGAATAAGATTTCTTAGAAAATGTGTTTCTAATGTTTGATTTAAAAATCTGTTTTTCATAGTGTATACACCTACCGTTAAAAAATTATTATAATTACTAGCCCATAAAAATCTTAGCTTGTTGATTTTGGGGAATTTTTAAATGGAATATAGGATTCATACATTGTGGCATTACATCATCTTCACAGCTTTGTAAAGTTCAAATTCATTCATTCATTCATTATCTCCCGCTTTATCCTCTATTAGGGTCGCGGTGGGGTTCCCCATGCCCATCCAGGGGAGAACGTCTCGGGCGCTGGGCAGATAGACCCAGGACAGGGCGCCAATCCATCGCTGGGCACACACTCACTCACACAGACACACTCTATAGGGGGCAATTTTTGAGAATTCAATTAACTTGATCCATGTTTTTGGACTGTGGGAGAAAACCCACGCAGACACGGGGAGAAGATGGAAACTCCACCCAGATGGGGATTCGAACCGGGAATCCCTAGCGCTGAGAGGCGAACGTGCTAACCACTAAGCCACCGTGCCGCCAAGTTCAAATTCATTACATATAATAATGTTTTTTTTTTTTAACCACATCCGCATAATTTATTTAGACGAATTATTTATGCTGTGACCACTTTACTAGTCACAGAGGCTTGGAAAAGTATCTTTAAAATATAATTATACAGTTCAAGTATTTGTGTCAGAGTAGTTAGTTAGCGTGGTCATGGCTCTGACCGCAAAATCAAGTTGTAAGTGGCTATGGATAATGTCATCAGCAAAATAACCTAATGTAAAAAGTGTGTGACAGTATGGGAAAATATTTTTCCACATATGTTTACCTTAATAAATAAACTGGTGGTAATGAGTGTTTCTAAAGTCACTCTTTTTACCTTACGTTTTACACTCTCAGACACAAGAGTTGAACACACTTTGTTACTTAATTCTGAGTCTTATTTTCTGTGGGTTCTAAAAGTACAGTACCAGTCAAAAGTTTGGCTTCTTGCTCCATTGTCTTATTTTCTCCACTTATCATATAAATGGACATTATCTGTGTTAGTTCAAGTATTCTTATTACTTTTATTTATTAACATCAGAAAACAGCTGACAATCAATAATCACAGAAACTAAAAATAACTGTTTTTTCTTTTTACTTTTGCCCAAAAGTGTACACCTTAATTTCATTATTTAATTTTTTACAATACTAGCCATTTTTTAATATTATAGGCATCAAGCTTATTGGCAGTTGCTTGTGTTTTCATGATGAGTATGCACAAGGTAATGTCCATTATGCCATGTCTTAAATGTGTGATGAAGAAAAAGAGCAGTGACTTGAAACCCTGACCTGAACTTGTTAATTTATAGGTCGACACTTCCTGATCCAGAGACAATACTTGAAAATGAAGCCTATGATACTTCTGATGGTCAGCTAGTCATGTCCCGTCTTCAGTGGGATGCTTCATCAGACATTTCACCATCAGACTCGGCCTCCTCTAAAGCCAGTAAGTTTATTCTTACACACATTCAGACATGATACATCAATTCTGCCATTAAATGCACACTTTTCATTCATTAATTATCTTCCGCTTCATACTCTATTAGGGTCGCGGGGGGGTTCCCACATGCCCATCCAGGGGAGCGTTTCGGGCGCTGGAAGATACACCCAGAATAGGGTGCCAACCTATCGCTGGGCACACACTCACTCACACCATGTTCCATGTTTTTGGACTGTGGGAGGAAACCGGAGAACCCAGAGGAAACCCACACGGACACGGGGAGAACATGGAAACTCCACCCAGATGGGGATTCGAACTGGGAATCCCTAGCGCTGAGAGGCGAACGTGCTAACCACTAAGCCACCGTGCCGCCTAAATGCACACTGTTATAAGATAATTTTGGATGAAGACATGTTTTCTATTTCTGGATAGTTTTAAAACAACAAAGGACAGGGATTAAAAACTTCACATAGCTATGGGCACTACTCATTATGTCATCAATAGCCAGGGTTTTATCGTTTATTTGCACGTACCCATAGTTCACATAAAAATAAGAACTCATGGAATTAACTGCGGGCGGCACGGTGGCTTAGTGGTTAGCACGTTCGCCTCTCAGCACTAGGGATTCACGGCACACTTTTAACCCTAATGAGGATAAGTGGCTTACAAGTCACACCTTTTTGTATTTACTTTATATTGGACATTGAAATTCTCATTTTAAACTGTTTGTATGTTCTGTATATCTTTTGCACTCCATAGGTACCAATAATTCAGACTCTAAAAGACCTAAGAAAAAGAAGAAACCCAGTTCTCTGCTTGTGAGCAGCACAGGTGGATGTGAAAGAGAAAAAGGAATAGAGAGAGAACGAGAAAGAGGAGGTGGTGGTGGTGGTGGAGGAGGAAGTGGAAGTATCAGTGGGAGTGGACTTTGTGGGGTTAGTAGCAGCAGCTCTCAGAGTGCGCTTGCCCTATCCAATCGTAAAAAGAGACCAAGACCACCAGCTCCACCAGCTCCAAGTATTTATAATGACCTGAACTAAAAAGCAAAATTTCGAACTTCACTATGAAACTGGATTTATTTTTACTGGATTTTTTAAAAACAGACAAAACCTTAAAGGAATACTCCTCTGAACTCCGTTCACTGTAATTGTGTGAAAACATATTGACTTTTTGAAATGACACACTGATACCTTAATAATGACGTACACTGAAACTTTCACAGCTTCTGAGAAATTATGCAACTATGAAAGTGCAACCATATTTGTGGTAAACCTGATGGTAAATACTTGAGGCAATTGAGTATTGGGTAATATTTAAGAAAAAAGAATGTGCAGCACTTACCCAGAAAGACAGAATTACATGATTAAAGTCTTTCATCAGTAAACAGATTCTCGCATGATCACACCTAAATCATTTGAATACTACTTTTTTTTCCAATAATTGACTTAAAATCATTGCAAAATTTCTTAACATATTTTTCCTTTTAAACTAAATGATATCGTCACTTTAAAGGGATTTTTAGAAAGTTGGGACTTTCATAAAAATGGTAATCTGAGATTTATTTATTTGTACAAAGGATAAAGTTTTCCAGTGTTTCACTGACAAACATTTCTGTAATTTGTAAATATGAACTTATTTATTTTTTTACGCCTGAAACACCTTTTTTAAAATGTTAAGACAAGGAAATGTTGACCGCAATGTTACATCAATTTTGCCTTTATGACATCATTTAATTACATCATTTTGGAAGCAGGGATTGTAATTTGAGTGTACATTTCACTATTTCTGTTTCTAGTTGGCTAATTGTTTGGGGTCTCCACTGCGTAATTTGCATCTTTATGATTTGCTAGATATTGTAAGTGGGTGAGAGCGCTGAACTGCAATACAGACAACCATGACACTCGATTTATTCAGCCAGTTTTACCATAATGCAGCATAATATTATCCTGCTGTAATTAGTCTGCAACTTGTCACCTTGATGGCAACATATATTTATGATATGCTTATCACATTCTGTGGTTCATTGAAAGCTTAGGAACTCGCTGATGCTATTGGACCCCAGGTCAGACTCATTCTGGATGTTTTTTTTTACAATATTCTGTTCAGCGAATGGTACATAGTGACATATTTGCAGTCTGTAAGGAGAACTATTAAGGTGTTTAAAACAACATATTACATAATAATCATGTAATAAAGCAGACTAAACTTGTAGTAAAATGTAATAAGCAGTATGTGGTTGAACTGAAAATCTTTAGTGCACTCTGGACATAGAGAAAAAGTTATTTTTGTGGTGTTCTGTATCGCCTCCCCTCAGCCTCACTTTAGCCTGCTTCACAAAAAAATATAAAACTGGGAGTAGGTAATGCAGAGGATGATAACTGTCAAACAGCTGACCAGTTGTTAGCATAGTTGGTACTACTAACAGTTAATGGCTATTCTAGACAGTTATGCAGAGTTAACTGGTCATGTGACTACATATTAAGTATGCTACATTCTATATTACAAAAATTATACTGCATACTACACATGATGTGTGGTATTTTAGGGTATCATATTTCAGCACAAACCTCTTATAAATGCTCTTTTTTATACTTTTTTATGTAGTTATGACGGCTAATAACAGTGATGTGAAATTGTGCAGCTTGAAATACAGTATTTATTAATCCCTGAGAGACAATAAATTATGGATTCCTTCTTATTTCTAAACTACAGTTAAGTTGGTCAGTGAAAACATTTGGATTTCTCCATTTTGTGCTTTTGTCAGTAAAAAAAGTTTTGAACGCATGAATCAGATTGTTGTATTTGAAATGGTATACTACATATGAAGTGTGTACTAAATCAGCCAAATAGTAGTACACGACCATTCTGTAAACTTGTAGTGCATTGAAGATGGCATACTTCTTTTGTAAGATTTTCAGTTATACAGGGGGCGCTATCTTCATTGTGCTGCACCCCATCGTGTATGAAATCCACACCAGCACGTTAGGAGTCCTTATTGTCATGTTCAGCTCCAAAATTGAAAGCACTTATGTACAGCAATGCTTGCTCCTTGTTCTCACACCAGTTAACTAAAGGTTAAAGTAAATAGTTATGTGACTGTGTAGTATTATGCTCCATGTTAAAGCTGAGCAAAAGCTTGTTAATAGTATAGTATGTGAAAACTAGTGTGCCATTTTGAACATAGCCAGAAATTAAGGCAAAATATCTCAATATTTTTCATAAAAAATATATATATTTTAAAGCATGTTTGAGACATTGGTACTAAAACCGAAAATACACCATCCCAGTGATATACATTCCAACACTTCTTTCATAAACTGTTTAACTTTTTCCTTTATCAGTTTTTTATGCATTGTTAAATGCTAAAACAGATTTTAAACATGCATTACTCATTAATTCACTACCACTGTACCCACTGAGGTTCCAAAAATGTACTGCACACACTTTTTTTGCACTAAAACACTTGCTGTATGCAGCAGCAAAATCTATCATACAACACATGCATTACTTATTATAATAATCTTGACGTGTGCTATGTACAGACTATGTTTAGTTTGCAGCATGAAGCCTCTGTAGCAGAGTAATGCTAAAATACAATCGTGCACATAACACAGTCGTACCAGGTTTCAATGTACCGGAGTATTCTTTTAAAACACATAGTGTGTACAGTATATGTACAGATTTACAATGGGGTTTACATGAAGGGGTTAAATGAGATACGAGGAGGAATTAGTGCAAACGTGCCATATGATGTCCAGACAGAAGGCGTGTAAGGTCCTGATAAACAATGTTAATAATGGTTTAAACGACTTCAGCAACTGCACAGTTAACTGCCTAAATATAATGTTAGTTCATAACACTGTGGCTTCTTGCTAAAACTGCTCTTTTAATAATCACTGTTACAGCTTTAAGCCAAAATATGTTTCTTTGAAAAAACTGTCATTTCCTGCTGCCACCTAGTAAATGTTCTGTAATGTACAGTACAGTATTTATTTGCTCTGCTGTGTAATGTGTTGTGCGATACTTTATTTTTGTTTGGCTGAAGGTGGTTGTAAATATTGCTACTCGTGTGCAAATGTTTGCTTTTTCGTGTTTCAGTTGTTGATCTACAGAGCACTTATTCTTACAGGGAAAGTGTAGTATTTTTTACTCTGGGGCTTTTTATACTGTATGGATCTACATTCTTAATGGAAACAAAAACCATACAGTATAATAAATACAAAAACAGCAATTGCAAAATGGCAATGTACTAGTACTAAAAACTTTTCAAAAACACATTACATGAACATTGTGTAGTTTAACACCGATGCATTGCCCCAGAGATATGTGGCAATTTTGCAGAACCTTTTTTTTTGCATTCTATCGAAATACAAACCTGATTTTTGTGGCCCTTTATAAAATTTACACACTATATATATATACATATATATATACATATACATATATATATATATATATATATATATATATATATATATATATGGAAATGGCGGCCCAGTGGTAAGCATGTTCGCCTCTCAGCACTAGGGATTCCCGGTTCAAATCCCCATCTGGGTGGAGTTTCCATGTTCTCCCCGTGTCCGCGTGGGTTTCCTCTGGGTTCTCCGGTTTCCTCCCACAGTCCAAAAACATGGATTAAGTTAACCGAGTCGTCCAAATTGCCCCATATAGAGTGTGTTTGTGTGAGTGTGTGCCCAGCGATAGATTGGTGCCCTGTCCTGGGTGTAACTGCCCAGCGCCCGAGAGGTTCTCCCCTGGATGAGCATGGGGAACCCCCCCCGCGACCCTACTAGAGGATAAAGCGGAAGATAATGAATGAATGAAAGATAATGAATGAATAAATATATATATGTAAATGAACTTTGGCTCAAGTTATAAAAACGTTCAAAGTTAACCCTTTAGGTGCAAACTATTGGGATGTTAGTTGGCATTTAAAGGGTCAAAATTTAATATTTGATAAAATACAATTCCTTTAAGGTTAGTGTTATATAATCTTGGTCTTAAAGACTGGCTGTCCTGTATTTATGTACTTCTTCTGCGTTAATTTCAATGATGGGCTTTTAATGAGCTGAATCAGACGTGTTTGTTAAAACATCAAATCGTGTAGGACCATGTGCCTCCAGGACAAGGACTGAAAAACACTTCTTTCTTTTTACAGGATGTATTTAAAAGCCAACATGATTTTATTTGTGCTCTGTTGTGTAGTACTCTATCAAGGCTGAGAAATTCTGTGATGGTGGAGGTCCAATCATTCCTCATTTCAACATATGATGCTGTATTTAGTGTACAGATACCTTTATATTTGCAGTGTTGGCGTGATCTCTCTGCTCTGTGGTAGTCTGTGATCTAGTCTGAATAAAGTCCAATATGTCTCAGGATGACTGCTGCCTGTTTGATCTCTCTCCTGACAGGTTCTTCTCTTAGCTTATTATAGAAAATTGGCTCATTTTAAATGTACAGATACAGGATCTGTGACAATATAAACAGTAAAAATGTAAAAGTGTCTGATAATCTTCAAAGTTAACAGGTTACACTATTGAATAGGTCAGTTTTATGGGCCACATGCAATAAACCAGCATGTCACTTGCTATGACAAAGTGAAAAGTACCAAATTTTTGGTATTGAGAAAACATGCGACAGCAGATAAACATTATTTTCCATTAAAAATGTATTACCTTGCATTTCACTGATTCTGGGAAACTTGGATTGAGTTTTATCTTTTTCTAAAAGATAGCGATGGACATTAATTAAAGTAAATTTACGCACTGCGTCAGAAAGAAATTTGATTTTAAGTCACCTAATTTTAAAAATGTGAAGCCCATACAAAGCTAACATTTAGTCTTGCCAAATGGACTAAAATGTAAATACTGTGGAACCCAATCAAACCCCATTAATTTACATGGGAACCGTGTGCATGAATATAGAAGCAGCACCTTTGATTTATTTTGTACTCCGTGACAAAAACAGATCAGTCAAAGTCAGATTAAACACCAAGTGCAACACAAATGTTCAATGGCAAGTGCAACACAATCACACGATAGGCACTTTTTTTTTTTACAAAACTTTGTTTCAAAGTTTTATAGTTTGCTCTTTTATAATATATACATAATACACTTGTTCTATGTGCACAGAGCATGTGTATGTCTATGAAAGAAATAAAGTAACTATAGTAATAAGCTGCTTTATACAACTTTATACACTCACCAGCCACTTTATGAGGTGGATCTGTGGAGGTTCTGAACATGAAAAAACAGTAGATTAGAAGTACATAGAGAAAATAATAGACTACAGCCTGCAAGGGCAGAACAACAAAATGCAGCTATTTGGTAGGTGAAATTAATAAGCTGTACAATGAGTGTTATAAAATAATGGTGTACCCAACAAAGTGGTCACTGAGTGTATTTAAACAAAACACAAAACTGATAATATGAAATGTTTAGCTGGTGTTTTATGAAATTCTTAATCATACAAAATCTATGGAAAAATAAATATATTCTAAATACCATTAAGTAAACATTTTTTTTACTTATGGTTCACTTATATGAATGTGTGACTCACTACAGTACAGACCAATTACTATAGCAGATTGATCCAAAGTAATGAAAAACCATCAGTTTTTAAAGATCTACCGATCTTGGCAGTAGACATAGTTGCTTTAGGGGCTCAGTATAATGAATGATGATCCAGGCCTTACATTATTAAGATTATATTACCATCTGTGATACTAAAGCTTAATTACAGCATTGTAACACAACACTCTCTCACAAGAAAATCCAAGAAAAAAACAAACAAAAAAAATTGCTGGCACACCCACACTGATGTAATTCCAGGAACTTCAATGGCACCAGAAGCCTTAAGACTCCCTGAGTACTTGCTTTCATTCCTTTACCTGCATAGCACTACAGCGTCCTTTTACAACCACTTTGTTATAGAACCTCTTTCCTTCTTCATTCAAAGAAGCATCCATTATCTTTTTTTCGATCTTCCATTTATCTGCGTCCCTTAGCGGCTATGCATACCAAAGATGAGGAAGCTAAAGAATAAAGTGACTCCTACCAAAGATGCCGTGGCTGGCACTGTAAACAACTGTCGGTAGTTGAAGCGGAAATACCACACCACCGCCAACAGCACCACAAACACCGGGACCACCAGGCTTCCTGTGCTAAGGGTCAGAGCAGCCGATCGCAGGCCTCCACTAATGCCTGAATTTGTCAGGGTATGCGGCTCATCTTCAGGGTTAGGGAGAGTCGGGGCTGGACTCTGAGCCTGACAGATGAGGCAGTGGAGCACACTGTTGTCGGTGATGTTAAGGGACAGCAGTGTACGCCGTGGGTCCTGCAACAGCTGCCCCTTATAGATCAGCTTTATTTGATGTTCGCGTCCAGTGAAGTGCTTACTAAAGACAAAGATTAAGGTGATTTTGTATAGCATTTTTTGTAATTATATTTGTTCCAGTTTGACAGGAATGGATATATGTGTGTTTCCTCACCTTTTTAACACCCCAACAGTATCTTGAGGTCTCAGAACAGCCAGCTCCTCTGTATCATTTAAAAACTTTAGCCGCACTGTGATGCTGGCACTTTCGTCTTCCTCGTCCTCCGATTCCTCGTCATCTTGCTGTTCATGTCTACTGCTCTTTTTCTTCCTCCACCTTTGGATATCTAACAGTTCCTCTCCAGTACCCTCTCCCCCTCCCTCCTCTTCTTCATCTTCCTGTTTATCCTCATCCGAGGTCTCATCACTTGGCTGCTCGGTTGACTCCGAGCTAGATGCAGGACCCATATAACTGTCATGGGCCAAGAGGCTAATTAGATTTGTATGGGCACCGGCAGTAAAGATGGTGGCAAGGATGTGATCTCCACGATCGTCCACATGAGTGGAGAACCAGGCCAATATAAGAGCCAGGAGCAACATGAACACGCAGCCCAGCACAGCGGCCACATCACTCAGGTCATCCAACATGGTTAGACTGTTAACCGCCATTACAGACCTTTCAGCTTCTGCCAAGATAAACAGAAGACACCCACTACTTTAATAAAAGTGGCATTGTGCAGAACAATTTCAGAATAATTTTAACTTGTAAAATAGTCTTAAACTGTTAATACTACCTAGTGGAGTGATAACTGCTTACAAACCATGTTATGCAAATAACGTACAGACTGAACAGAGAACATGTGTCCTAACAGAACTCTCTGTGTCCTAACAAATCACATGACTCATGTTTAAAAATACAAAATTCACTTCTACCTCTAAAATACTATGACCCATCTCACAAGCTCTGACTAATAAACCTTGCTTATAATCATTTAAAAACTGGCCATTCTTACTGCGGAAACGGTTCTAGTAGCTTCCATAGTTGTCAATTGCTCTATGGTTGCACAATCCAGAGTGTATCATGATCTGTACAAGAGCCTTACCTATATAGTAAACAGCAAGTGATTATTTTATACATATATATATATATATATATATATATATATATATATATATATATATATATATATATATATATATATATATATATATCGTTCCCGGTTCGAATCCCCATCTGGGTGGAGTTTCCATGTTCTCCCCGTGTCTGCGTGGGTTTCCTCCGGGTTCTCCGGTTTCTTCCCACAGTCCAAAAACATGGATCAAGTTAATTGAATTCTCAAAAAAATTGCCCAATTTAGAGTGTGTATGTGTGAGTGAGTGTGTGCCCAGCGATGGATTGGCGCCCTGTCCTGGGTCTATCTGCCCAGCGCCCGAGACGTTCTCCCCTGGATGG
>JAFMOD010000361.1:416491-499092 GCA_019802435.1 Corydoras maculifer
GTCTGCGTGGGTTTCCTCCGGGTTCTCCGGTTTCTTCCCACAGTCCAAAAACATGGATCAAGTTAATTGAATTCTCAAAAAAATTGCCCAATTTAGAGTGTGTATGTGTGAGTGAGTGTGTGCCCAGCGATGGATTGGCGCCCTGTCCTGGGTCTATCTGCCCAGCGCCCGAGACGTTCTCCCCTGGATGGGCATGGGGAACCCCACCGCGACCCTAATAAAGGATAAGCGGAAGATAATGAATGAATGAATATATATATCAAATCTTCATGCCACTGCCACTTTGTTGTTGTATAATTTAACTACTTAGCCACTAATACTTTTAAGAACTTTTATTTGACTATATCACAGTTTATTGACGCTTATTATTATTACTAGTACAATTTCTATCCTTTATTTGTTTACTGTAACACTGAAAATGGGGTACCTGTAACTGCTGTAATTTCCCCTGGGGATTAATAAAGTCTCATAAAAAATCTGTACACCTAGAAGTGGATTAAATATAAGTTTGCCATCTTCAGTTGATAGCAACAATGCAAGGTGATGTAAATGACACGTGTGAGACCAAACTCATGCAAAACTAGGGGTTTTTGACATCCACGTTGCAATGGTTCCTGTTATTATGTGATGAACACATTGTGAATATAAAATTGTTAGAAACTAAGGGCACGGTAGCTCAGTGGTTAGGGTGATGGGCTATCAACCTGAAGGATGGCGGCTCAAATCCCAGGTCCGCTGAAGTTATCAGTGTGGGTCCTTAAGCAAGGCCCTTAACCCTCCAGGGATGCTGTGATTACCCTGTGCTCACCTTGTAAGTCGCTTTGTATAAAAGCGTCTGCTAAATGAAACTAAAATAAATAAACACTACACCGGGCTAATTGAGTTAAGAAAAAAAAAAGAAGAAGAAGAAAAAAAAAAAAGCTGGTTAGGGCGTTGGGATATCAATCTGAAGGTTGTGGGTTCAAATCTCAGGTCCACTGAAGTTACCAATGTGGGTCCTTGAGCAAGGCCCTTAACCCTCATTGCTCCAGGGATGTTGTGATTAACCCTGTGCTCACCTTGTAAGTCGCTTTGGATAAAGGTGTCTGCTAAATGACCAAATGCAAATGTAACTAATATAAAAGTGGGTGCGGTAGCTCAGTGGTTAGTGTGTTGGGCTAGCAATCTAAAGGTTGTGGGTTCAAATCCCAGGTCCACTGAAGTTACCAGTGTGGGTCCCTGGGCATGTTGTGATTAACCCTGTGCTCACCTTGTAAGTCGCTTTGGATAAAGGCGTCTGCTAAATGACCAAATGTAAATGTAACTTATGACTAGCACATTACCAGAGAGGCCAGGCCGGTTAAAGACTAACCAGAAATGCTGCGTTTTTGCAAAACCCAAACGTGAACACAGCTTTGCTCGCCGCTCAGACTGGAATCGAAGCTGTTTGGTAAATCTCTGTCGATGCTACGAAGCTAATCGCGAGCTAACCAGTAACCGCCGTTAGAAAGCTAAGGACGACCTTCGGACAGTTACACTTACAGCTGCGTCTCGTCTTAAAGCTGTTTAAATGACCCACCCGACGCAACGCAGTTCGTTAAACAACCGAGTGATGGCGTTACTAAAGAAGAGAATACATATTCACCTTCTGCCGTGTTTAAAATCGGACGCTATTTTCACCCGAACGGCTTCCAACACCTTATAAACAAACACACGCACACACAGCTGATCCCGCGTCATCACCTGCGTCATAGCGGGTTGCCAAATATACCGAAAACATTTCACCATGGACACAGTTGACAGGTGTTTACAAATACTTTCTGGATTTACATTTAGTCATTTAGCAGTCGCTTTTTTTTTTACAAATGAAAACATTACAAGTCAGCCAAACACAGAAATTCTGATTAGGTGTCCCAAAATATTTGTATATAATATTCATTTGCTTAGCACGTTCGCCTCTCAGCGCTAGGGACTCCCGATTCGAATCCCAATCTGGGTGGAGTTTCCATGTTCTCCCCGTGTCTGCGTGGGTTTCCTCCGGGTTCTCCGGTTCCCTCCCACAGTCCAAAAAACATGGATTAAGGTCAATTGAATTCTTAAAATTGCAACATATAGAGTGTGTTTGTGTGAGTGAGTGTGCCCAGTGATAGATTGGCACCCTGTCCTGGGTGTATCTGCACAGCAGCCGAAATTTTCTTCCCCGGATGGAGCCCCACCACAAACCTAGTAGAGGATTAAGTGGAAGATAATGGATAGGTGTTCATTTGCACTACATTTGGGCATTTAGCAGCTTACAAATATTTCAAATTTGGTTGGGGTTAGAGGACAGGGCTGGCCCCTAGAGCAATGAGGGTTAAGGGCCATGCTCAAGGACCCACATTAGTAACTTCAATGGACCTGGGATTTGAACCCACAACCTTCAGATTGAACCTAACCACTGAGCTATCAGGCCCCTTTAGTATTCTTACAAACAAGTATACATTTGTTTATATAGTATACATGACACATCATGTATATAAATCTCATTAGTTAAGCATGGATTTTAACAAAAGCAGCTTGTACTTGTTTATTCCAAACTATTTCTCCAGATAGATATATGAATGAATAGAATAATAGGCAAATATATATATATATGGCTTTAATATATATTGTCCTAATATTAACCTAATATTTGTGCTATGGATGATAGCACCCCCCCTTAAACATAAAACTGCAAACAATATTCACATTATGAAGTGATTACCAATTTAAAAGTGGGTAAGTTTGCTCTTAATGTGCTCAATCACAAATAATCCTGCACGTCTGGATAAGGTTCGCTGGGGCCTGTTTCAATAAAAGATAAAACAAACTTCTATCACAGAGTGCATATATATATAAATATATATATATATATATATATATATATATATATATATGTATGTATGTATGTATGTATGTATGTATGCTTGCTGAATTTAGCAGTAAACATAAAATATGGATTAAAAAGTTGTTGTACATCTCTTATGTGTCTTCTCTTCTCTTTAGCTGTGCTCTCCATAATCTTTATAGAGAATTTATTTATTTAATTTATTTAGAAATCCAAAAAACGACAACACTTACTAAGGTAAACAAATATATGCACAAGAATTTTTTTTCATCTTTTTTTGGTATGGGTATTATTCCCAATATGTTTATCAGTCTTTAGAACAAATTACATCTAGGGACCACAAAGATATTGTACTGCATATTTCAGACAGTCCTTTTGTGTTTGATTGACAATTCATGTCATTTTTTAAAATAATGTTTCCTATTAAATAGACCATATTTACTGCATTTGAAAAGAAGTCTTGTTCTGTATTATGTTTTACTGAATATTTCCACTGATATTCAGCAACAAGAACTCTCTGAGTGCACAAGGGATGTTTAACTGATTAATGGCAGGTAACATGTGAGCACCCAGGTGGCATCGCAGGGAACACCTACAGAGGTGCTGAAGTGTGCGAGGCTGTCCACTCATTTGCCAAATAGAATCAAAGAAAGGCTTTTGCTCCTAAAGACAAAATATAAGGTTAAAACAAGTCATTTACAATAGTGGTCTAAACAAATGCGTCCGACAGGTTTTAAAGGAAAAAAGACCAAACAAGTGTATAATTGCAGAAAAATTCATAAAATGCATATTCTAAAATTCCCCCAATGGTAAATGGTAAATTATGAAGTTAATAAAGGATTACTGATTAATAAAACCAAAATGAAAACATATAGTAAATAATTACAAATTGTAGTTTAGATGGAATGGAAACAAATACAACCTTCATTATATCATCTGGTACATCATGTAACCAATCCTCACAAGCCGGAACTGTGGGATAACTGTTCAGCATCACCTCCAACGTGGCAGGAGAGAGGAGGCACATCTTCAACATCTAACAATAACATACCCACACATACAATTAATGCTGGCACACAGAGAATGCAAATTTTCTAAAATTTATCAAAAATCATTTACATCCTCCAAATCCGTAGTTACTTGATAAAATTATAATTGAAATGCATTGTAAGAAATAAATTAATTGTTGGTTACTTATATGTATTCATTACAAGTAAGCATGAGCAATTAATGTCATGTTACTATAAAATGAATATTCTTCTAAATTATTCAAGTCCATGACAAATTAATCACAGATGACTCTGGTTTAAAATGTTCTTGACCACTGAGAAATTTCACAATTAAATAGCCATGTTCTTTTAATGCCTGAATCTTATTTATTCTAATCATTATTACTTTTGATTAACACTGTTACACAATAAACTTGCCAGCTTACTTTTGGAGATGGGGGTTTCGCTCCATAGTTAAGAAGTGAGCGAGCAATTAGTTCTGGATACTGATCAGGATAATCTTCTACCACCTTTAAAATAAGAGCAGAGGAGGTGTTGAAATAAATCATTAGTGCCAATTTATATTATTTATCATTAATTATTTACATTTGTTTAAGATGTTAATTATTCATTCAAAACTTCATACAATTTGTAAAAGGTATCAGATTCAGGTGTGAGCATTCCTGGGCATACGGCCCCAGCATGTGAAGTCAATGGGAAATTTGATAGAGAAAAAATTTCAGGCATTAGATTTTTATTACAGGCAGAGATTTTTCTACGATAAAAAAACAAGGATTCAAGGTGAATTGACTGCTCCAAATTGCCCCCATCTCAAGTGCCTCTATATAGTGTGTGTGTGTGTGTGTGTCTGTCTGTGTAAGTGTGTGCCCAGTAATAGACTGGCACCCTGTCCTGGGTGCATCTGTCCAGCACCTCACATGTCTGCCATTAACATGTCATTGTAATCACTTCTCATTGGGAATGATGCTTATCCCCAAACCATGTTAAATTTAAGAAAATTTGAGCATTATTGTACTTTAAAAAAATCTGTTTTGCGGATATATGTTGGTCTTGTAAAATCATTACAATCAACAACAAATCTTATACCTTACACCAAACACGACATGGCGGATTGACTCCAGTCTTGTTTGGCTTTTTTTTTTTTGTGCTCACCTGAAGTAGGCAGTCCAGGGGTGTGTATCCAGCACAGTTTGCAACATTCACACGTGCTCCATGCTGCAGAAGCAGGTCAGCAATGCGGTATTTACAGTTACTGCAGGCATTGTGCATGGCTGTATGATGCTTCTTTCCAGCAGTGTGTGCATTGGCACCAGCTGCTAAGAGTTGCTCCACCACACGAAGGTATTTTGCAGCTTCGCTTGGCCTCTCAGCCCCTGCACAGGCAGAATTTAATGGTGTCTCGCCTTCGCGGTTCCGAGCTGTCACATCAGCACCATGTGCTAACAGCAGCTCTACGTGTTTGTCGATACCCCTCCGACATGCCACGTGCAGTGGAGTGAGGCACGAGTCTGACTGCTTTACATTTACATTGGCCCCCATGTTTACCAGAAGTTCTGCACATCTGAAAGAGTGCAAACCAAGACATCTGAATCAAAACAATAACCATCTAACTTCTAAGAAGAAAAAAAAGCCAGCTTTAAGTAATTTCTTTTTACAGAACTGTGTTAATACACAAACACAAATGCATGGGGGTCAGGTCTGGACCTGCTCCCTGAACCATTCTTTCTGAGCCCGATGAACCCTGGCATTGCTATCTTGGAATATACTCATGGCATCGGGGAAGAATCAAATATAAACTAATATATATATATATATAAAACATATGTGTTTAGTATACAAAGTGTCAGCTGACCTCACACATAAGGTATATACACAGTGGCTTAGTGGTTAGCACGTTTACTTCTAGGTGCTGGGGATCCAGGCTTGAATCTTTATCTGCATAGAGTTTCTGTGTTCTCCTTGTGTCTGTGTGGATTTTTTCCAGGTCCTATGGTTTTCTCCCACAGTTCGAAAACATGGATTCAATATCTAAATTGCCCCTGTATAATGTGTCTGTGTGAATAAGTGTGTCCACTGATGGATTGGCGTGATCCCCTGCTCAGGGACAAACATTCTACCCTGGTTGTGCATGAGAAACCCTAGTAGTGGATTAAGTGGAATATAATGAATACGTATATACGTACATAATTTAATAATAATAGCATTTAAACTTTTTTATAACCACTGGTCAAGTCAAGCACATAAACCAGCAGTCCTCTTTTCTGGCTTTATTTATTAAAATAAATACATTTTAAAAAATCAAATGCATTTTTAATTACTTAAAGGACAAAGCAGGACATTGTTGTTAGCCCAGAATCAGACTTTTGTTTAGAATTACTTTCAACTACAGCTAACATTTGTTTTTCTTATGTGAAGCAGTTTGACTCACACGTAGGTCTCAGGAGTGTTGCATAGGTGAAGTGGGGCATTGCCATCACTGGTGAGAAGGTCGGGGTCAGCTCCGTGATCTAGCAAGACCTTTACACAGCAATCATGACCTCCAGAGCAGGCATCATGAAGAGCCGTTCTGCCTCCAGGGTCTGCGTCCACTTCAGCTCCTCGGAATAAAAGCTCCTCCACACAACCGTAGTGCCCTCTACTGGCAGCTAAGCGCAAGGGCGAGGTCTGCATCACTTTTGAGGACAGTGTCCACATTCCTGGGACAGAACAAATAAAATACATCCTACTTACAAACTTTAAAAAAAATAAAGATAATTACACTGTGTTTAAGGTACTCAATATTTAAAAAATAAGATGCTTTAAACATGTAGGATTAAATGTCTAATTACATCATCAATGGGGGTGACATAATGGCTTAGTAATAAGCATGTTTGCCACTCAGCGCTGGGGCATTCAGGTTCAAATCCTGACCTTACTTTTATATGTTCTCTACATGTCTGCATCAGTTGCTAAATTGACTTCTGTAAGATATCACAAGCCAAAAGTGTCTAATTTTAATTGTATTCTTTTTTAAATCTTGCATGTGTGTCCCAATACTTTTGTCAATATACTGTATTTCCACCAAATGCACATGTTGGTATGTCTGTGCCCTAACCCTTAGATGCATGTATTCTTATTCACACCCATGGTTTGCTACTTTTTATGCTTGCACTTTTTAGCACACTGTGCATGATTTTTGGGGCAGTCATAGGCTTGTGATTAAGTTGCAACCTGAAAGTCCCTGGTCTACTATGGCTGAAGGCCATCTAAGCCCAGTTGCTCTTCAGGTGCTGTGTACAGGGCTGCGTACCTCCCTGGTCATGTGTGCTTACTTCAGCAGTGTGTATATGTATGTGTTTTAGTGAACAGATGGGTTAAATGTGAAGGATAAATTCCTCTGTGTGTAAGCACTGTACGCGAAATAGATTACTTTCTGATTTAAAAAAAAAAACACATGTTTGATTGTGTATGGGATTAGTACCCATTTCTGGAGTCCACACCATCTCTTCATGTACAGTCTCCATCAAAGCATTCACCATACCCGGTTCCTTAAGAACAGCATAAACACCCCTCATGTCTCCATACATGAATGTGTTGTGCACGGCAGGGTCTCTGCAGCGAATTGGAGGGGGATCAGCTCTGACTGTTTGGATCTTCTCCGTCCCATGTCTGATTCGTGGAGCAGCTGGCAGAGGCCGTCTGCTCATTACTCTCCTGTGTGCTATTGCCCTGCGTGCATCCTCCCACTCCTGCATTTCTTGTTCCAGCCTCAGCGAGCGCAGTGCAGCAGACGTGAAAGCAAAGGTGTTGGACATCAAAGATATGTTATTGCACTCAAAGGAGTTGTTGCTTATATTCTTTTACAGATCAATTAAAGTGTCACAGGGAAGTCCTGTACAAAACGGTTTAAAAAAAACATTCAATAAACATTTAAATAGTATACTACTAAAACAAACACATAAACCATAATGTATAGTACAATATGTTTCTGCTACTTTCTGTAGTAAAACTAAATAAATAAATAAATGTCATTTTGTGACTTTAAATAAAAATAATTTTGATATATTGTAAACATGTAGCATGGAGGACTGCTTCCAGATTACAACTATAAGGTCAGATGATTATGGAGCTGCATGTTCCAGTGTGGCACCACCCGGTGGCTTGGTGATTAGCATGTTCGCCTCTCAGCGCTGGGCATGTAGGCTTGAATCCCAATCTGGGTGGAGTATCTATGTTCTCCCCATGACCTGGGTTTTCTCCAGATTCTCTGGTTTCCTCCCACAGTATTTGGCACAGCAATGGCCACACAATGTTTCATTCCCATAATGAACTTAGCATGGATACTACGTAGCACGTAATCTGGAGAATGACACATTTGAAGGAGCATTTTTTAAATGATTAAAATTAACTTTCCATTATTCCTGAAATAATGTTTAACTTTTGCAACTGAAGTGGCCCCTGGTTATAGATAAGATTAGATTTAGATTATTTTCATTTAATATTTGTAACACACTGACATCACATTTTCACATAAAACACATGCAAAGGTCCTTATTAATAAAGAAGACAAGAAAGCAGCAAGTTTTAAACGGTTGTAAAACAAACAGGGTTGTCATTGGTAACAGAAAAGCAGCTAGCATGTTGAAATGGCCTACTTACCACAAAAAGCTGGTAAAGGTCTTGATCTTTAGTTTTCATAATTTAATCACTTAATCTATTAATATTTCCCATTGTTAAATATTAAATGAATCTGTTGGTGTTATATTAAAGATGTTAAGGTCTTTATTTGTGGATTTGTAAAAGATTGCACAGCCCAGTTACAAGATTGTGTTGACCTCAGCCCATGTTCAAGTGAATGGTATTAATAGAAGACTATGCAGGGTGAAATATAAGTGCAGCACCAGCATATGTACTGCCTGTAGAGGACGCCATACACACAGCTGAAACAATACAGTGTAATTTTTCTTAAAGCATTTTGGTCAAAATATGTAGACACCTTACAATCACTGTTCCTTCTTAAATAGTTGACTTTAAAATAGACTTATCCCTCTCCGGCTATAAAGTTTAGGATGTATATGAAATGTCAAGGATTCTAAAAAGCATTTATGATGTTGTGAATAGATTAGATTGGGCATGTTTTTACAACTCACATTCAAATATATTTTTATTTACAAAAAATATTTTTAAATAGCTGTGAATAAATGAATCTTAACTTCTGAAAATTTTGAAAGTTCACCTCTCAACGCTGGGGATACATGTTCAAATCCAATCTGGGCAGAATTTCCATGTTCTCCCTGTGTCCAGGTTCCCCGGTTTCCTCTCCCAGTCCCAAAACATGGATTCAAGGTAAATCGTTCATTCATCCATTATCTTCCGCTTTATCCTATATTAGGGTCGCGGTGGGGTTCCCCATGCCCATCCAGGGGAGAACTTTTCGGGCGCTGGGCAGATACACCCAGGACAGGGCGCCAATCTATCGCTGGGCACACACCCACTTAGACACACACGCATACACACTCTATATGGGGCAATTTTGGAGCACTCAATTGACTTGATCCATGTTTTTGGACTGTAGGAGAAAACCGGAGACCCCGGAGGAAACCCACGCAGACACGGGGAGAACATGGAAACTCCACCTAGATGGGGATTCGAACCGGGAATCCCTAGTGCTAAGAGGTGAACGTGCTAACCACTAAGCCACTGTGCCGCCAATATATTTTTATTTACAAAAAATATTTTTAAAAAGCTGTGAATAAATGAATCTTAAGTTCTGAAAATTTTGAAAGTTCACCTCTCAACGCTGGGGGTACATGTTCAAATCCAATCTGGGCAGAATTTCCATGTTCTCCCTGTGTCCAGGTTCCCCGGTTTCCTCTCCCAGTCCAAAAACATGGATTCAAGGTAAATCATTCATTCATTCATTATCTCCGCTTTATCCTATATTAGGGTTGCGGTGGGGTTCCCCATGCCCGTCCAGGGGAGAACGTTTCGGGCGCTGGGCAGATACACCCAGGTCAGGATGCCAATCTATCGCTGGGCACACACTCACTCACACAGACACCCTCTATATGGGGAAATTTGGAGAGCTCAAATGACTTGATTCATATTTTTGGACTGTGGGAGGAAACCGGAGAACCATGAGGAAACCCACGCAGACACGGGGAGAACATGGAAACTCCACCCAGATGGGGATTCGAACCGGGAATTAATTTGAATGCGAAGCGGTCAGTGGGGTGTAGTGTGGTCAATAATATCATGGCTGGGCAAACAGCTCAACCAATCAGATTTAAGGAGCGGAACTACTTTTCTATAAAACTCAATAAATATGGCAATGACGTGTTAATTTGGCAGATGCCCAACGTAAAGATATATTTTTTCTATGTTATTATATTACGTTGTTGTCGCGTGACACCGAAGGCTGTTATTTTTCACTGCAATACAATAACGGACCGTTTTTTAAAGTTTCAAATGACTACATAAATGTATGTTTACATAACGTTGTCTCCGTAACGTTTTTAACGCCTGCCCTCTGTGTGTGAGGCGGGGGGCGTGCTCGCTTTCACTTTCTTTTCTTTCTTCGACCAGATTATCAGTTTTTATTTGACTGTTGGTAAATGGTCGTTTATTAAGCCAATGAATTTAACTGTTCGTGCTTTTGTTGTTGTTTAATCGGCGGCGCTATAAAATGCATTTAGCTTCTCTTGTGTCTGTGTTTTGCTAAACTTCCTCAAACGGCGTCGTCGTCTGCAAACGACTTCACTGACGTCTTTTTGTGGACAGTTTTCAGAAGCAAATAGCGCGAGAAGCTTAGGATTTTCCAACTCTTGTTGGTATACACCGTTAAGTTCACATAAGATTTACATACATTAGCATCTGTTGTATCGATTCTGCCTCTCTGTTGTTTTAAAACGAAACTGCTGCTGACATGTAAGTACTGAAATATACAGGGGGACAGAAAAAGATGCATAAACTTAAATCTTACTTCGTATACGGTGCACTGATTATAAACTTTGCAATTTGTTTTTGTTCCCTTTCAGATCAAAACAACAAATGCACCAGATGTGGGCAGAAAATCCGTTATAAACTAGAAGCCACTCAGTCCAAAGCAAAAAAGTGGATTTTTTTCAAACTAATTATTGTGTCTTAGAAAATGGCGAGGGCAGGCTGCACGTTACATATCCGTGGCTTTCCCTCCGACATCGAGTTTGACAGACTGTCAGACAAACTACAGATTCATTTTCTGCAAAGGCGAAATGGAGGAGGAGAAATCACCTCACTTACCATTAAACCAGCACAGCAATATGCCATCATCTCCTTCGAAGATAATAAAGGTCTCGTTCTGGTTTAATTTTAACTTGCCTAAATGATTAGAAAAAACGTATTCATTTACTAACGAAAAATACAAAAATGTATACAAATTCAGTCAATCAACAAGCTGTGTATTACGCTTTAATTATTTAAAATGTGTCAAGACAATGGATCACTGATTAAAGATTTATAAATTGGAAAATAGCTGGGCATTAGCTGTAATATGAAGGTGTATTTGTAATTCTACAACAAAATAAGTGTAAATGAACATTTAACATATGACGATTGATATCAGGCGGTGTTAATGTCCTGTGTAACACTAAAAATGACATATGTTAAACACATATTTTTAATAAGACTTTAATTCTGTTTTCTTGCAGTTGCACACAATGTGCTTAAACATTATCCTCACATTTTGGAGGTGGATGACAAAACATACAGGCTCACTCTGAATTTTCCATGGGAAGAGTCACTTGATGTAAACAAGGTATGTATAATATATAGGTAGTTTAAGAATGTGTTAGAGAGGTAAATAAGATGTTGGAAGCAGGTTGGAGTTGATGACGTAGAGATGCAGGAGCCTTCTATGAGAAACAAGTATCTGTCAGAGCAAAAGGTAAAGATTACAGGACAGTAACATGGCCAACAAAGTTTTACAGCTTAGAGAATGTGGGTCTAAACAAAAAACGAGTGGGAATGGAAGTGGGAGAAATGAAGATACTGCCATTTTTATTTGGGTTGACAAGGACGGAAACAAAGATTTTTTTTCCTTATGAATACTTGCATTACATATACATGCAATACAAATTAAATGTGTTTCAGTATGTGTCTCACCATTTATCACTTTAACAGGTAGTTAAGAATGCATCTGTCATCATAGACTGCAGCCACTTATTCAGTGGCAAGACAAACATAAAGACTCTTAATGCAAAGTTTCCAAAGCTTTGCATTGAATACAGAAAATCTCAGAATCACTACATGTTACAAGGATCCTACTCCGATATCCATGCTGCTGTGGATTATTTGATGGAACATATTGAAGATACTGACCCTTGTTTTTCCCAAGAAAAAAAAAATGTTGGCATGAATGGTAAAGACATTTTAGAGCCCGGAAAACAACTGATAGATGCAGACTACCCCAAAGTGAATCAAGCTGATAAAACAGATTCTTCATATTCTGAACCACAGACTTCTAAATTCCCAATTGAAAAGGGTCCAAGGCCAAAATATGACAGTATGGGTCTAGTAAAATCCCAGAAAACATCTGACCAAAGAAGAAAAGACTGGATAGATCCAGAAGATGTGGAAGTTCAGTCTCTGTTCATGGAGGCTGATGTGTTTGCATACCTTCGCAGTAAATGTAAAGAGTACAGCTATATATTACAGAATCACAATGTGGAAGTTGTTGATGAGACTTCTAATGGGATCACTACATTGTACCTGCAGTCTGGTACGAATGGGTTAAATGCCAAAAAACACATGACCCAAGCCCATAAAGAACTGACCCAGGTCTGTCAGCAGCTGCACAGCAGTTTAAGAAGAGAGCAGATTCCAAGGACTGACCTGCTTGGAACACAGACAGAAGAGGAATTGCAATCTTTGCTGTCTAGAGTGCTGCTCAGCTTTGATCATTCCCATGTTTACATTGTAGGTGAGAACATTGATGTCTTCCAGGCTAGACAGATCCTCCTGTACGGTTCAGCAGATGGTCAAGCAGAGACAAATGAAACTTCACTTTTATCACCCCCCCCATACTCTCCAACATCTGAATCCGAGAAAGTACATGCACCCGGAACAAGCAAAGCAATTCTTTGCAAAATGAACAAATCTGAAGTTGATAAAAATAGGAAGCCTGCAGAGAAATACAAGCTGGCGGCTCGATTAAAGAATTCAGATTTGGGCTTAAAAAGTCCGGTCGAAAAAGGGAAAATTCGAGGGTACCACGATATATCAACAAACACGCCATCTAGCTCTGGATATGCTCCATCTATGAGGTCCGTTTACCCAGATTTGAAGGATGGGGACAAGCCGAGGCCTTCACAATCTGGCCCTTTTGGAGCGACAAATACAAGCCATTCAGAAGACAGCTTATGTCAAACGCCTTTTTCAAACACGTTGATAACATCCACCAACAATGTTAAAAGGAGAAACTCAATAGGGTCCCCATACACATATCCTCCTGACAGTGTTCACACATCTTCAAATAGCCAGTTAGGGTTTGGCAAGCAAAATCTATCAACACATTCTACATCTACCACTTATTCCATTTTAAAAGAAGCAAAGCCTTTCTCAGTAATAGAGCCAGGAAAGCATGAAAAAAGTGAAATCAATGGAAAAGCACATCTTTCAAAACATTCTTATACAAGACAAATGTCCAGCTTCAGTACTGGCAAAACCCCAGAGCCATGTCCAAGCAACACTGTATCAAGAGCCATCAGTGTGCCATCAGTAATGTGGGAATACATGAAAGTGGCATATCACCCTAATTTAAATTTTCAGATTTCCAATCTTTTGATGTCAGAAAATATAACGGATAAAAATGAGATAAGGGTTGTTTTAAAAGGATCAGAGTTATCTAAGGTTGAAAAATGTCATCATGAGCTTCAAAATCTACTTGAAACAGTAGCTTCAGACCTTCACATTCAACATCTACGACCAGCAGATTTTGGTTTGGCTGAAAGTAATGAACTGTTTGAAGAATGCTGCTCGCAAGTATGCTTAAAATTTCCTAAAATTGTACCACGCAGGGAAAAGGACACGATCTGCATAATTGGACCAAGAGCACTCTGTTCTCAAGTCACTGACAAATTAAACGAAATATTCTCTATTAAAATGCTTATCGATAAACCTGTGCTCAATAGACTTATCCACCAGAAAAGTCAAGATCCCGATACAACCAAAGCATCAGCTTACAAAGAAAAAATGCAATGCAACACTCAGAATCAGGCCACAGCTGATTCTAAAAGTCAAGAGAAAATGACTGCTGATAACTACAAGTCAAAAGCTGTATTTAAAGAGAAACTTGGAAAGAATGAAATTGCAATTCCTAAAGCTAGTAAGAGTGACCAGTCAGTCAGTCCATCAAATGGACCAAGTGAAGACTTTGGACTGAGGAATGACTTTCAGACCATGTCATCACAGCAAAAGCAAAAAACAAATACCCTGTCTTCAAAACATTCCAGTTTTATGATCCTTGACCAACTCAAATTATGTGTGTGTGGTGCAAAGGGAGCAGATGTGAAACAAACAATTTGTGGGGTGTTTTTGTGCTCTCAATGTTTTTACCTACATGCTCAGTGCAAAACATGCCTTAAAGAGAAGGGAGCAAAGGGACCACCGAAAGAACATACGGACAGCAGAGACCAGAATACAGTAGAGATCACAAGAAGAGTTGGTCACAGCGAAGCAAAACCAACCGGCATTCAGGGCACCATGGCTGTTAAGAAGTTGTCTCAGAGTTTGCCTGGCAATGACCACTACACAACAGCCCAGATTACTTACAACATACATGATGGCATTCAGGGAGTATGAACCATTTCATTCTTTAACAAGCAAATTTTTTTTCTAAGTTTATTATTTAAATCATATTTTTGACTGTTGTGTATATTATTGTTTCCCATAGGAGGAACATCCCAACCCTGGGTCACCATTCCAAGGCGGGGAGTTTATTGCCTATTTGCCACTTTGCTCAATGGGCCATAGCTTACTACAGTACCTTGTAAAAGCTTTTGAGCAAGGGCTCACATTTACTGTTCGCCCACGTGACAAGCACAGTAATGCTAAAGCTAAAGTGACCTGGAACAAGATCCCCCACAAGACCAAGATGGATGGCGGAAAGAAAAAGTACGTTTTAATACATTCACCCTCAAATTGATATGATACATTACAATACATTAAATTGTACAATTTGGCAACACGAGTGGCATGATGGCTTAGTGATTAGCCCGTTCGCGTGTGGGCACTGGGGATCCATTTTCTTATCCCAATCTGGGTGGAGTTTCAATGTTCTCCACATGTCTGCGTGGGTTTCCTCTGGGTTCTCCGGTTTCCTCCGGGGGGGGGGGGGGGGGGGGGGGGGGGGGGGGGGGGGGGGGGGGGGGGGGGGGGGGGGGGGGGGGGGGGGGGGGGGGGGGGGGGGGGGGGGGGGGGGGGGCTCCTGGATGGGCATTGGGAATCAACACAACCCCCCCCCCCCCATTACCCTAGTAGAGGATTAAGCGAAAGATAATAAATGACTTTGGCAACACGGGCGTCACGGTGGCTTAGTGATTAGCCTGTTTGGTTAGGTGCACTGGGAATCCATGTTCATATTCCAATCTGGGTGGAATTTCCATGTTCTCCCCTTGTCCCTATTTCTTACACTTCCTCCGGTTTCTTCACACAGTCCAAAACATGGGTTTAAGGTCAATTGAATCCCCCCCCCCCCACAAACCTAGTACAGGGTTAATCGGAAGATAATGAATAAATGAATTAATTTGGCAACACCTCTTGAGTTGTACGAATGCAGTATTTTTGTTAAATGCTATACTATTCCATCCACTTTTATTATCCTTTAAGGAGCGTCATTTTAACAACACTGGTAACAATGCAGTCAGGCCAGGTTTTTCTTGTTTTAGGAAGATGAGCAGCATTACTTGCTCAAAATGATGTAGACACCTAATTGTTACATTTGGGTGTTTAGAAGGATAATTTTCAGTAAAAGTTAAAGGGAGTAATGTGAGAGTGTTTTGTTTTACAATTATAGTGCCTTGTTGTGCTGTATTATTACTGTACTTTTGTTTGCTCGTAGGAATGGATATCCAGACTCCACATACCTAAAAGACTTGTCTGATGCACTGAAAGCTTGTGGGCTTGAAATGATCTGAAGAAAAATACAGGACCATTTAGATTCCTTATGGTCACACTCGCCTCACCTCATATTTAGTATTGATTACACTGTATTAGTTATCAGTTTTGTGAAAAAAGATGTGGTCAGTTCCATATTTGTGTATAATATGAATCCAGTATTTTAGGTAGATTTTAAATCACTTTCTTTTTTAAAAAAGTTTTTATTTATTTATTTGCACTCAGTTGGAGTGTATTGTTGAATAATAATATTCCTTTGTACCACAAATGTTTATATAGTATTCACTGATAACTATTATAATAATAAATTAAAGGAATTTACATTTTATTAATTGAAAGATTTACTGTACAAAGTAACAGTGAGTACAAAATATTGCACTTTGTTTTCCATTTGTCATGTGTTTGCCCAACGCCACTGTATTTTTATAAGTGATTTTGTTGTATGTTAATGAAAAGGAAGGAATTTTTATATTACCTTACCAAACCAACGTTTACCCTAATATTTTGTAAGGTTTATGTATGTAAATTGGGTAATAAATAAAAGTGTTCCAAGGCAATATATACGTTTTATCACTTATACATCAACTGTAAATAATTAATGTAACACCTGACTCAGAGTTTTGTTCAACATGCATTTTTAAAAACTGAACCAATTAATTCATAATTAAATAACTTAAAGCTATAATTACTGTATTGTCTTTTTACCAGAATGTTCTAAGAAATCACTGTATAACCTCTACATAGTTTAAAGTACAGCAGCAATTGTTTTAAAAAATAATTTGTTTGATCATACAAGTAATGGTCACACTCGCACTGGTAGTTCTACTAATAAAATAGAACTGAAGTGAATTTCCTGCAAATAAGGTCTAAAACCAACATTGCAAACCAGATGACTGATACAACTGCAAAGGGAGGAAATCTTTATATTAATAGTCATCATCTGCCAATAAAATTAACTGTTCAAGGCATCCATAAATGTTCAGCCATATAAAGGATACATCACATTAGCACAAGAGGAAACTGGACATTACAATAAATTAAATAACAGACCCAGGGACATTAACTGCAAAACTAGTTGGGTAAAAAACAAGTAATGAATGAGCATTCACTAAAATGTAACAGGAATTGATATGCAGCGCGTGAGGTATGGGATAAGTGTGAAGAGACACAATGCTGCAAATAAAATTCTGGACACAAATGTAATTTATGTGTAGAAGTAAATATTTGTCATGGTGCCACTTTATTGGAAAATTGTGACCATCACAATACTTGTTGTCAATGAACAGTATGTTTTTATTAGAATCATGCAAACTGCCTTTTTTTTTCCCTAAATGGGTTTATGAAACATGTAGCCTGCCATTGGTATGTCTGTGATTTGTCAACAAGACAAATGTGTGGGTGCATTTCGACTGGAATGGCCTGATTACCTTGTTGAATGCAGCACTTATCTTTATGGATAGCAGATTTTTGCAATTCCAGATAGAACGAACACAATATCTCTTCTTATTAAGATTAACTAGAATATGTTTATGAAGCATTTTCAAATACTGACATAAAATTCTCTCCAAAGGTTATTAAAACTGCAGGTTAGTTCTTTAGTGTTTTGCGCTATACACTACAAACTTTAATGGTTTACGATCCAAATATAATAAAACAGTGACGAGATTTTTGCTTTTAGTAATTAAGTATTTACATTTAATTATAAAAGAATATAAAACACTAGTCCCTTCTTACTAATGTTTACTTGGAAGTCAGATACATCAGCAATCACTACATTAATAAAGTATTTTTGGCCTTACAGGATCATGTGTCTTAGGTTTGAACTTTAGTTCAAATTTAGTTACATTTTTGGCATGTTAGACAAATCCTTTGGCGAACATGATTTAATTTGGGGGGGTGACTTTTTTTGTAAGGTGACCACTAAGCTCCAACTCCAGGACATCCATTAGAATTACAATCAAACTAAACCAAACCTGCTTTTCGATAAAATCTGTTCCCCATGCCAAAAAACATCTATTTCAGCTATTTGACCCCTTGCTTAATGCTTTTAGAGATTTTTGTGTTCCATGGGAATTTCAACTACATAATGTTCATACAAATCTGGAACGCTATTTTAACACAAGTATCTACTTTAAGTTGATTTTTGTGTAAACAAAATTTGGTCAGTCTAAAAATTGCTGTGCAACAAAAAAGAGGAGGTGTTTCTTTTATTACAGCTAATATCATCCATCAATCCATTATCTTCTGTTTTATCCTCTATTAGGGTCACGGGGGGTTCCCAATGCCCATCCAGGGGAGAACGTTTTAGGCGCTGGGCAGATACACCCAGGACAGGGCGCCACTCCATCACTTGGCACACTCACTCACACAAACACACTCTATATGGGGCAATTTGGAGAGCTCAATTGACTTGATCCATGTTTTTGGACTGTGGGAGGAAACCGGAGAACCCGGAGGAAACCCACGCGGACAAGGAGAGAACATGGAAACTCCACCCAGATGGCGAATCAACCGGGAATCCCTAGCGCTGAGAGGCGACCGTGCTAACCACTAAGCCACCGTGCCATCCCACAGCTAATATCAACTTGGCAAAATTTGCAAAATGTATTACCAAATAAACAGATTTGTTTCACAGCAAGCAGTAAGATACAGTGCAGTTAAGACCCCTTTTGACTTCTGATAATTTTTTTTGACTGTGCACAATTCTTTTTCAGTAAAAGAAGAATAGAGAGGAATCATTTAAGAGAAGAATAAATGTCTTTGTCCAGGAGAAAGGAAAAACGGATTGTCTGTCCAAATGACCAACATAAGGCCACACTTACATTTGCTTCAACCTATTACTTTTAAGCAGGCTTAGAATTCCAATCAGTCTGCAACGTGTGCGCTTTGTTATCAGCAACTTTTACAGAAGCAATAAGTTTCTTCCAGGTCAGAAGGTTTTAAAATTCTATTCTCAGCGTGTCTAGGACACTTAACCATGTGGCTTTCAAAGTTTTCAAACATGAACAACTAGACTAAACTAAGCCAAACGTGTCCACAAGGAGGAGCTATGAGACTAAACAGAGGCGAGATGAAGGAAGTAGATAAATAAACCAAAAAATGAATAATTCATGACAAAAGCTGAAAGACTAACAATTGAATACAATACAGCAGGCAGAACAACACATTAACAGGTTTAAACCACGCTTCACAGGAATATACCAAATTAAATTCAACAGTTTTAACGCCAGAACAGAGCAAACCAAGCTTAAATGGAAAAACAAAGCTCAATCCAAATAAGAGACCCAAATGTAAGAGACCCAAGTTTACAGGTTCCTGAAGCAGAGACCAAATTTAAGTATCATCTCATTATGGGATTCCTATTCCCATCCAGGGGAGAACGTTTTCAGCACTAGGCAGATAAACCCAGAACAGTGGGGCAACTCCTGTAAATTGTGATGTGAGATCTCCATGGACAGGGGCATCGTTAGACCTGGGCTTTCAGGGATATAAGCCCCGGATCAAATGAGATTGCTTTCTTTGCAGCCTCTCCTCCAGCAGCAGGACCGAACGACGGAGTCCCCGTCAGCTGTTTGTGTTTCTAAGCTCTGTGTGTTTGAGGGAGACAGATTATTTTCGCCAGCAGCGGGAGTAAAGTTACCGTAATAACTGTATTTTGGCTGTAAAGAGCAGCTTCTCGGTTTTCAGAAACTGTCAGAATTTTTCTGAGGGCGCAAACTGTCGCAAAGTTACGGTATTTCAAAGCAAAACCTTGTTAAAACTCTCATCTGCGACTGACTCATAAGACGGATTCATGCTTTTCTGCCGAAGCTCAGGTTCATTTATTCAAACATTTTCAGCTCAAACCGTTTATTAGAACTGAATGTGCTTTCCACTGCTGACAGACATATTTCATATGTAATTTAATTTTATCCAATATAACTAATGAGTGATCAAACAAAATTAATGTAACAACAGTTTGAAAAATGGATAAATACACTCATGAAAGGACACTTTTTAAAGAGGACAGAGGGGGACTAAGGGATCTGGTCTAATGCCCCTGACCATGGATCAGACTAATTCTACAGATGATAGATAATCCAATTGAAGGACAGGCCAACATCTTAATCTCATTATTGTGCTCCACAAAACATTCCTTAACCATTTTAGTCTTACATTTACATTTGGTCATTTAGCAGCCACTTTTGTCCAAAGTGACATAATATCCCAGAGTCAGAGCACAGGGTATGTACAGCACCCCTGGAGCAATGAGGGTTAATTTACGATTGATAGCCCAACACCCTACCCACTGAGCTACCATTTCCACAGGGTATGGCAGTTCTTGTGGCAGAGCGCATTATCATTATCCTTCTGAAAGAGGCCACAGTCCTCAGGGAATACCATTTTTACAAAAGGGTGAACATAGGGTGCAACAATGCTTAGGAAGGTGGTATGTGTCATGGTAACATCTACAGATGTCATGATTTTTCATCAGAACATGACCCAAAACATTTCATTGACTGACTGATCCTTTGTCAGCACTTTTCCCTAATTTACAGCTTTAAATATATTCTCACCACTGCTGACTGGGACACTGCAGTATTAGAGATGCTCTGACTCAGTCGTCTAGCTCTCACAATTTAGCCTTTGTCACTCACTCGTTCAAATCCTTGTGTTCCTGCTTTTAACATTGAGGATAAAATGTTAATTTGTTGCTTAATAGATCCCACCCACTAACAGGTGCCATGATAAAGGAATAATAAGTGTTCAATTACTTCACCTGCAGATGGTTATGTGCTTGCATTGGTCTGGTGATTCTATGCATTGCATGGCTGCCAAATGAATGGCTAATTGCATAAACTAGAAGGTGTACAGGTGTTCCTCATGAGCCATCATTAGTATAGTAATGTATAAACAGGCATTAGAGTGGCTCAGTGCTTAGCAGGCTCATCCCACAGCAAAAAGGTCTCAAGTCAATGCGTTTGTGTGAAGTTTACATGTTCTCCTCCTGGCTGCATGGGTTTTTGTTTTTTTCTGGATGCACGGATATATTAGTTCTCCACATTTAACCCATCCATGCAGTAAAAACACATACACACACTGAGTGTAGTGAGCACATGTGATTTAATGTGAGCACATTTGATTTAAACTAACCTGTTGCTGTGATGACAAATGAAAGCTAATCACATTTGTACAGTTTAAAGGCTTTCCATTCTGTAAAGCTGCTTTGTGACAATGTACTATTGTAAAAATGCTATATAAATAAATGACAAACTTACTTGACTAGCTTTCAGTCACTATCGTTACTATTGCTTTGTACCAACTTTAGGATTAATTGCAGCCTTTATTGATGATCGCATAATTCTGCAACCATTACACATCATAGTCAAATTATTGGTAGATTTCCTTCCACAGTCAAAAAATACAGATTCAAAGTAAATTGAATTCTCTAAATTGAGTGTGTCCAGCGATAGATTGACACGCTGACCTGGGTGTATTAGTTCCCCTAATTCTGTACAACTAACCGTAATATGTTTGTGCAGGAATAACAAACATTCAAAGCGGAACCTTTATTATGCTCTTTTATTAGTCCTGGAAAACATGTAAGGCATAATGGTAACATCACACACAGAAGCGTTACAAGCTCAATGGTCCTCATGACCACATTTGTGTAAATCACATGTGATCCAACCCAGAATCAAGCACAGAAGCAGCGGCCCTTCAGAGGGTCTCAAATACATTGGAGAGAGCGCTGATGGCGAAAGTGGGAGAAAACAGAAACAGAGGAACCTGTCGCATCTCTGACGTGTGTGGAAGAGAGAGTGATTGAAAACGGCTTTAGAGCGACTACAAGGAAAGCCATCAAGCTAACACCAAAGCTACTCAGTGCTGACTGGTGGATGTGTCTTGTCGATTTAAATAGACTTCCATAAAACGTTTTGGAAAACCCTAAATTCTTTGCTTTTTAACGAATTGACACATTTGTATAAAGGTTCTGAAAAGGTTATCATTGATAAAAAGCCAGTCGGGAACATGTTACACATACAATGACCTTTTTTCTGGAATGATATTCACTTCTCATTTGCTGAAAAAAAAGCTGCATGGGAAGAATGAAAGAAGCTAGTTCATGCTGATGGAGTAACTTAAAACTGCACTGGAAAGCTGCAGACAATCCTGCAGGGAGTTTCCTGTTCAGGGAAAGTTACTCTCACTGTGGACTGAAGAGAGGAAGCAGGCAGACTCCAACTAAAGCTCACTGCGGCCGCCCTGGCTTTTAGCCACGCAGCCGTATATCCATATATAAGACACTCACACCTGCAACCAGAGCTCACTTGGCTTTCCAACCAAAGGGAGAGAGCAGAAGCTGACTAGATGCTAACTATGCTGTAATGTATAAACCTCATGCCATTACACATATGCTCAAATGACCCAGATGTTAATACGTTGGGAAGAGGTTTAGCAGTAAACCCCACGAACATTGCTTTAGAGTCCATCAACACCAACATGACAGTGAGGAAACTGCAGAATCTACAAATGCAACGCGAGTCCCAGGTGGAAGGATTTCTCGAGCCGGAATAACATTGCTTGGATTAGGACATGGAAGAGAACCAGAGATTTAGAACTTGACTACTCGGATTAAACACTGCAATTCCGAATAAAAAATACAGTTCCCACACTCAAGACTTCGGAGAATATTCCTGCAATTTCTCAACGTAAACTTTACCTGTAGCTATGCTGTAATAAAAACAAATATTCGTTTAACAGCTCAGTTACTTAACAGCTGGAAAAGAACAGACTCGGCTTTCTCAAAGAATCACCACCACCTTTATTCCTACTACATCTTTGCCAAATAGATTGAGCAAATTATCTCTGCTAATAGCCCTGATATTATATCTAATGTGTTTATATATAGAGTGCATCTCAGATCTTATAGATCATGTGATGGTAACAGGATTATTACTGCACAAAATTTACTTAGCCATTTAATTTTGTTGGCAAAGATGTTGTATATATTGGAAGAGACAGAAAAAAAAAAGGTTTGGGGGGCAGCAGAGACATGGGATATATAGGTAAATCATTATAACCCAGCTTGGAATTCTAAATGATTTAAACGAAAAAAAAAAAGAAGCTGAAGTTATTGCTAGTGGTACAAACAGGTTCTACAGATAGATTTTAGGTTTAACAGTTCTATCCCTGGGACTTTTCTAGTATCCTACATGTTCTATTTGCGTGTATTTTAACAGCGTAACGGTTGACCTAAAGGGAAGTTCTAGGAGTCTGAGCTCTGGTTAACTTGACAGAAATGTATTGCATTAGCATGCGTACACCGTGCAGTGGTGTTGTAAACATTATTGAATCGACTGTGTCATCAGATCACACTGGGATTGACAGGACAGCCCTTTTTAGAGCTGGTGTGCCTGATGGGGCAGCGTGTGGACCTGTGTGTAAGCAGAGGTATTTGAGTGTTGAACACATTTAGCACAGTGAGGACTAAATCGGCGCTTGCATGGACCGCAAAACAAGTTAGAAAAAGCACCAGTCAAATTAGTGCTATCCACCACACACGACAGGTAGGACTTTCTGGTTCGGATCGTTGCCCGTTGGCCGGCCTAAAGCCAACCGGGAGTGATGATGGCTTTTTTTTTTCGCTTTAGAAAGAGAGATCAGTGTTGGAAGGAGAGTTGGAACGCAGGCGAGAGCCTCGAGCACAGTTTGGCACACTTAATCAGGATCAACGAAAAGATATTCCTCACATTTGAACGGAACTGCAGCAAAGCCTGTTCATCAAAAACACTTTAACCAAACAGGACCACAGTGATACAACGAAGATAGAACTAAAAATAATAACAAACAATGCAAAACAAGTAAAGGCTAAAGAATGAGGACACCCTTTGCTGTAGTGTTAGTTGGCATCATGCGGTGCTTCAGAATCAGCACCATGCACTGAAAGACCGAGACGAGACTCGGATAAGAATCTAATTGTGGGTCTGTGTCAAAAAAGGGTCACTCTTTATATAAGGATGGCAGAGCCACGCCCACCCCAGTGCATTCTCTCAGTTATCTCCTCAATGTCTATGAGGATTAGACTTTGCCAATCAGTGAGATGAATTGATTGAGATGAAAGAACAAGGCAAAGTTGATTCCATAAACAAGTATAGTATGGGGGTGAATCATGTAAATGTAAGCGTGATGGGGAGTAAGACGGGGGGGGGGGGGGCTCCTGAGAAACAAAGGACTGGGAGCGGGGCTGCCATCCCTAGAAGTGCATTTAGATTCACGCAGAGTGCAAATAATACCAAACACAGGTCATTTACCAGAAAGAGAGGGCTAAGGCAGGAGACGTTAGGAGCGATAAGAATTAGATTTGGGGTTGTGGAGGAGAGAAAAATAAGAAAACATGCTAGCTCATAGCATAAGGGAGGTAGAGACAAAACACTAAATCTGACAGCTGACCTGAGGACGGAGACTTCACATACATTCCTCTCACAATTGTATGCAACAAGCAAACCATACATACACACACACACACACACACACACACACTCAAACTGGACTGGCATTAAACACCTGACAATAACCAGACTTGCTGAGGGAGGGATGAGCTGAACACTTGAGCTGTGAAACGACTGCAGCACACCAACATGGCCATTAGGGGCAGAAGAGCACTGCAATCGGAAAAATTAGCTCAGGGAGAAGTCGGTGAGTTCGACTGACAATTTTCTCAAGTGGGGAAGGGGCCTGGGTTTCATCTGTGTGACGCCAGAGTCCAAACCTAATGAAGCCAAGTTGACGCACGTCAACGAGATGTGTGGAGGAAGCTTCAAACATTGACATTTTATTAAAAGCAAACGGATAGAAAGACCACATGTATGCAAGAGTGGGAGTGCAGGAGGGGGCAACCAAACTGTCATCTCTAGCTGGCCAAACGCCTGTTGCTATGCCAACTGGTGACGGTAAAACGCACAAGGGAGGAAAACAGAGGCATAGACTGAGAGAAAGCAAAACCGATTAGGTTGGATAAAGGCCAAAGTGCTGAAGGCCATTGGTCAGAAAGACCACAGCGGAATGCGCCGGATAAGGTGGAATTTGGGAGGAGGTTTGCCATACTTTTATCACAAACCTGGAGGGGTTCAGCATCTGTGCAGTCATACATTGATCTAAGAATGTGTCAACATGATTACAAATAAAGGCAGATTCAATTACAATGCTGGTATGAATTATGTTTAATGCTAAGGATTTAAAACTCTCAAAGGTAAGATACTTCATGCTTGTAATACATCAATTAAAGAAGTATGCAATAGTATATGTTCTTTTTCCAATACTTTTGTGTGGGTCACATAATAGGCAGAGATTAGAAACTGCAATGACTCATTCCCATTGCCAACTTTGTAATTGGGGCTCAGCAATTTTCCCTCAGTTAGTCTGGTTCACTGAAGGTAAGAGAATCACTATGAAGAGGACAAAAAGTGTGGGACAATGGGTATGTGAAGGGGTTTAGGAAAGGAAGCAGGCAACATTCAGGCACACTGTAGTCATAGCAACAATACTCTTACCCAACCCAGGCCTTTATCCACAATCCATAATTAGTACACTAATATTGTAATTAAATATTTCAAAGCATATAGGGTGTGGATTGATTAATAAACAATAGCCCGATGTGTCATATGAACATGGTGCAGTGGTATTCCATTTAGTACAAATGTTAGTAGTTGCACTGGTAATGGTAAGTGATGCATGCGGAATGTTAAGAGGGAAAAAAATAAATAAATAAAAAAAACCTGATGGCAGGAAAACACTCATGTGGTGTATTTGGCAGTGTAATACTGATACAGAACACCTCAAAAGGCACACATGATTAGTAACAGCAATTAATACTACAGCTATAATAAGGCGACACAGAGATACAGATTGGCATAACAGAGTGGTTTATCCCCGCCATGTGGTGTTTGTGGGATTACAAGGCTGGTTAAATGATTGTAGATTTCAATGAATGAGGATTTAAGGCCGGAGTAATCGCCTGGGGTTGAGCTGAGAGCTGGACTACACTGTACTTCCCACAACATACACACACATACATACAACACATGCATACACACACACGTTCAGCACAAACTCTTCACGACGCCCTACTCCCGAAACAGACATTATTCACAGCCAACAACTTTCGGCCTAACCAATTCTTTTTCTCAATTCTCTTCTTTCTTGGCTTCTTCTTTCTTCTCCTCTGGTTTCTTTTCTTCTGCTTTCTTCTCCTCTTTCTTGGGTTCTTCCTTCTTTTTTTCCTCTTTCTTCTCCTCCTTCTTGGCCTCCTCCTTCTTCTTGTCTTCCTTTTTCTTGTCCTCTTTCTTCTTGTCCTCCTTCTTCTTGTCGTCATCCTTTTTGGCCTCTTCCTTCTTGGGTTCCTCCTTCATGGGTTCAGTGGTGAGGATGATTTTGCCAATGTTGTTCCTCTCCTGCATCTTGCGCATGGCATCGCCAACCTGTGCAAATAAAAAAGAAAAAAAAAAAATTATATTTGCTTTTTTTTTTATATATAAACTGAATGAGAAGTCGAATTGACAAAATATTTCAAGGGGATTTATTAATCCAGGCAGCTTTCTCTGACAATTTCACACGCTTAATATTTACTTCTTTTTTGCCTTTGAACCATAGCCTTAGAAATGCTCAAGCACTGTAAGCCAGATATGGATTGGTAAAACGTCCTAGGTTCTTGTAATCATGTTTTGGCTATTTGATTTCTTTGCATATTGCAAAATTATGTGGTTAATTCCTAATGTAGGAAGTAGAAAGAAATTGCAAGAATTGATGCTTATATTTTGCATGGACACTTCACATTCTTAGCATGATATAAAAATAATTAAACTGAAAAAATAGAACAAACTAACAAAAATATTCTAAACAGAATAAAAGAACAAAATGTATTTCAAATAGATCATGATTTAAACTAAACTAAATCAAGGTCAAATCTTCAGAAGAAATAAATATTAATATTCAGCACAAAAATTTTTTACATCAAAGTTAGTTTTTGGTGTAAATGAAAAGGTCAACTTAAAGTAAATAAAGGGCAGATTGCAAAACACAAATCAATACAATAGTCTCGCATCCCAAACTTAATTTTTTCTCCTGTACTAGTTCATTTATTTCCTTTTCTGCTCTTTTCATCAGAGCCATTCCCCTTCTCCCACACCACAACGCCCAGCAACCAACACCATGGCAACAGAGAGACATCTCCTAGCAACAAAAGAAGCCTGACCCTGACTGATGACTAAGTACTACTACTTGGTGGGGGAGGAAAAGGGGGTTGGGGGTGGATTGGGTCGAGAGAAAGAGAGATACGAAGAAAAAGACAGAAATATTGGATGTAAGATTCAGTATCTATATCATATCATTTGTTAAGTTATGCACATTTCATTCTAAATAAGGCTGCGAACTAAATATCGATTCCAAACCTAAAAGTGTTAAATACAGGAGAATATGAAGGGGTGGGGGAGAATGCACCAAAGCTGATCAACTCTGGTTTTACTGATAATTTAACAGTCTTTTAATAAGCAAGCACATCATTCATTAGAACCTGTGCAACCAAGTTTCATGGCCATCAAATCCTCTTTGACCATCATTTTGCAAACGCTGTGTGAGTCTCCATGGCAACAAGGAAACGGAGAGTGGAATGAATGAGCAGCGAGAATAGGATTGATAGAGAAATGAAGAATGTGAGGTAAGATGAGACAGGTTTTTTTTTGTTTTGTGAACAAAAATTCCACATCATTTTAACCAAGGAACCCTTGCTAATAACCGTCTATAATTTCTTGAAAAATACTTAAAACATACATTTAAAAACCTGTTTAACCTGAAGTTGTAGCAATTAATACATAATGCAAACAAAGTATTGTTTCAATGCACATACCTGCTCAAGGTGGTAGGTGGAGTCAATGCGGGGCTTGATCTTGCCCTGGTGGTACAAGTCCAGCACAGCATTCATAACCTGTGAAAGGAGCTCCGTCTCTGAGTCCAAGTAACCAAGATGAAAGCCGCAGACAGAGCGGTTGCTCTGGATGAGACTCAGAGTGTGAACAGAGAACTGCTGGTACCAGGTCTTAGCCACAGCAAACAGGTTTTTCTTTTGACCAGCAAGCATGTTGGCAGCACCTGTAGAAGTTAGAAGAATATTACAATTTATTACAGCCAAATACACACCAGAATTCACATGCAAATCCATGTTGAGTCCTTTGTTTTGATGCAGAAAGATTGTCTAACAACAAGATAATACATTCTGAATTGTACCAGCAAATTTATCTCCCAAAAAAAAAAAAAAAAAAAAAGGGTCTGTTGGTACAATGTGGGTCCCGTACGACAATAACAATGTCATTCAATCAAAGTGGTAAAAAAAAAAAAATAAGGTAAACTGAGGACGTACTGGTGAGGAGACCCACTAAAAGAACAGGAGATTGAACTGTTTTACAGCAAAAATGGCTACAAATTCTGCAAACTCATGTACCAGATTAAATTCCCCATTTCCAGAATTGTTGTAGTTAATAAAGTTATAAATAAGTCAATTAGGATATTTATCTGGGCATAGAACCAGCACAATAACAGAGCTCTTTTAAAACAATGAGAAATGTCAGTAATTGACATTCTAACATTACATTTATACTAGGTTTGAATTCAGCATAAGGAAACATGACAGTCCAGAAATTCCAGAAATATCACAAGGTCATTTTAATAGTGATTTACCAGTGGCACAAATTTGTTGCTTTTGGACATAAATGACAAACTGGATTAAAAAGAAGAATAGTACCACTGTGTGTGTGTGTGTTGCATTTGTGTGTGTGTTGTGGGTGAGTGTATTACTGAAGAAATTCTTGGGTTTGAATTCAAGCTGCGTGCTCTAAATATGTGTGAATAACAAGCTTGTGTGTGTTCAATTTCTGTCTAACTGACAAGCCACTGTTGCCACTTGAGTTTTGTTCATTCACTGAGCCCGTTTTCATCCCATTATTTCCCTCTCACCCTCTAGGAATTGTCTGGTAGCAGCATTGCACTCTTTGACCCTCACAAGAACCCCCCCCCCTCCCCAAACAGGCACACTCCCTTTCCACGGTTTCCATGTTATTCCCATGACTGGCACTCTCAACTCTCACCACACATTGCAACACATCATTTCTCACAGATCCTTCTTTTTTACCATTTCTTTCTGCCTTACTAAAAAATAGATCATACAACGTAGCCTTCCTTCTTTCTCTGCTCCACACACAAAGCAGGCTTAGATTTGGGGTGAGAGCTGGACCTGGCCCAGTCTGCTACATTCGGACACAGTCCGGGTTCTGGGGCAGATAGAGGGGCCATTGTTCCACTTGGCTGCTGTGATGCTGATAAGTTTAAGCAGAGGTGGGAGGGTGGAGGATTGGGGCCTGAGGGAAGGGGGGGTAGCAACAGAGACACTAGGGTTGTTTAGCTGTCATAGACATCAACTTATAAAATATATGAAGCAAGCAAGACACATGCGTGTACTGACTGCATGCTGATTAGGCAATGTCACAGAGGAGGCCTATACTGTCAATAAATTAAAGAAATGTTTTAATTTTCCTGACTTGAGGTTTAATTGCTGCATTTAATAAATGAAGAGTGAAAACTTGAAAGTTTTATTTAGTGGATTTCCTAACCTGCTGTTTTAATGTATTCTTGCATGTACACAAAAACATTTACAAACATTTTTATACAATTGATACAATCTTCTAATTTACACATTTTAATATTTCAGAAGTTGAGCCTTATATTATCTTGAATTGTAGAAAGACTGTACTGACATGTTTAAAGCAGAGTACTCTGTGAGTGGTTCGTAGTAGCAGTCCAGTGCTCATTGTTTTTCACCTACCTCATTTTCTTAAGCAGATAAAAGAGCCCATCAATTTCACACTGGTATTTAGGTGGTGTCTTTGTGCTGATGAGCAAATAATCTTCTATTGATGTGTTAACAATGCATTTGCAAGCATCTTATGAACAAATTACCCTCTTTGCTATTTTGTCTCAGGAGCCAACATTATATATAAATCATTACTGCTTTTGCTACACTAACCATAATGCACCCTAATCCATTATAGGATTATAAGAACAGCATATATACTTTTACCACCCCTATATTAGCTTCATCTGTTTGTGTCTGGTAAAAAGTTTGCAAATGAAATTTCACCCACTTCCCGTATTAAGCTAAAACTTTGCACAATTGTTCAATGTAGATAACACATGAATCAATAAAAATATACCAATTAATTAACTAATTAGTGTTTTTGTTTTATATGGATAAATTGCCCATTTTCTACAAAATTTTATACTTTACAAGCAGAATTAATTTAGGATTAAGTCATTTAACACAATATATGGGTGTTTTTAATTATATTAATTATATTTTGCTTGTTTTATACTATACACTAGCCAACTAATGGCTATCTTTGCGCAAATAATTCTCAAAATGTACAGAAAGCCCCAACTACGGTCTTACGTCCTGCCTCACAAGAGATCTTAAAAACCTTGCTTTTTTTGTTTTTTTTCTGCACTTAGTGCAGAGAGACAGCAATTTTTGTAAGTAGTAACTGCACAACTTAATTGAGGAAGTGGCCAAAGGTTGAACTTTTTTTAATGAAAATAACTCTGTAGAGGTTCTTTATTTTTTAACCCTGTTGAAACCCAATATGAACTTGAGTGAGCTTGGTGTCTCTCTTGACTTACCATAGCTGATGAGTTTGCCCATTGGTTTCAGCAAGTTGTAGCCTTTATTAGTGTCAGAGCCACCCAGGGGATCCAATACAATGTCCACACCTTGAAAAAAATAAATCAATAAAAAAGAAAGACCATTAGTATTATATGCTGCTTTATCATAATACCAGCATGGTCTTATTGCTCACATTTAGTATCTCTTTGATTTGAGACTTTTCAGTTACCAAACAAGGTTAAAATGACACTTTTTAACAATGCCTAGAGACATTGTAATTTACATCACAGCATTCATTCATTCTTGCTTCCATACACAACATTAAAATGAAGCGATACAGATCAAGTTTAAAATAAACCCGATAAGTTATCAGAGAGCAAAGAGTGAAGGCACCCAACATTACACACAACAAAAATTATTTAGGTATAATTATGAAATAGCACCAAGTATCAGGAAAACAGTAATAATAAAACATATTACTTTTTTTTTCCTGTAATAAGACTACATGACATGATTTACCTTCAGGGCCGAAATACAAAGGCAAAAAAGTGTTACATTTTTAACAATGCAGAAAAGATTTTACCTTTTGGACTATAATAAGATTGTATGGGATTTATCCTTGAGGCTGATTTACTTTTCTGTTTGAATCAAATATATAACATAATTCCCTTAGAGCTATAGTAAGATTGTGATATGTTGATATGGTTAATCATTAAATCTATCCAAAGCATTTGCCTTTAGGGTTCAGATTAGCAAATCACCTTTAGGGCTGATCTTGCGGACCTCCTCTACATAATCCCGTGTACGATAGTCGATAGGGTGCGTAACTCCACCCTCACTGATGACCTCGTGTTTACTAGCAGAGGCGGTTCCGAAGATGGTGACATCGTTCACCGTCTTACACAACTGAGTCGCAGCTATCCCCACTCCTCCTAAAAATAGAGAACACAAAACGGAGTGAGCGAACAAGTCAGTCTCACATAGCCAAAAAATGAACAAAATCAGCAAAGTCTAACAGAATTGAACCAGAATAAAACTGTTCTGGATACTTACAAAATCAAAAACACACAGTTTGGATAAGACAAGGGCATTTGATGAACATTAGCAAAACATGCAATTTATTTAATCTATGGAAGGGTATTAAATTGCATCACCACCAGAAGCAGCATTTACTAATATAGCAATTTACCAAGACAGCTCGCTTGGAAGCCCCGTTTTGGCAAAATGACACACTGTCCAGAAGCTGCAAGGTTTCTTTTCTTTTCATGGCTGTAACAACCAGCCACCTCGAGTGTGTAGGTGTCTATGTGAGTGTTTAGCACTTTGTTCTGAGCATACTGAGGTGCTTGGCAGTGTTGAATGGCCAGAAAATAGTTACTAAGAGGGCAAGGCCTGGCTCGCCGCCTGATTGGTACGGCTATTATGTGATAAACCCACATCTACAATAGTAGCAATTAACTGACACTACACCCTGAGACAATGTGAAAAAGTAAATAAGGGACTGAAGGGGAAAAAAATATGTTGGGAAAAATAAAGGCAAAAAAAAAAAAAAAAAAAAAAAAAAAAAAAAAAAAAAAAAAAAAAAAAAAAAAAAAAAAAAAAAAAAAAAAAAGCTGTTTAAGTATTCATATAAAGATATATATTAAGTTTACTTTTGTGTCATGTGTGGGTGACTACAAATAACCATTCATTTGCCCACAGTCAAGATAATTGATTCTTATTGTAAGCAAAAGAAAGAAGGCTTAATGGATAGGAAAAGTTATGACCTTTATGAAGGCATTTGCAAGTAACAACTTCCTAAATGCCAGATTGAAAACTATGCCCAATTACACCCGTGTGTGTTTGTATCACTACTACAACTTCATTCAACCTACTTACACAAAGTGCAAATAAATCCATTACACATACAAAATACAAACTAAACATACTGCCAACACAGGAAAAAAAAAAAAGATAACTTTTTGATGCAAACTAAAAGCTTACTTGGTTTACAGGGTTTTGTGGAAAAAAAAAAAAAATTATATATATATATATATATATATATATATATATATATATATATATATATATATATATATATATATATATATAAATAATATAAGAAAATTATTTTACAACATTTTTATATAACTGATTTTTTTTTCAAACTAAACAATGTTGCATCTTTTTGACTGTCATTTTGCACAGCTGGATAGTTTTTCCATTCTTAAGTACTAGCATACGTTCCTGCATAACATACGATACCAGATGAAGATTAAATTTATAAACCAGAACTGCTGAGACTGCACAATGCATTAAAAAGATTCGTTTAAAGACAATGACCCACTTGTGAGCACTAATGCGTAGCACTAGTTTTGATCCAATAGCTTGTCTATTAAGATGTATATTAATAAATGAGGTTTTTTAATTAAGTAAAGATGTTAATCAATTCTGTTTTTCATAAATAGACAGCAATTCTAATTATTACCCAATGGTAACTTTGTCATGGAAGAATAGTTTTTGGTAAAATTAGAAAGACATTTAACAAATAAACACTGCCATTTTATTATTTTATAAAACACAATAAGCCACTTGGGAGAGTATTGCTGTAAGATTTCATCATTGCAGAGGTAAAGCTTCGGCTTCAGGTTGCCCTTTACTGTCATAAAACCACAAGGGTTTATAACCTCTCACGGCTTACTGCATTAATTAGCTAAATTTTAGGCAGTGCTATAAAATTTTAATTTACATATTTGTTTATCTTGTAAGCATTTCCTCTGCTCATGCAGAAGATTCGGTTTTATTGTGCAAGAACCTAAATATAAAAACAGACACCTCACTTTATTTTTTAAATGTGGATTAACTCAGCAGAGCTTAATATTTGTAAAGCTCACTCTGTGCAGCATAAAAATCCACTGTGTAATGGCTTCACTCACTATGTAAGAAGCTGCTAAGATTACTAAATCGCACCATACCATGTGACCCAAAACACAACCATTAAGACAAGACTGCTGAGAACTGTGCACTTTTACATGCATCATAGTAAAGGACAAGAAAGTAAAAAGACCCCTATGATATTTTTCGGCCTTCGGTCAAGTTTAAAGTGTTGCTATAGAGATAAAGCAAGCTGCCATCTCTCTACAATGATTTTGCACATAATTCCCATGCTCTCCACATACTTCTTATTCACCTGCCCCCTTCCTTTTGGACCTTACAGACAGTGTGAGTGTGTTTGGGGTGGCTTCATTACAAGACCTAAAATAAAATAGCCAAAATACCCACTTTAAGATCCACTTATATTTTTTGGAAAAAAAATCTTTAGAATAAAGTGCATGATTATATTTATCTATAATTATATATAATTACTATTTGTAATTACAAATCTTGTTTTCTTTTAGTATAATCAACCTCTATTGCTACATGAATATAGTTTTGCCATTTGTTTCATCACGTTTTCGAGGTAGCTGCACTGGTCACTATTGTTAAAAAATTTAAACAATTGTTTAAGAAATGTGGTTATCTGTGATACAAGGGATGCATAAGTAAGGTCTTACATTATAAATACCACAATATTTATATAAACTTTTGACCAAGTAATTTGCCGTATCTGCCCCTTTTAGTTCTGCTGCTCTATTCAGTTATGCCAGTTAAGTCACATGCTGCACAGTATCAAAATTCAATCTCTGTCTACTTACTGTACTTTATTCACTTTAATTGCATTTCTTATCTGTTTAAATTCAACTTCATGTTTTTCATACCAGCTTTAATTACATTTTTTTTTACTTTGTACTGCTATAGTATCGTATTTTTGTGGTATTTACATAATAGACAATGCTGAATTTGGTTTGGTGCTAACAATGTAAAGAATTGCAAACCATCGGATCATGGCCCAACAATAATGTTGGTTTCATACCATCAGCGCTGTATCAATTCCCAGACATGATTACAAAATATGAAAACAATAATAAAGTGCAGTAAAGTCCAGGATCACTGCTTATGGTTAATTGATTACTGTGCAGGCATTACATTCTTGCTTCTCATGCACAACCTCAGCAAATCAGTAAACACTATAAGCAAAGGACAAAGTCCACTTAGCAAGTTAAAAACAAAACAGCCATTTGCACTATAGAATAAAGTGAATTGTGAAAGCTAGGATTAATAACACAATCTAGCTCAATCGATCTTAGGCTAAAAGATGTGTTTTGGATTGTATATAAAAATGTGAATAATTAATTAAATAAAATGACTGTGCAAAGATTTGTGCAAATAATTTCTACTTAACTGTGTCTAGTGGATTGTCTTGTCTAAACTCACATCAAAAGTATTACTGAAATGCATTATAGTGTGACTGGCTGCTAATTTACATTTAAGACACTGGGGCAAAAAGTGTTTAAATTTTATATTAGTGAGTTAAAGTGGTGAAGTGTAACTAATTTCTGGATGTGCAAGCAGATTCCCATGATAAATTCCATTAGTCCAGCTCGGGAACAAATTCTATTGTTTTTTTCTAAACTGAATAGAAAATAAGTTTGAGTTAATAAGATTCATTTTATGAACAGCATATGAGGACAACAAATACACACATACAAACACCCACACTGAAAATGTGTACAGGGAAGTCTTTATTCCCTTCTCTGCTTACACATTCACACCCACATTAACACCCTCACACAAATACGCACAGAGATTTGGCAGCTGATTCTCTTGGTCATCACAGCATGACCCTTCCTATTCAAAAGGAATTTCCTCTAAATAAGAGTGGAATTCTGTAAATTCAAAACACAATCAATATCAGCCCACATAAAAAGGGCAATCGAAGGGCAGAGGGAAAAAGAAAGCAAGACAGAAAGGGCAAAAGAGCCAGGGTCCTTCTCTTAAATATTAAACTTTTTCGGTTTCTAACAGCAGGAAAAAAAAAGGTTTGGGAAAGGTTCCTTCCTAAATTTCTGGAAAGCCAAAAACTCAGAGCACATAATTCAAGCCCAATGTACATGTTTGTTTGATGTAAACAGTCACATCCATCATCAGTGCCCAACATCACCAATGCCCATTTAAAAAGAAAATAAATAAATAAAAAATCCCAAGACAATTCACAATCGTTTAAATAGAGGGTAGAGGTCGACATACTTGGACAGAAAAACAGAGCGAGACAAGTGGACAAAACCACAAACTAAAAAAAAGGGAGCAGTTAACAGTGGACACCTAGAGCTCGAAACCTGCAACTCCAATGTACTACATACATTAAATTTATAGTGACTTATTTTGCCTACTGTGCTTACACATGAAGGAATTTATCCTCCACATTTAGACCATTCCTTGCAGCCCTGTACACTCCAGCCATAAAACTTTGTGGGCCCGGTAATTGAACCAGAAATCTATGACTGCCACAAAATGCTTCTAGGTGTAAAATATATGTATGCACTACTTAATGATAATTGCAATTGTAAACATTCATTCATTATCTTCCGCTTTATCCTATGGTAGGGTCGCAGCGGGTTCCCCATGCCCATCCAGGGGAGAAGGTTTCGGGCGCTGGGCAGATGCACCCAGGACCGGGTGCCAATCTATCACTGGGCACACACTCACACACACACAGACACACTCTATATTGGGAAATTTGGAGAACTCAATTGACTTGATCCATGTTTTTGGACTGTGGGAAGAAACCGGAGAACCCAGAGGAAACCCACACGGACACAGGGAAAACATGGAAACTCCACTCAGATGGGGATTCGAACCGGGAATCCCTAGTGCTGAGAGGCGAACGTGCTAACCACTAAGCCACCGTTCCGCCCAATTGTAAAAATGTGAGTGATTATTTGTTTTTTGGCTACATGCTTTGCAAAACCACAGACCAGTTGTTAGAATGAGCATAGGCATTCCTCAGGTATCACCTCTATCCCTAACTTCTTCCTGCCCACATGTAATCTTGTGATGTAGGGGGTGTGTTAGCTACTTAAGCGGAAGCACAGTTCTTAATCAAGGACAACATTATAATAAATAACAAAATAAATAACTAATACATTTAGTAACTTTAATTCACCTGACTCGCATTCTCTTTTTGCTTCAGGACAAAACTCCACTAGAGATGCGCATGTTGTAAACCAAAAATAAAAGCATTTCAACACACAATTTAAATAAATTACAAAACCCAAACACATTAAGTAATATTTTGTGGTAATTTAATTCTTTATGCTTCTTTTGCTATCTGCTATCTTCTGCCTCTGTGCATTTGTAAGGATCTGGGTGTGGTGGTCAGCGAGGTTGGAAAAGTCAAGTCTTGTATGACACTCCAGATGGATGACTGCTTTTACACCCGACTTAAGCCAAAAACACAAATCGTTGCCAGGACCTCCATTCCTCATCCAAAAAGTCTCTCTGTGTTTATATCTAATCCTAACTGGGTTCATGTAGAGGATGCAGATGTGAAAAGCCAAAAAGACAGCAAGCACAAGGGTGGGAAGGATATGTGTAGAACAATATCCTATTGAGCAGAGGCAGGGTTTCAGGCTTAACTGACCACCACCCACCATCAAGTACATTTTTCGCTCCCACTTTCAATGCCTTTCTCTTTATTCTCCACAATGTTCTTTAAAACCACATTGCATTTGCCTTAGGCTAAATAGCCTTCATTCAGTCCATCATCTATAGTCTCTATACATATTTTACAGAGATATATACATTATAAGCCATTACTCTAAGTGCTTATTAACTGTTCCGTTTGCAGTTTTGAATTCAGTTAGCATCAGCATTTCTTTCTTCGTGTCAGTTTAGTGTAATACAAATGTTAGGCGCAAAGAAAGAATCCCATTTAATTTAGCATTTAATTCAGTAAGGATTCTCAAAATGACCACCAGAAGCAGAACGTTCATAAAATATGGTATATAGTAAATAAATCTGGAATAATCTTTGGTATGGTTATATGGTATTGCCATCTGTCAACATAAAATTATGTTTTACAAAAAAAATTATCTATTACACAAACCATGACCTCAAGTTGCTTTTGCAGTTGGCACCACAGCCTTAATGGTGTGCAGCACATATGAGGGAGTAGTTGTTTTTAAAAGGTTCTGGTTAGTCAACTGTTCATACAGGTTTGACAGAACAAGTGAATCTTTGGAGCATCTTGTGACCTGACTACCTGAATTATTATTATTATTATTATTATTATTATTATTATTATTATTATTATTTAAACTAAATCTAGTTTTAGTTAAAAATTCCATGGTGGTGTTCATCTTAAGATAAAAAAAAAAAAAAAACAAGAACCATGTTTTACAGACTATAAACCAAGTGTATTATATAGATTTTTTTAGTTGTATAGAAACTAAATGTGGACACAAAAAAGGACAATGATATTATAAAATACCACCACCATAAAAATTAATAGCGTTATTAAAACTGTATAAAATGTTATGCAATTATTACATTTTGGTTTGTTTGAATCCTTTTGTACTCAACATAAGGCATGAGCAAGTGCCACTCGCTGAAGAAAAGAAATTGTGAAGTGTGTTATCACGGCAAGAGAACTGGGGTTCACTAAAATAAACTGAACTTCATATACACTGCACACTTCCTTAAATAGCATGGACTTCAGTCTGCACCACAAGCCTTGTTGTTGCAGGTCTTAGTTTTTTTTTTTTTTAGCGCTCAACAAATATAAATGTAAAAAATTAAATAAAATAAAAAAATCATCTTAATAAAACAGCAGAAACATGTGATGGACAAAAAAGCAGTTAGAGGCACATGCCTCTAATAAATATTTCTCTAAAAACATGAGCAATTATTTAGAACAACATGTTTGCATGATTATGCTGTGTATTCTTTGGTAAATTAGGTAACTTCAAGTCAAACCGCCTAAACTTGCTACAAAATGGAAATTACAGTAATTGCACAAGGCAATAATTCCAGAAGTAAACCACTGAATCATATATAAGACATTCTAGACAAAGCATAATATTTTACTATATGATATGCAAGACATAGATTGCATGACAAAAAAGTGGTATATTTAAAAAAAAAAATAAAAAAAAAAATAAAAAAATAATTATATATATATATATAAAAACACACAATTAAATTACTAATTAAACCAGTTTAAAAACATCCTTGACTGCATAATTAGCATTCCACACAATTTTTGCTCAGCTCCAGTGTCCCACATCAATAGTTTTAATACTATAAGCCAACATAACTCAGTTAACTAATTTTATAGATGATTGTGTGAATTATAAAAATGTGAAACATTTATAAAAGGTCATTGGAGTGTTATGAACTGTCTCTAGTAAATGTTGATAAGACGAGTTCCAAAAGTAAGTGCTTGGCTGCGATCATAGCCAAAATCTTAAAAGATAAATTCAGAGGTAATCCCTACCCATCATTTTTCCTTAAGAGCCTCATTCCATATGCTTAAATATAAAACTCATACCTCATGCATAAGTAATTCCACCCATTCATTTTTTTTAACAAGTTGCTTTCATTTTAAATCCAGAGAGAGTGATTGCTGTAATATTAAACTGTCTAATAGCTCTTCATATGGCTTTTACCATCATGTCTTCCAGCCAGATTCTATAATGAAATATTTATTAGTGACTTCTTGTTAAAACCAAGAGGATGTGACCATTTAAGCCCTTTACTCATGTTTCTTTCGTGTCTCAGAGCAGTCCATCAGCTACTCCCTTTTTTTACTTACTTCAGACAGACCAACAAACACCAACGGATACACAATCACTCCTGCTACAGTGATATAAATGCCTAAAAGACTTGCTTGCATATTTCTGATCATGACACTACCTTTCATTATAAATACACTATATGGCCAACAGCATTTAGCTAAGCATTATTAATATCAGTGGGGAAAAAGGCTTAGGCTTACAGTAACATCTTGGAAGAATATGTACTCCCAAATATGAGACAACTGTTTGGGAAAGTCTTATTTCTGTTCCAGCATGACTGCATTCATTTAAGTCCATAAAACACATGGTTTGACAAATTTGGTGTAAAGGAACTAAGAGAGACATACTAGATTAATTCAACCCAATAACACTGACATGAATTAAAATTTGGTATTGCTCACATTTGAAACGTATGCACCAAACTTCCAGGATAAGTAGCTATTTATATCTGACATTTAAAAAACAAATAAATAAAAGCTTTTACTTTTAAGTAAAAATGTCTCCACAAAAAGAAAATCAAAATTATTGATTTCTTTACAGGCCCTCGAAAACCAGCTCCAGCTGAATCACTGTAGTTACAGCATTAAATACATGTTTTGTGTCCAAATGAGTTCCAACTGCAGTTGATGAAGATCTCTATGTCTGGGATTGAATGCATCTACTAAATCAAATGTGATTGATCAGCACAGCACTGATACTAGAAAAGCTAAAACAGAAATTTGCTACATTACACTACAATTTTTATGAATGCAAATAACAGGAGTCCTAGGGAATGTAAATTAAAGAAGCAAATGAATAAGTTACAACATCCACTAACAAAAAGGAAACCACTGAAGAATTAATACTAAAAAAAAGTTTTTGTAAAGATTACGTAACCTCAATTACACAACAATGGTTTGGTTTTGCAAGTTTCTATGGTAGAACAGACCACAATTCAATGTAAAAAAGATTTTAGGATTACTATATACAAAAATGTGTTGGGACATTTACACATTATATACAAAGGTTTGACATTGTATATCCCCATCCATAGCTTTAATGGTTTCCACTCCTCTGAAAAGTCATACTTAAAATTTTAGGTGTGTCTGAGGGAATTTTTGCTAATTTGTCCAAGGTGGGATGAGAAGGCTATAAATCTGTCCTAGTTTATCCCAAAAGTGTTTAATGGGGTTGAGGTCAAGGCTCTCTGTGGGTCAGTCAATCTCTTCCTGGACATTTCTGGTCAGTCCAGCAGTGTCTCTGAGGTGTTTAAAGATTCCAGCAATTTACACATAGCAGCTCAACACACTCAGAACCAGCCCTAAAATCCACCATCCAATTAATACTTGCTTTGTCCTGAGGACTAAGAATTAAGAACACAGTTTGCAGAAAAACAGATTGACTACAGTTTTTAATTGAATATCTACAAAGTTCAGCTATATATTAAATGGAGAACCATATAAATATCGTGTCAAGTCATTGTCCAGTTTCATATACAACATTACTCATAACACAAAACAAACATGTTTAACATTAGAAACACATTAAAGCCTTTTATGACACCTTTCCAAAGGGGTGGCTTCTGTTTTAGCCTAGCTTCAAATTTATGCCCATGGTTTTAGAATAAGATGACCAGCATATATGTGTAACATTCAGCCAGTGTTGTATCGACCAGCTGTGCTTGAGCATAGCTGAAAAACAATGTTATGAAGCTGTATATTTTAATTCCCATAAGGCTATGAGTAGCAGCTGCAACAAGAATGTGTTTGTGGGTCATAAAATCATAAAATATCATTTAAGGCTTAAAAAGTCATTATTAACAGCGACATACAAGCCTCTAACAACAGAGAACAGTCTTTTTACCTCTTTTATTCACCTTTATTATTATTATTATTATTATTATGAGGACTGCTTCCAGATTTAGTTTAATTAAATGAAGACTTCTGCTTAACAAAATTTTACCAATACCTTTTGTCTAAAGTAGAAGAACTAATAGAAGAAAGATGCTTTTATGCAAATGAGACAACACATATCGGAAGTTAAGGAGGCATCAGAATTTCTGATCAGATAATAACTGTAGTATTATCAACCTGATCATTCTCCAATCTGGTTTCAATGCCTATATTTTCCCTACCAGTTAAAATTAAATTAAAATTCACTTTATTACCTTATGCTAACAGGTTTCCACTACAAAATATATTAACTTATGTTGTTGTGATTTCCATGCAAATAATAACTCTATACAAATAGTATTTTGGTTCTCACAATGCGACTCATACATTCCAACCACCGTACCCCACCCCGATGGACGCACCTGCAGCCATGTGGATGAGTATGCTCTGGTTGGGGCGTAGGTGGCCAAAATCAAACAGCATCATATAGGCGGTGATGTAGTTGACGGGCAAAGCGGCCGCTTCCTCAAAACTCATGCCATCAGGCATAAGGAAAGTGTGTGAAGTGGAAACCACTGCCACTTCCTGCCACAGGCCACCACGGTTAAGAACCAGTACCTTATCTCCAACCTAAAAATAAACACACCCACAAAACAAACATTTAATAAAGCACACAAAACATCTCACAAAATTGAAAACGGTACAATTATTTCACAAACAGTAATGGGCTAAATGATATTTATTACTGAGAACATAGAGCTTTGAGAACAATATATCTAAAAGCTCCAATTAAAATACACAAAAGGATGCCAGCTCTCTGAATTTACATTAAAAATGTATCAGCTTGGCCCCATGCAACATTCCATAAAAACTGAATTATTGTTTAGCCCATTTAGCGATTTGCAATTTGAGGTGGTCTCATTTTAAGGTTTAAGATTGTATGTGCTGATATTAGGTAAATGTTGGCTAAACTCTCTGACTGGGGCAAGATGTTTTTCCAAGTTAAATTTTAAGATTTTCTAATGATAGAAATACAATTAGAGGATTATGTAATTTGCCAGTGTGGTGTGGACTCCAGGAAAAGTGATCACAGACACTCAAAGATGCAAAAAATGTAAAGCTCAGAACTGTTAATGGCTTAGTAAATAGAGTCGGTGCAGAGTGCCTTTCTAGCAAAGTGATCTTGAGGTTATGATAGTCTCTTTTAGGTTTGCTGTTCTGCAAATTACACATCTAGCTAGATTGTTGGCTGGCTCACACTGAGATTTTGATCAAGATTAACACTGCTAGAATATGAAAGCTGGTCATCTTCGATCACAGAATTTACCAGTGTTAAACTATGCATTCTACATTCATTTATCTCTATTTTCAAAATATATATGCAATTTGGACAACATCTAAAAGTCAAACTTTTAATTATTTGGTCCTTAATGTGTGTTGGTTGTATGTATGTATGTAATATATATATATTTTTACTTTAAATGAAATCCTTTAATGCATACAATTTCTCATTCATATTTTAAAATTGTTTTTATTAAGGACTTCAAATGTTCTTTTTTTGGAAACTCTTAATGATGCAGTAATTTGTAATCTATTATTAGATCTAGAAATTACTGTGTAATGCATTAGAAACATTTAATGACCCAGCCCTTGTCTTTTAAAGGGTTGTTAACACAAATTGACCAATTTAGTAAAGAGACACTGATGTTTTTATTAACCAGCAAAGAAGCAGAGTAGAAAAAAAAATATTACAGTGACACTCGAAAGTACAAACATGTACAGGAAAACCCAAATGACAAACTTCCACAATTTCCTTTGAAATCAGGACAGAGGAAACACCGCATACACGCACAGATATCCAATTACCTGTTGCAGTATAAAGACAGCATGTTTTTGATACAATTTAGTAAACAATTACAAAGAAACTGTCATTATCATTACCCTGCTAAAACACTTTTACAATGTAAAATACTTCTCGCATACTGTTTGATATTTGAATTCTGTGCCTAATAGACTGTTTATGAAGAAATGACCATTCATTACATTTTTGAATTTTTAAACCCCTCATTATAGCTGCAAACTATAAACACAACACTGACCAAGGGGCAACTCTATCATATATTTCATATTACAAATATGTAATCTTTTCTGCAAATGAATGGGTGGGTTCAAACCTACGCCGTCTAATTCTCTCTTTTGAGCAGTACTACAGTATGTTATGCTGTTTAAAGATTCGATGGTGGGTAGTGATTCGTAGTTTAATCAAGTTCAGTAAAACCATTATTTCAAATGATACAGATGATCTAGTAAGAAGTTAATTTTTTAAATCCCTGCACACTGCACAAATTTTATTCAATACATTGCAACCCAGGGCGGCTTAGTGGTTAGCACGTTCTCCTCTCAGCGCTAGGGATTCCCGGTTCGAATCCCAATCGGGGTGGAGTTTCCATGTTCTACCCGTGTCCACGTGGGTTTCCTCTGGGTTCTCCTGTTTCCTTCCACAGTCCAAAAACATGGATCAAGTCAATTGAATTCTCACAATTGCCCCATATAGAGTGTGTGCCCAGCGATAGATTGGCACCTTGTCCTTGGTGTATTTGCCCAGCGCCTGCGATGTTCTCCCCTGGATGGGCATGGGGAACCCCCCTTCCCCGCATCCCTAATAGAGGATAAAGTGGAAGACAATGGATGGATGAATTTCAACCCAATAACTCATCAGTTCAATGCTACAGTAAAGAGAAAAGTCCAACCATCTGATGTTTGCAGCTTGCTCATGACAGCTTGCAGCTTGCTTATGACAGCATTTGACTCATGTAGCCAGATAGCAGTGCTAACGTAACATACAACAATGTATTACCTTGCATTGTACCTCAAGGCCTTAACTACGTGTTGTGCAGGAGTGCATGCTTGTCCATATTAATACCTATAGTGAAATAATAATGTGCAAACTCGCTTTACATTGTTAGTTTGTTATGTTTGGGCCAGACTAAAACAGAAAAAAGGCTAAAGGAGCATTAGCAGAAAATAAATAAATGCGTCAAGCAACAGAATTAGAATTTTAAAATATAATTATACTGGGCAGCTTAGTAGTTAGCATGTTCGCTTCTCAGCGCTAGGGATTCCTGTTCGAATTCCCATCTGGGTGGAGTTTCCATGTTCTCCCCCTGTCCGAGTGGGTTTCCTCCGGGTTCTCCGGTTTCCTCCCACAGTCCAAAAACATGGATCAAGTCAACCCACCACGACCCTTATACAGGATAAAGCGGAAGATAATGGATGGATGGAAATACATTATACTGAAGCATAAAATATTGACTCTCATTCTAGTATCACAAATTAATCTTTATGTTTAACATGTTCATGCTTTTATATTTAAAAATTAATCACTTTAAAGCATCATTTTTTGACATTGTAATCTTGTTTATGGTCTGTATATAAAAACAACATGTGGCTACAGATTAATTTAGTTCATACATTAGGAACTCTTTACCCAAACCATAAATGTCTTTTACTGTGAATCATCCCTCCCCTTCAACACACCAGTACAGATAAGATCGGTTGATGGCCCCTACTTAAAATCCAATAAACAAAATTTTCCACCAATTTGGGTGCGTTTAATGAGGTCATCAGTACAAAACTGCATTTTTTTATTGCATGTTCATTTAAAAGCACATCCCTTATTTTTCCCAATAGAATAGGTTCTCTTGGGACAAGCAGTCAGAGTCTTCAGCCCTTAGTAAGCATGAAAGGAAATGACAAGCAGGCACAAGTGCTCACACACACCATCATTACTCGCTGACATTCACTCTCACACACACACACAAAAAGAAGCCCCCATTTATTGATAACTTAAATGTCTTACCTTAACATAACGGGAAAAATATTTACAGCACTGCCTACTGTGTAATATTGTTCTAACTGTTTAGATGAGTGCCACATAGCGCATATACATAATTTTTTTGTAAATATCTACAAAGTGATGTATTACTTTCAAATAATAAAAATAAGAAACTATTGCTTGTCTGTGCAGACTTTATAGACCATAGAACCTATAGACTTTAGGGAGTCACAAGCATTGCCTCCTGCCGGGTCCAATTAAAGAGGGAATCTTCTTTCATTCACTATTCCCACTGCCCCAATTCTTCTCTCCACATCTTTTTCCTCCATCCCTTGCACTCACCAACTTACTCCCCCTTCTTTTGCTTCTGTCAGCTCACCGCCTAATTTCTTTAGCTCTGCTGTCCTTTCTCTCCTTTAATTGGACAGCGATGATCAATAGATGTGGGTGCCTATGCCGAACCAGCAGCATGACTCAGTCACACTGCACACACTTCACATAGACGGTTTTCAGCTCTAAAGGCATATGTCTTGTTTAAATAATGAGCTTTATTATACAGTCATGGCACAACTGCATAAACACACACATATCATCCCTCTGTATAACCTTTTATTCTAAACCATACAAATATTAAAAGAATGTGCAGTCATATAAACTAACCAGCCTTTGTACTAACAAAAGCATTTTCACCCAACCTGTCCTTTTACTTTTGCAGTGGGAACAGTGCTTTTTGCTACATTAGTTACTAAAGGACCAAAAAAAGCTTGCAAATGGATCGGCAGGATCAATCCTGGTATGGTGAGTCCATGTGATCAACTGTTACATATTCCAGCCAAGAAATATTTAGTTTAGACAAGTTTCAGTGGTTTGAACAAGGCCTATAACTACAGTAATGGAGTACATCTAATGCCACAGCAAACAAATTATTCGGAAGTGTGTGTTTTAATGCAGTGATCAATCATAACATCCACCGTATCACAGTGCATTGTGATCGCCTTTGAACACAATATCTAAGAGCCTCTTACATCATTCTTGGTACAAATATGTGAAAATGGAACTAAATGTACTAACTGTAACTGTACTAACTGTAACTAAATTATTCATTAAATGATTTAATTTTTTGAGCAGTATTATCCAACCATTATGATTTTTTACCTGAATTAATGACACTAATGGAGAACAGCTTAAATGTTTTGACATTAACTCCATTCAGAAGTTCTTTATAAATCTATAAGACTAAAGTGCTAACCAGAACAGCCTTATTATTATATTATCATTAAAAGAACAAAGAAATGCAATTACATAGCTCTCAATGTATTATAGTGTGATATTAATGTAATCTGAAGCAGCACTATGTAACTTAGAACTCTACAGACTAATTATTGACCAATTTGAGTTTTCATTCTTATAAATATGAATGCCTCCTTCCTTAACTAATGTGAATATCTGTCTCTTTTTTTGGAATGCATTGAGTAAAGATTAAGTAAACCATTCATACTTATGACTACGCAGCATTGTATCTGAATTAGTTTATAGAGTGTTTCGTGTCATTATATACCACCAGTATTAAATTGTTTATTTGCATATTGCAGACTAATGTAAGTTCAGCATTGAGAAGGCCAACCTGGAATATATATTACCAATCAATACAAAATACCATATCTTTCAGGGATGGCTAATTTGAGTTTTGGCAGACGACAAAAATCACAGTTGAAATGACATTTGATAATACTTAATATATATATATATATATATATATATATATATATATATATATATATGTTTACAAATTATGGTTTTTAGAGGTTCTAGATGTCTGGGGCTGCTCAAGCACTATAAAGAAATTCAGCTCATGTCATGTTTGAAAACTAAATTCAATCCCCAACATTGTGAGTTGGGCACATCACTAAATTAAAGCTATTTTAAAAAAAAAAAAATTACCATATAATTTATCTATAATTACTTGAAGTATGAATTTACTTATATGAATTGGAAGAGCATACATTTAGCCTATTCTTATCTTAATCTAATGTGGGCAACAAATGTGTGTGTGTGTGTGTATACACACACACACATATATATATATATATATATATATATATATATATATATATATATATATATATATATATATATATTAGTGTGTGTATACACACACACGGTTGTGTGTATACACACACACACAGTTGTTGCGCACACACACACAGTTGTTGCGCACACACACACACACACACACACACATCATTGTATAGATGCTAAATATATTAATTCTTGTGATTCTTGTTGCAGTGTCTTGTATGGGCCATATGTCACACAATATGCTGAAAAGCGACATCGCTGCAAGTGATAAAGTCACATTTTTATTAACACTGTCTATTGTGTTTCATTGCCACTTTTCTCCTCCTGCTAAAACCACACTCTTATTTAAAGTGGGGGATGCTGTGCTTGTGCTTCATACGTTGGTGAGTGCATGTTTAAGTAGTTTAAAAATCAGAAAATCAAAAAATGACAGGCAATGAAAAGTGATAAAGCAGAAGGAAATAGAAACTAAAAAAACTGAAAAAATAAAGAGACAGAGAATAATTGAGACTGTGAGAAAGCAAGAGGAAATTCCATCATGATAGTGTGGGCTGAGGAACAATAATTGAAAACAGATGTCATGGATGCACAGTGATATTGCGATTAACCTGGGCATGTGTGTGTCTGCACACTATCTTTACAAATAAGGAATCACTGCTCCTTTTTTAAAAATTATGAGAGGTGATGCCATCACCATTCTGTACTTTAAGCAACCACAAGAATTTGTGTTGGAAAAAAGAGAGAAAGTGACAAAAAGTCAGAATCAGCAAATTCCAAATGTGGTATGGGAAAAAGAGCATGTGACATGTATATGAGCTCAGTGTGACTGGGAGACTGTCCCTAAGCAATAACCTGGCAGGGTGTAGAATTGTCAGGGCTGAATGATTATGGGCTTTTGATTTAATTTTAGTGATGAAAGGTGCTCAGGACAGACCATGATGGCTGGACAATGAAGCACAATAGGAAACTGGACTGACTGATCTCCATCTGCTCAGCTGGCGAGACAACGCCTTATTCTTCTCCTACTCATCACTTTTTTTCCTTTTTGTTCCAAAGCTTCTAAGAAGACCGCACAAGTGTTACCATGTTCATTAAGTAAAAAGTTGCAATATGTTCAACATTATTATTTTATATGTTGTATTATAAGTTTCATCATTTTATAATAAATTTTTATTTAAAATAGTTAATATCCAAAGACACTAAATAGAGTGTGAACAACCCATAACATACTACAGATTAAAAGGAATATGGTCAACAACAATATCAGACACAAACTGCGTTTTATGAGATGCTTTTTTTGAGCTGACAGAGCTGGTAGAGAGCTAAGCCATAAGGCGTCACCATGGATACTACTAATGTTGCCAGATTGGGCGTGATCAAGCATAAATTCTATGGATTTCGCCCAATAATTCACTCTTCTAGCTTTTATGCTCTAACACACACACACACACATATATATATATATATATATATATATATATATATATATATATATATATATATATATACACACACATATACATTTTTCTATCATTACTAAGTTGAATATTTTTATGTTTACCTAAAAATATCAGCTTACATACATTGTTACCAACAAGATTTTTTTTTTTTGTAATTTTGCCTTTACATGGCATGTTATCTAACAGTTCAAACCCCCATAGTGACACCAATGTGGTGGTGTCTTTGCAATGATAAAAGTAAAACAGACAAAACAGTGTTGCTTTTTTATGTTTGTCTCTTACTACTTACATTGTACTCTATTAAGTACATTTTCCTTACAGCTTCAATTTAAAAGATGTAAACAGAGACAGCAGCTCATTTGCTGTTACTCAGACTGTTAGCAATCCCATAATCCTTCATTAGTGTTCATTGGAGGCGACTGGCGGAACATTTTTGGGATGATTCCGAGTTCAGCAGTGTCACTAAGGTATTTAAAAAATTCAGCAGTAGTACTAGGTCTCACTAACAAAGCAATGTACATTAAAACCCCTTTATTACATCAGTAACATCCACTGTAGTGAGGAGAATAAGTAATTCATTCATATATTAATTGTCTTGTGCTTAACCCTCTACTAGGGTCTACAAGGGTGGGGTGGAATTTCAGGCACTGGGCAGATACACCCATGACAGAACGGGACTCACATTATATGGAGCATACTGTGGAAGGAAACCTGAGAACATGGAAGAAAGTGCTGAGAACCATGCACCACCCAAAGAGTACCTGTTCTATAGAGCTCCTAGTATTTAGAAAACAAAGTATGCAGGCCAAACAACAGAAGCAGATAAACAGGGGACTATTTCTTTATATGTGAAGCTTAAACATAGTAAGAGCAATAAATAAATTGATTATAGTGTGTGTGTGTGTGTGTGTGTGTGTGTGTGTGTACATGGATGTACAGTGAATAAAATGATTTTTGAAAATGCAATGTAAAATTGACTGGCAGTAGAATGAAGCACGCTGAGAACCTGATCCAATCTGGCAACCCTCTACAACAAGCATCACGCATGACTCATCGATTTGTTCCTATGGAGCGCATTAAGCCCTGAATGGGCTCGTGCTCACCTGCTGCACGTTTACCGCTTCGCTCGCGTCTCTTTAAACAAAATATAACCAATATGGCTTTTAAACAACGCGCATAATAACGACTTAAGAAGATAACACTTCAGGGCAAAAGGAATTATATGACACCGACAGGCGTAGTCCCGTTGTCAGCCACAAAACGCCGAGATTCTGGCAAAGAAATGAGAACCGGTGACGCCAGAAAAGGTCTCGTGTGGCCGAAAGCATGAAGCAGATGACAGTTGCCTGTTGTCCTGGAAACTCACCAAACGGCATACTAAAATACTTAAAAGGGTTCTGAAACAGTGACGATACTATTTCGCGTAGCACACTACGTAGTACGACAGTGATGGTGCCAGTGGCTGTTTGGGACCGGTGCCTCGTGCAGACGCGCCTCGCCCTTTTTCTCCTGAGAGGATCAGAGCGGGGGGGTTAATGTCTTACCCCACAACGTGCACCTGTAGCCTAGACGATTTAGAGCTGAAATTTATGAGCTGAAATCTTTTTTTGTCGTAGCATTTAGGTCAAACACACCCGAGCCAAGCGTCACGCCCGAAACGCACATTTAATCACTTGTTAGTTTTAGACAATGGCGTCGTTGGAGGCAGACGATCCCCAAGGATGCTGCACCCTCACCGAACCTGTCAGAGTTACAACGTGTCACTCTGTTCTCTGACAAAACGACCCTAATAGCTGGTGCAAAAACCCCGAAACGTGTTTTTTAAAGCGCGTTTTTCTTCCAACTTTCTTGCGGATCCGCCCTGGGCTGCAGTCACCGGCGTCTCTGTCCTATTGGGTTTAATAGTTCACTTTATAATAAAATAAATTAATACTACAATATAGAGCCAATTGCACCAAACCGGGTCACTATAATAATCACCAGAAACAACTTATTTGAACATATACACAGAGGTAATCGGGTAAACCACGTGAGTCAATCAGCCACCCTAATTGCTACACAAATCTTATTAGATCTCAGCATTAAAACCGTAAAGATAAAGCTGGGGATTATTAAGAATGGCTTTTTAATTAGTTGATACATATTTAACTGAAGGAGGATTCATTTATCTACAATTGTTCATTGTAATGGACCGATATGCAAATAAAACAAAAGATATCACACAATATATCAATTTCCTATTATGCATTTATATTTTTTAAAAGTTTGAAGAAAAGCCCTTGTTTGCCCTAGTATGCTCAAACTGGGTGGCCAGGCCATCGTTAAAACTGCTAACTCGAGCACACACTAATTGTAAACGATTTTTTTGGTTCTACAAAGACTCGTGGGTGGTGCCCACGATAACGTTGGAACCTTGCTAAAATGATGTCCCTTTAAACAATCGCATGCTCGTATGTAATTATTAAAGCCTCACACGCACACGTTTGTGGCGGTTCTTTTATTCTAACAGGGCGTCGACACGAGAAACTTACTTTTCTGTCCGTCACCTCTTCACCCACAGCTTCGATGATGCCGGCGCACTCCATTCCCGGGGTGACCGGCGGGGATGGGAGCCGGTCGTACAAGCCCTGCCTGGCCATGAGGTCCGCGAAGTTGAGGCCGCATGCTTTGACGCGCACCAGCACTTCCCCGGCTTTCAGCGCGGGCTTGCCTTTCTTCACCTGCAGCTTCACTTTGTCGTAGCCGCCGTAGCCGGTGAGCACCAGGGCGCGGTAACTGAAGGTGTCCTCCTCGGCGGGTTTGTCGGCGGGCGCTTCGGCCGCCGCGGCGGTGGCGGCGGGTTCGGCGGGCGTTGCCTCCGGCTTGTTCTCGCTCTTGGGGGACTCGGCGGGCTCGCTGTCCTGCTGCTGGGGCTTCTGCTCCTCGGCGTTCTGCTGGGCGGGTGCGTCTTCGCCAGACATGTTGATCGCGGTGCCAGTGAGGGGGTGAGGAGACGCCAGAAAAAGAGCAAGGAGCTTTCACGCGTTCGACTTCCGAGGACGAGTCGGCGGTGAGAAGTGGACGACAAGCGTGAAGGAACGGCGGCGGTCTATACGCTGCTGCTTGTGAGGTGAACGCCTGAGGGCGTGGAGCAAAACAGAACGAGGGGAAGGAGAGAAAGAAAGAAAGGAGCAGGAGATGCAGCGGCTCCAATCACCCGCCTGTCAGCTTCTCACAAAAAGGATGTGTGAGACAAGCAGAGAGGCGGAGACAAGAGGAAGAAAACGCGAGACAATAGCAAAATGAAGGAGACGGTTAGGGCATGTTTAAAGGGCTTGATTGCAGTTAATTAACAGGACAATCAGCACAAAAACCTAAGAAGTTACTCAGGCACGTTTTGTATGACATCGTGTTGAAAGAACTTGTTAGTGTTGCTGAACATAATTAAGATTTAGATTATATGAATAAACAAGGTTAGTGGTTAGCAGGTTCTCCTCTCAGATTGCCGGTTCAAATCCCAAGCTGGGTGGAGTTTCCATGTTCTCCTCGTGACCGCGTGAGTTTTCTCCGGGTTCTCAGGTTTCCTCCCACAGTCATGTTCGCCTCGATTCCCGGATGGACATGGGGAACCCCCCACGACCCCAGTAGAGAATAAAGTAGTGGTTAGCATGTTCGCCTCGATTCCCAGTTCAAATCCCAATCTAGGTGGAGTTTCCATGTTTTCCCTGTGTCCGTGTGGGTTGCCTCCGGGTTCTCCTGTTTCATCCCACAGTCCAAAACCGTGGATCAAGGTCAATTGAATTCTCCAAATTGCAACATATAGAGTGTGTTTGAGTGAGTGAATGCCCAGTGATAGATTGGTGCCCTGTCCTGGGTGTATCTGCCCAGCACTTGAAACGTTCTCCCCTGGATGGACATGGGGAACCCCCCTGCGACCCCAGTAGAGAATAAAGTAGTGATTAGCATGTTCGCCTCGATTCCCGGTTCAAATCCCAATCTAGGTGGAGTTTCCATGTTTTCCCTGTGGGTTTCCTCCGGGTTCTCCTGTTTCATCCCACAGTCCAAAAACATGGATCAAGGTCAATTGAATTCTCCAAATTGCCCCATATAGAGTGTGTTTGATTGCCCAGTGATAGATTGGTGTCCTGTCCTGGGTGTATCTGCCCCGCGCCCGAAACATTCTCCCCTGGATGGGCATGGGGAACCCTACCACGACCCCAGTAAAGAATAAAGCGGATGGATGAATAATGGTGGCTTAGTGGTTAGCACGTTCGCCTCAAATCCCAGGTCCACCAAAGTTACAATTTTGGGTCCTTGAGCCAGACCCTTAACCCTTAACTCATTTTTAAGTATGTAAGTTAAGTATACTTTTTTAAATTATTTCACAAGTGATGCCTCTCTCTCTCTCTCTCTCTCTCTCTCTATATATATATATAAATAAAACTCTCACTTACTGTCCCTTAGCTGCTGTGACTCTGACTTTCCCCATGGTGGGACTTATTATGTACTTATTATCTCACATCATGCAATTGCTTATGGAATTAAATATTAGTAGAATTAAATTAAATATACAAAATTCAATATTAGCATATTAATTTGAAACCTCAAATAACCAGACTGCTATCTTAACACCCTAACCGCTGAGCTAGCACACCCTCTAAATAAACACAGTCTCGGAAGTACTGTGCTGTGATTTGCTGGTTAACAGTGTCCATACATTACCATAAAACAGTTCAGGCTTTTAGGGATTCAGAATTGATTACATAGCAATACCATATATGTATTTTATTACCATGTATTTCCACCCACAGTACCTACCTCCCCATAAAGATAAATTGGAGAAAGTGCAGCTATATCTGATGTGTTTGTGTGTCTGCTTTTCTATAACCTGGTAACCTGTTCGATGTCTATTTCCATCCTTTTCACCAATAAATGTTAGGGTATTGCACATGCACTCAATGATCCTAAATAGTATAGGCAAGGAAAAATAAATGTACAACATTTTTTATTGTTGTATTCTGTATATACCTGTGAGGTGAGAGCAAGGGTTAACATTGTATTAAAGTTATTGCCGGTGTTCTCTACCACACCATGATTGTTACTATTACACGATGTTAACAACAATTACATACATTTGAGTATTTAGCAGACGCTTTAATCTAAGGTGACTAACAAGTATCCCAACTTGGTTGGGGTTAGAACACAGGATTGGTCATACAGCACCCCTGAAGAATTGAGGGTTAAGGGCATTGCTCATTAGTGAAATCAGTGGTAAATTTTGGTCAAAAAATTCTACTTTCTGTAGAGGGAAGAACATAGTACCTGAAAGCCACAACTAGAAAATAGGAAATCCTTTGGGAATTATGTGCTGTGGCACTGCCCTGCTCACTGCTTGCATTATTTTTACTGAGTCTTTAATTTGTTGTACATTTGGACAAAACACATTCCTATGGTCAAACCACCCATTTTAAACAGTGTAGAAGAAATGAGCATTTTTATATTGAAAAATTATTCTGTCCAGGAAACCCTACATAAATTGTGGAAATAGTCTTTCATTGGCAGAATGATGTGAGGTGATGTGTGCGTAGGTGTGTGAGTAAAGGGGTCAGACAGAAATGTCTGTTTATTCCTGCAATTCTCAAGGATGGATTGGGCAACTTTACAAACCATTGTTGCTACTGTCAACACACACAGACTGCTATTCCCAAAGCTTTACAGACCAAAAGGCTTGATTTACGATCTGATTCCTTTCTTTGTTTTTATGCTCTTACAAAAACATATCTTTGATTGTTGTGCCTAAGAGTAGATTAGAACATACACCAAGCTAATTGTTAACATCTGCATGTAATATAGACGAGAACTCTGACACAAATTGTGCCATGAACTGAAACTGGACTGCAGGCCACCAAAGCCACAAATGTACTTATAACGGAAACACAGAAAAACGCGTGTGCTAAATGCATGCAGTCTGTCATGCGCATATACCCACATGAACAGAAAAAAAATGCCTACTCAAAACAACTTAGATGGAAAAGAAAGTGTACAAAGAATCAGCCACAGGAAGTGCCAAAAAAGGAACAGGAAGGTGAGCAGTGGGTTGATGATAAAGCCCAGCAGGACAATCAGTACTTGATATTTAAGGTCATAAGTACATGACTGTTAACATGGTGGTGAAAGTTTCTTCGTTGGACTTTAAACCTAAAAAAAACAAACTGAGATTGATACTTTCATTTTTATAATATCAATGACTTTAAATGTGATACAGTGTAAGTGGTTTCTACGCAGCCCTTATGTTTGTCAGGGTATGCCTTTTTAACCATCCATTCATCATCTTCCACTTAACCCTCTCCATCAGCATCGTGGGGGGGAGGGGGAGGGGGTTTCAGAGGAGAATGTTTCTGGTGGGCGGCACGGTGGCTTAGTGGTTAGCACGTTCGACTTTCAGCGCTAGGGGTTCCCGGTTCGAATCCCTATCTGGGTGGAGTTTCCATGTTCTCCCCGTGTCTGCGTGGGTTTCCACCGGGTTCTCCGGTTTCCTCCCACAGTCCAAAAACATGGATCAAGTTAATTGAATTCTCAAAAAATTGCCCCCTATAGAGTGTGTGTGTGTGAGTGAGTGTGTGCCCAGCGATAGATTGGTGCCCTGTCCTGGGTCTATCTGCCCAGCGCCCGAGACGTTCTCCCCTAGATGGGCATGACCCTAATAGAGGATAAGCGGGAGATAATGAATGAATGAATGTTTCTGGTGCTGAGCAGATATACCCAGGACAGGACTTCAATTCAAGTAAACTGTCATGTAAACAAAGCATTACATTAATAAGTCTGCACTGATAAGCATATGAAACATTGTTAGTTGATGAATGTCATGTCATTAGCTTTTACTTAATCCTAGAGTCACGACGGGGTTCCTTATGTTCATCCAAAACTTTTCGGGTGCTGGGCAGATACACCCAGCTCCGGGCACCAATCCATTGTGGAGCACACACACTTACTCACACAGACACACTATATAGGGGCAATTTAGAAAGCAGCCAATTTAACTTGAATCCATGTTTCTTGAATTGTGGGAGAAAATCAGATAACACAGGGAAAACTGAGGTGGACACAGGGAGAAAAGGGAATTCAAACCTGGATCTCCAGCGCTGAGAAGTGATCATGCTAACCACTCTGTCATGATGCCGCCCTAGAGGAATATATGAATAATGTTATTTTGTGGTTGTAGAGTATCGATTTTAATACTCATAACTGGTGTCAACTTTAGTATTTGTACAGTAAGATATAAGACTAGAAAAAGAGAATTGTGCATTGCTTTGGCAAAAACACACTTCAGGATCACTCTGGCATTGCTTGAACAGACACAGTATACCACAATGTTTATCATCTAGCACTTCTCAAATCGTTTTAAAAGGTCAGGTCTGTGATAGCTAATTCATGTGTGAATGATTCCTCATGCTCCCTGAATATTTTTGAGTCTGATGAATATTGGCATTGTTGTCGTAGAATGTGCCTGTGCCATCAGGAGAGGGGAAAATGGATTGATGAGATAAACCTGGTCATCCACTACATTCGTGAACTCAGCTGACTTCATTTTATTGCCATATAATGTTGCTGAGTCTAGACTTAAACAACTGAAGCAACCCCAGATCAGAAGTCTGAACAGCAACATTTTTTGCGAATGCAGCACATGTGATTTGCTTGCTGTGATTTCATATGCTGTTTCTCAGTATTACTGTCAGACTCTGCACTAATTCCTTCCTTCTTCATTCTTCCTTCTTGCGCCAAGTCTTTTTCTGACTAATCCTTTCTTTCAGGGTTTATATTTGTTGCAGTTAGGTATTTTGCACTTTGTATAAGGATCTAACTGTAGCAGGTCATAGCGTTGAGCCATTAATCGGCTCATGAAGCATTTTAAACCAAAAGCATTTTCATATAGACAGGGGTTTTAGTTCTTTAAACCAATATTTTTTTTATATAGACAGGGGTTTTAGTCTGGAATTTTAACATACTCTAATTGATAGAAATGTGAAGAATCAGAGCAGGATAGTTAGATCGATAAGGGAAGCCATTGTCATTCATTCATTATCTCCCGCTTTATCCTCTATTAGGGTCGCGGTGGGGTTCCCCATGCCCATCCAGGGGAGAACGTTTTAGGCGCTGGGCAGATACACCCAGGACAGGACACCAATCTATCACTGGGCACACACTCACTTACACAGACATACTCTATATGGGGCAATTTTGAGAATTCAATTGACTTGATCCATGTTTTTGGACTGTGGGAGGAAACCGGAGAACCCGAAGGAAACCCACGCAGACACGGGGAGAACATGGAAACTCCACCCAGATGGGGATTCGAACCGGGAATCTCTAGCGCTGGAAGGCAAACGTGCTAACCACTAAGCCACCGTGCCGCCCGGAGGCCATTGTGTTTGTGGGATTTTGAAAATTGTCCATCAACATTCAAATAAATAAATTACATTTTTAAACTAAATTGGGATTAAAAGCATTTTAAATAATCTCTCTATAAAAGATGTTGAACAAAACTAGGAATAATGTGAACATCAGGTATAAATGTTGCAAATGCGTTTTTTTTACATTACATTAATTGTATTGAGTTTAAGATGGAGACTAAGCATTTTTATTTAACCAAAGCAGGGTCAGCAGCGGGCGGCACGGTGGCTTAGTGGTTAGCACGTTCGCCTCTCAGCACTAGGGATTCCTGGTTCGAATCCCAATCTGGGTGGAGTTTCCATGTTCTCCCCGTGTCCGCGTGGGTTTCCTCCGGGTTCTCCGGTTTCCTCCCACAGTCCAAAAACATGGATCAAGTCAATTGAGTTCTCCAAATTGCCCCAGGTAGAGTGTGTTTGTGTGAGTGTGTGCCCAGCGATAGATTGGCACCCTGTCCTGGGTGTATCTGCCCAGCGCCCGAAATGTTCTCCCCTGGATGGAGATGGGCAACCCCCCCACGACCCTAATATAGGATAAAGCGGAATATAATGAATTAATGAATGAATGAAAGGGTCAGCAGAAGATTCACAAATCACCATTTTTAGAGTTTAAGATCAGTGTGTAACAGTGTAGCTGGAAAATGATAATGCAAATGACATAGCAAATCTGAAGTTAGTAATATCCACTCACTATCCGCCCCATCATCACTCATCACTCACTCATTTTTTTTTACTGTTTTTTTTCCTTTTGTTATTATTTTTTACAAAATCTACAAAACCTAACAGAGATAAACATTTCATTCTTACCATCACAACTAACTTCATTACAAAATTTAAGATGTAATTGTTTAGAAACCAAGCTGCCACTTTGCTGAGTTGACCGTTACTTCAAGGGTCGCAATTCTTCTTATGGAGATGTAGTCTACATTTATTGATTGGAGGTCATGTAGGTTCACGGAGTAAATTAATATAGTATATTAGTCTCACTTACTGAAATTAGACTGATAAATCTAAAATGTATTTGGCCGTGTGGTTGGACTTGAACCTGCTTATGCCAGTAAACGTTCGCCGGAGTGAAATGGATTGGCACTGGCATTGGTGGTTGCTCAATAATGGAACCGGATATGATTGTGCCTCTCTAACTAAAGGAGTTTAATTAGATGAAACAAGGAGGAGGGGGAGTAAGTCTAAGAGCATTTTCACATTCAGATAAACAGAGAAAGGTGAAGATTAGTATTTTCAGACAAGATGAAACTTGCGCCATATAAACAGCCCCACATGCACAACATGAAAAAGCAAATTAATTATTTAAAAGATAACAGGAGAAAAATTAAATAAGCCTAAACACAATTAATTACTTGAGATGGTGCCTTAATATTTCATCCACAACTTTTTTTAATTTCACATTTAAATATATGTATATATGCTCTTTCCCAGGGCGGCACGGTGGCTTAGCACGTTCGCCTCTCAGCACTAGGGATTCCCGGTTCGAATCCCCATCTGGGTGGAGTTTCCATGTTCACCCTGTGTTTGCGTGGGTTTCCTCCGGGTTCCCCTGCGACCCTAATAGAGGATAAAGTGAAAGATAATGAATGAATGCTCTTCCCCATGCTCATCCAGGGGAGAATATTTTAGGTGCTGGGCAGATACACCCACACAGGGTCCCGAACCATCGCTAGGTATTACATACACAGACACGCTATATAGGAGCAATTTAGATGGGGGCAATTGAATCAATGTTTTTGGACTGTGGGAGGAAACCGGGGGAATGAGGAGAAAACCCATGTGGACACAGGGAGTACATGGAAATCCCGAGATACGGATTTAACCCGGCAAACCACATTAAGTCCACATTAAAAGAGGGGGTTTAAAGTTTGCATGTTCTTCCTGTGGGTTTACTGCAAAAAGGTTGGTACCTTGGTGTTAATAAACATACTAGTAGGTAAATTATACAATTCTTTCTGTGATGGAAATTTAAGCACTTTTTAAAATTATGTTATTTGTCTCCCTCTTTTGGTCACCATATGAACTGCAAGGTAATGTTAATCGTCTCTGCCATTGTTTTTTAATTCATCAATAAATGTTTTCACTCAGAGCGTAAATTTTGATTTTCCATATCGTGAAACGAGTATTTGATGAAGGAATTCACATGGAATTTAAAAAGAGCTCTAGAATATTTCAGCAGACAGCAGAATTAAAATATTAAAAGTAATGATATTAATAAAGATATTCATTCATCCTCTATTAGGGTCGCGGTGGGGCTTCCCATGCCCATCCAGGGGAGAACGCTTCGGGCGCTGGGCAGATAGACCCAGGACAGGGCGCCAATCCATCGCTGGGCACACACTCACTCACACACACAGACACACTATATGGGGCAATTTGGAGAATTCAATTGACTTGATCCATGTTTTTGGACTGTGGGAGGAAACCGGAGAACCCGGGGGAAACCCACGCGGACACGGGGAGAACATGGAAACTCCACACAGATGGGGATTCGAACCGGGAACCCACCCCTAGTGCTGAGAGGCGAACGTGCTAACCACTAAGCCACCGTGCCGCCCTTAATAAAGATATATAAAGATAAAATAAAAGTAAACTATAAAGATGAATAGAATTTAAGGGAAGATAAAAATTTTCAATTTACACATCACTTTTCCTGAGTAAAAATATACTGCACCTTATGATATTCTTAAATTTAAGTCTTATATTATTCCTATTCTTAGGATTTTTAAAAGTATTATTTAAGTATTTAGTAAGTATAATTAAATGATTCATGTTAACGTTTCGAGCGCTGGGCAGATAGACCCAGGACAGGACGCCAATTCACACAAACACACTCTATATGGGGCAATTTTTGGAGAGCTCAATTGACTTGATCCATGTTTTTGGACTGTGGGAGGAAACCGGAGAACCCGGAGGAAACCCATGCGGACACAGGGAATACATGGAAACTCCACCCAGATTGGGATTCGAACCGGGAATCCCTAGTGCTGAGAGGCAAACGTACTAACCACTAAGCCACCGTCCCGCTAGGGTTATGATTTATGATTTACAAAAAACTTGTTACTAAATTATACAAACATAATATAAACTTCATTTTATACTAAAATATGTGAAAACATAAAATGCACTCTTGATACCATGAAATGTGTGTGCGAAGATTGTGGGTTTAAATACCAGGTCCACTGAAGTTACCAGTGTAACCACCCTCACAAACCCCAATGGGGCTGCATCATGACCAAACTCACGCAAACACACTATATATGGGGCAATTTGGAGAACTCAATTGACTTGATCCATGTTTTTGGACTGTGGGAAATCTGAGAACCCGGAGGAAACCAACGCAGACACAGGGAGAACATGAAAAAACCACCCAGATGGGGATTGGAACCGGGAATCCCTAGTGCGGAGAGGCGAACGTGTTAACCACTAAGCCTCCGTGCCGCCTGTTCATTTATTCATTCATTCATTCATTATCTTCCGCTTATCCTCTATTAGGGTCGCGGTGGGGTTCCCCATGCCCATCCAGGGGAGAACGTCTCGGGCGCTGGGCAGATAGACCCAGGACAGGGCGCCAATCCATCGCTGGGCACACACTCACTCACACATACACACTCTAAATTGGGCAATTTTTGAGAATTCAATTAACTTGATCCATGTTTTTGGACTGTGGGAGAAAATCTGAGAACCCGGAGGAAACCAACGCAGACACAGGGAGAACATGGAAAAACCACCCAGATGGGGATTGGAACCGGGAATCCCTAGTGCGGAGAGGCGAACGTGTTAACCACTAAGCCTCCGTGCCGCCTGTTCATTTATTGTTGTTAAAATAATTTTACTGTTATTTTTTTCTATTAAAAAACAAAACCCCAATGGGGCTGCATCATGACCAACCCTGTGTTCTGACTCCAACCATTAAGTTGAAATAGTTCATCATTTGGGATAAAAACCTCAGCTGTGACCTCATGTAATGTGATGAACCATGACCCAAAAGTAGATGTTTTTTTTTGTGCTTCATCTTAAACACTTAAATACCAGTTACACTGCTTATTGTGAAAAAAGTGTTACTATATATATTTAATTTTATTTCACTTCTGTCCCAATTTTTAATTGATTGCTAGCATGAAATATTGCTTTTTTAGAAAGTGTCCTTATTTCATTTTCCAGAAATTATAAAAATGTACCCCAGTCTATCCATCATGCACAACCCAACACAACACAGCTTATTTAAAATGTACCTCCAGTTGTTGCTTTTTGTATACAAAAAAAGCTAGAAAGCGGTTCAAATAATCAAAGCTAGATGGCAGTCAAACACCTTTTCGGTAATTTGACTTATAGAATTGGAGTTATATTTATATAAATTATTATATTTCAAACATTTACTAATTGTATGAAGGTTGTCTGACAGTATGATGTGCATCTATGTTCTAATTTAGCTAAGAAACATATCTATTTATTTCCAGATGCAATATCATAATTATGGCACCAGATGGCGAAATTAAATGTAAGCGATGAGTGATGACTACTTAAATACAATTAAATTAATAAGTTTTTGCCTTGAACATAAAAATAAAGGATCTAAAATACTTAATAATATATTTACATTGAAGGTAATTTTTAGGCATAAAGGGTTTACTTATAATATTTCTTGTTCATTCATACATTCATTCATTCATTTTCCTCCGCTTTATCCTATATTAGGGTCACGGTGAGGTTCCCCATGCTCATCCAGGGAAGAACGTTTCGGGCACTGGGCAGATACACCCAGGACAGGGTGCCAATCTATCACTGGGCACGCACGCATACACACTATATATGGGGCAATTTGGAGAACTCAATTGACTTGATCCATGTTTTTGGACTGTGGGAGGAAACCGGAGAACCCGGAGGAAACCCATGCAGACACAGGGAGAACATGGAAAAACCACCCAGATGGGGATTGGAACCGGGAATCCCTAGTGCTGAGAGGTGAACGTGTTAACTTCTAAGCCTCCGTGCCGCCTGTTCATTTCATGTTTTTAAAATAATTTTACTATTAATTTTTTCTATTAAAAAACATTGTTGTGGCTTATTAACCTTAAATATCAAACGTTTTAATATTTAATAGGCCTCTGACGAATCAAGGTCTGACTCACGCACTTAAATGCATTGCCATGTATTGTCAACAAGCAATAACAAGTGCCATGCACAACTGGGTATGGAACTGTGTCCATTAAGATCAGCTACCATGTGTTGTATGCTTTGTCTGGATTTGCCTGTCTTATTTACATATCTGATTGCACATTGTCAGTATGTAGAATAAAGTAGTAGCTAAACACTGATAAGAACAGCTTAATCCAAACTGCAAAGGAAAATGGCTTGAAAATCCTGACAATCAGGGTGGTTAGTGTCAGACTAGGTCAGACGTAGTGACTGCTTTAAGACAGTCCATTTAGGGAAGAAGAAATTTAGCAATCTATGGCACCAGATTCCAAGACTGTGTTTCAAGCACCTATTAGAGAAAACTTGAATCAGTATCTGGGTTGGGCTGATTAGGGTGCGGTGTCCTTGAAAGTCTTTTTTTCTGACTGCTGTATCTATTGTCATCTTTCAATAACAAACCATTGCTCTTATATGAATCAGATAAAGTGATATCAGACTAAAGATATGTGTCTCAGCAATGTTTTTATTCCTGTATGATACAGACATCCCTATTTGTTCACAATTAAAGCTTTAAGATTTCTTGCAAGAAAATAAAAAATAAATAAATAAATAAAATTATTGTAAAGTATTAGGGTCTGGGCTCCCCATAGGTCTGTGACATAAACCTTGTACTATATTACAAGAATGTTATACTACACTGTAAATAAATTTAAGATTTAATCTAAACACATCGTGTTTTTAATTATTTTAATTATAATTAATATTTAATGCTAAATTATCTAAAACAATATTTAGTAATGAACACGGACTTACTGTATAAACACTTGATTACGTCTACTGCTGTTTATTGATGACATAATTTATGCCAGCATAAGAACAAAAACATCTTAAGCATTTATTATGAACCAGTCTTAATTGGGTAAAAAATCTAAGAAAAATAATTGGTGCGGTGACAAAACATAAGCTATGAAAAAAGAGAATGCAAGCGTAAATTATAACAGGGTAGCTTGAGGGTTGTTAAGATTGTATTGTTGAGGTGTGGTGTGACTAAATAAAGTTGCACTTACTGCTGTCATTAAATACTTTTTGAATTTACTAAAGCAATACAAAATAAATTTGACTTTAATACTCATTATAGTATCTCCAAACTTGTTTTTTTAAACAGAATAAATGTATAATTTCTTAGTTTTAAAAAAATGTCTTTGTGACCTTTGTCAAAAATAATGTTAAAAATGTGAGCCTCAAAAATGTACAACACGTATTACGTCCTATTTTTTAAATAACCAACAAAGAGGCTTACAAAGAGAGGCAACCAGAATTTTATGAATTAGAGCAGAGGCATCATGTCATCTAATACATTATGTCCAAAACATAAAACATAAAAATTCTTATTAATTTAATAAAACAATCCAACTCTTATATGTTTTTAATAAACTAAATAACAGATGGTAATACTGTATCATTAAAAAAGCAAATAATTAAAATAAATTGAACAGAATATAATATGGAGTTAATACAAAAAGAGACAACATTCTAAAGCACCTGTTTATCGTATAGGAAATTATTTGCTGTTCTATAAAATTCTTAATCCTAAGGTTCTAAAATTTAGACCTTTTAAAATATTGTGATGCGGGAAGCGAATCCAAAATTAAAAGGATCATTAATCTGTGTTTGTTGTAATTGCCTTTTCTTGCTTATTGCTTTCAGTCCCAGGGAGCCAGAAGTAAAATAAAAGATGCTAATTCCAAATAAGGATTTTCCTACTTCCATTCTTACCCTCTGTCTGGTTCTGGTTTTTCCAGTTGCAACTCCAGGTTCATGAGTCAAATCCTGCATCATCATTTTCAGTTATTCTTCACTTTAATTATAAGGTGAGAAAGCAAGATGGGTCACATGGTCAGATTCTGAAAATCAGATTTGGTAAAAATAGTTTTAACAATTTAAAGTCAACCTGTATAATGTCAGTGTATCATGGTGATGTTGGTGTTTTAAAGGTGTCACACACTGGGCCCCAGTATTAAACAAGCCCTGTTTAAATGTCACAGCCTCTGTGTTGTTGCTGACAGTGTGCATCCCTTTACAGCTGGCATTTGCCCATTATCTCTTTCTAACTACACGATGAGGTGGCTGTTTCCATGCATGTGATCTTAAACCAGTATATTTAGGGTCATTTATTTTCTCTTCCATTTACCAGATTTGAATCTAATAATTCATTCATTCATTATCTTCCGCTTTGTCCTATAGTAGGGTCGCGGGGGGGTTTCCCATGCCCATCCAGGGGAGAATGTTTCGGGCGCTGGGCAGATACACCCAGAACAGGGCGCCAATCTATCGCTGGGCACACACTCACACAGACACGCACACATACACACACTATATGGGGGCAATTTGGAGAACTCAATTGACTTGAACCATGTTCAAGTCCAGGAAACTGGAGAACCCGGAGGAAACCCACGCGGACACGGGGAGGGGGATTTGAACCGGGAATCCCTAGTGCTGAGAGGCGGACGTGCTAACCACTAAGCCACCGTGCCCAAACTAATAATGTGAATTTCAAATGTGATACACTAACAAGTCTGCAACAATCAGCAGGTTATAAAATAAACAGGTTCTCTACAAAAAAGTATTCTTAACTTGAAACCTTATTGTGATACACAGAAGGTGCTTTAATATGAGAATATGCATATTTTCTTTACACTTTTAAACAGAATTCTTCAATTTTAAGCTCCTAATATAATATAAACAGATATAATTGTCTATAATCTGTTACAATAAAATTAAATACACTCCTAAGCAAAAATAGACCAACATTAAAATGGCAAATTTTTAAGCTTTTTATGATCCTAAAATAAATAATACTACTACTACTACTAATAATAATAATGTAGTCAGATTATATTTTGAAAAAGTTTATATATGTATTAGGTATAGTTTTATCTAGAATTAAAACTTATTTTTGGATTTTATTTTTGCACACAAGAAGACGTTTCCAGATTTCTCTCCAACAGTTGCAGCTAATTTCTTGCAAAATTTGTAGCCAGTGGTTTGTTGTTAGGCCCTTTAAAATGTGATATTTAGCCTTTGCCCAAAAATTTGTGCCACTGGACTAAAAATGTGTTGAAAGTTTTACTTTGTTGTTTAGCACCCATCCACCTCTCCACTGAATTGTAAACTTAATTCAACAACATATATTTATATATGTATTAATTATATTATATATATATATATATATATATATATATATATATATATATATATATATATATATATATATATATATATATATATATATATATATATATATATATATATATATATATATATATATATATATATATAAATAAATATTGTATTAATTAAATGATGTATAACACCTTTATAAAAACAGATGAAATATTAGCTGTGGTTATGTCCACATGCTGTTTTTTTTTGTTGGCTGACGGTGAATGTGGTGCCTTTCTATTATTATTATTATCATCATCATCACCACCCATGTATTAGCTTCATCTGTTTGTCTGCGTGTCTAGTAAAAAGTTTGCAAATGCTATTTCACCCACTTCCCGTTATCCGATTAAGATGAAAATTGTTCATCATCGATGACAACACATGAAACAATTAAAAAATTACCAATGAATTAACTAATTAGTGGTAATGAATTAATATTGTTTTCTATAGATAAATTGCCCATTTTCTGCTAAGGTTTATACTTCACAAGCAGAATTAATTTAGGATAAAGTAATTTAACACGGGCGGCATGGTGGCTTAGTGGTTAGCACGTTCGCCTCTCAGCACTAGGGATTCCCGGTTCGAATCCCAATCTGGGTGGAGTTTCCATGTTCTCCCCGTGTCCGCGTGAGTTTTCTCCGGGTTCTCCGGTTTCTTCCCACAGTCCAAAACATGGATCAAGTCAATTGAGTTCTCCAAATTGCCCCATATAGAGTAGGTTTGTGTGAGTGAGTGTGTGCCCAGCGATGGATTGGCACCCTGTCCTGGGTGTATCTGCCCAGCGCCCAAAACGTTCTCCTCGGGATGGGCATGGGGAACCCCACCGCGACCCTAATAGAGGATAAAGCGGAAGATAATGGATGGATGGATAATTTAACACGATATAGGGGTGGTTTAAAAAAAATAAACTGTAAAACTATCTAGCTTTCTTATTAAAAGAGATAACCATGTGAAACGCCTGTCTTTAACAGGACGGCTTTGGCGTGGTTTCCTTAGCCCGCGACTCGCCCAGAAAGAAAATGTTATGAATGAGAATTAAAGAGTCGTAAAGGGACGCTCGGGTTAACGATTGGGCGCTGAAGGAAAGGAGGCGTGGTTATGCAAATTAGGTGACGAGAGCGGGGCCACGCGCCCGACTGAATGCTGAAGAGGTGAAAGAGAGAGAGAGAGAGAGAGAGACAGAGAGAGAGAGAGCGGCGTCACCGTGGGAACAGAGGGATATAGACTGTCAGAGGATTTTTATTTCGTCTCTCAGTGACTCTTATTCTCTCGGACAGCGTCGAAGCTCCAAGAAGGAATCTTTTCTGACTTTTGACCGCATCGTCTGGACAGTCCTGCCGCTCGTAGCGCATGGTGTTGGGCATTGCGGTTCGGACTGCCACTCTCCCCGCGCGCTGATGGAGGGACAGATCAGTCGCTGTAAAATCGTGGTAGTCGGTGACACTGAGTGCGGAAAAACAGCTTTACTGCACGTGTTTGCTAAAGACAGCTATCCTGAGGTAAGCGGCAAGTCATACGATTCTGTCCGACCGACCACAAAGTCATAGCGCATCAAGTAGTTTTGGTTCTCACAAGTACAGGGACTTATAAATAATAGTTCCACTGCGTAATCAATCGGCAGAACCATATTCAGCGGTCAGGTTGGTGCTCAGAACCCCAGATATTGCATCCCAAAGTTTACAGAGGTGCTAATTTTAAAATATGGAAGCGTTTTATGGACCCTTTCTGAAGTTTCTTCCTTTTCGTTGTATGTATGTAGCCTGTTTGCCTCAAGCTTGCCTGTTTGCCTCTAGTCACTGCCATTTTTACTATATTTAGTTAGTTTACTATATTTTTTAGTTTTGGTTTTTCCATTTGTTCAAATTTCACAACGGAAATGGTCCTAATCCTGACCCATGTGCATCAAGATGCAAAATCCATTTCTGTACATCTAGATAAACCAGTGTCTCAAGCGAGAACTACCTGAAGTCATATAGAAATTTCAAATTTAAGTTATAAAATGATTTTTATTTGTTTGAACCGTTTAAAATCGTCTCATTATCTTGACTTGCCAAGTCAAAATGGATTGGTGGTGCCAATCGGTTGCTGGGGACACTCACACAGAAACAGACACACACTACATAAGGGCAATTTATGGCATCCAATTCACTTTGAATCTATGTTTTTGGACGGTGATAAAAAACTGGTAACCTGTAAAAAACCTACACAAACATGGAGAGAACATCGAAAACGTATACTCAGATTGAGATTCAAACCTGAATCCACAGAACTAAGAGGCTACAATGCTATTGTGCCACCTGCTGACAATTTTAAGAATTATAAGAATGTATTTTAATCATTCAAACCATTACCAAAGTACAGTCTTTACCTTTTGGCTGTTTCTGTTAGGGATTTGCATATTTGATTTAGCAGTTTGCCCTGGCTTTGTATCCCATGTTGTGATCTGCACTATGGGTGCACAGATACATACATCCCTAATGGTAGAACAACTTTTCTGTCGCATGTTCTCTTTTTGTCTGTATTGGTTAGTCAGATGAATGGGTTATGCTAAATTGCCACTAGGTGTAACCCACTATGTGAGTTAATGTGCTTGTGTGTCACCCCTATAATGTTGTGTTGACCTGTTCAGGGAGTTTCTTTGCTTTCTGCTCAATAATTGATGGGATGGGTTTCAGAGCTCCCCCTCTCAGTAGTTTTTTTCTGGTTAACTGCTAAAGGAAATGAATTAATAAATGTTAACAAACATTTTGTGTGCTGTTTATAAAACTTATTTAATTTGCATGTTGTGTAGCCTTCTTTAAAATAGAAATGTAGTGGGGGGGGGTCAGGGGAGGGCTGACAGGCTTGGTTATTTCTACCTTTTTGTACATTGTGGACAATAAGAAGCAAAAGTCAATGTTTAAATACCATATTCCTGTCTGTTGGCAAAAGTAAACATTATTTTGGGAGTAGGTGACATAAGATGTCAAGCTTGTTGTAATAAGACCACTGGACAAACACACCAACGCACACACCCACACACCAGAGCCGCCACTGTCTTGTCTAATGAGACCAAAGAACACATAACCAGAGATCTAAGGGAAGGTCTCTTATCAGAATCTGTTTAAATCCTTCAGATGCAAATCGCAGATCCATTTTCCCTTTCAGCTCCTCTCGCAGGTTTAACCTAAATTCAGACATGGAACTGAGACTATAACAAATCCATGATTCTTTGATTAGTGCTGATTTTGAGATAAACTTTAAACCAGTGTCTAATGGGAAGATAGAACATAGTCAAAGGCCTTCTGGCTTAGATGTTCAGTTTTTATTTATTTATTCTCTTATTTATTGTGTGTCTGTGATAGTATGACTTGTAACATCGTAAATCCACCACCATGCTTTAAATGACTTTTTTCTTGTCTGTGTTTAATGTATCCTCTGGTTTTATATGCCAGAAAGCTTCATTTTGTTACCCTCTATCTACAGAATCGATAGCTGTAGTAACAGCTAGCAAGCTGACTGTACTTAATGTGGTTATCCCTGCTGCAGAGGCTTATTTCTGGCAACCGTTTTAAATATGTCTAATTCTGAAAGTGGGGTCTGGAGAGAGATGTTCAGACATCAAGATCCAGTTTCGGTTTAAATTTCTCTAGCTGGTTCCTTTATCTATTCTACCATACTCTGCACGGAGTTCATTTGCTCAATATATCCTCTTCAAGTTAAGTGACATTTGCTTTAAACTTCTAAATTGTTGCCTTGGAGGTGCAAAAAGTTTATATCTTGTAGATAATTTGAGATTTGAACAGTTAAAAATCTTTCACATAGTGCTGGATGAGTAATAGTATCAGGTATTCGTATCGCCTCATATTCATACCTCAGTAATGTTATGACATCAGTATAATCACTCAAGTGACATTTAAAACATAGTAGAATTATCCTTTTGTTAGACGTTTCCTGTAAGAATTAATTTTAAATTTCACATTTAAATTCTTACATTTTTTTTTTAAACTCAGGTTTTATTGTAATTATTTAAACACTTCAAGTTTAAATTGATTAATAGTACGGTTTGAGTTTATGTTTACCAGGGGATCTCTGCTAGCATGTTCTACTGTAGATTTTTATACTCTTAGGCATTCTGCATCCTGTAGTTTTAAAATATAAAGGAGTAGGAAATGTTTTACTCTATGCCATTAAGTCCAGTATTTCAGTCACATTTATGTAAAAAAATATCACAATGTGCTGACTGTAGTGAGCATTTGAAAACCTTTATTTAATGTGTGATGAATTGCTTATAAACTATTTTATATGTAATTTAATACTAAAGTTTACAGCTTAATAATTTATTCCAGCTAAGGTACAGATAAACACTGTGTCACTTAATTCAGTAAGATAACATGTCAAGTCAAAATCCCAGACTTAAATTTAATAGTTTCATTGTCTTGTTTACACATTTATTTTCCATTCCTTTTGTGAAGAAATAGTCTGCTGCGTAATGTCTCAGTGGTAAATATGAATGTATAAAAAAACATTTGCCTGAGCTCCTCACAGTACGGTTTTCTAACAGGATACACAGAGATTTTATTGAATGTTGTTTTTGATTCATGCCATTTTTGATTACTCAGACAGTCATGACATAACATTTACCGATATTTATCTTTTGTTAAAGGTCTTTTATTTTCTACATAGAGAATTGGGACACCTACACACTGCAATTATAGAAGCTTTTATGACTTTTTTCAAGATTCTGAATTATATTTATGGTAAAATTGAGAAGGTCTGGATTAAATCTCCATTCTAGTTCATACCAGCGGGGTTAAATGAGATGGTTAAATGATTGTCAGAGAACTGACTGAACCAGACTTTTTTATTTAATTTTATTAAATCTACTTAAAACAATGCTATTTATGATTTGGATTGCTTTGTCCACTGAGACACAGTCACGCTGGGACAAAAAATAAGCCCTCACCAAACTGTTGATATAAAGTTGGAAGCAAACAATTTTCTAAAATGCTCGCACACACCGGCAGCAACAGGGCTTAAAATCAGAAACACCTGATTTCAATGAGTGTTGTGTCTTAATAATTTTGTCTATACAGTGTGGTAAGAAATTGTAAAAAAGTTTTACTCTCAAATGACAGCTGAATAAATTTATAGTGGGACATAAAATACAAAATATGACCCTCTGAAATCAAGTGCAGTGGAAATATTTTATATCATTTCATTAGCTTCCGCTTAATCCTCTATTAGGGTCATGGGGGTTTCACCATGCCCATCCAGGGGAAAACGTTTTGGGCGCTGGGCAGATCAAAGTGCCAATCTATACTATATAGAATAATAGTAAATATTTGGTAAATACTCAAGTCTTAAACAAGACACCTTAAAATAAAATGATAAATAAAAAGTTGGTCTGCAGGGTGGCTTAGTGGTTAGCATGTTCTCCTCTCAGCACTAGGGATTCCCGGTTCGAATCCCAATCTGGGTGGAGTTCTCCCTATGAAGTTCTCCCTACGTCCGCGTGGGTTTCTTCCGGGTTCCTCCCAGAGTCCAAAAACATGGATCAAGGTAAATTGAATTCTCCAAATTGCCCCATATAGAGTGTGTTTGTGTGAGGGAGTGTGTGCCCAGCGATGGATTGGCGCCCTGTCCTGGGTGTAACTACCCAGCGCACGAAACGTTCTCCCCTGGATGGGCACGGGGAACCCCCCCGCGACTCTAATAGAGCATAAAGCGGAAGATAATGGATGGATGGATGGGAAAAGTTGTGTTGTACTTGAGTCAATCTAGTTTTTTTCGGGTAAGAAATGTTCCAATATCTCAACTAACAGTAATGCTTTCTTATCTTTGTTCTTTAGAGCTATGTTCCCACAGTGTTTGAGAATTACACTGCAAGCTTTGAGATTGACAAGCACCGGATTGAACTGAACATGTGGGACACCTCAGGTGAGCACTTTCTAACTAAGACATCGATGAGATCACACAGTCTGTAACAGTCTAAATAAAACAAATCTTTGATGTAGTTATGGTTACTGTTATGTAGTCAATGCATTTAACTGGATTCTGTCCATATGGTTAACATTATGACTAATCGTATCATTGTCTATGTAAAATACCAGTCACAAGTTTGTTTCTAAAGTCCATGTCTGTTAGTAAATGAATCCCAGATTTCAACAACCTTCTTTATGCCCTAGAAATTGGACCTAGTTTAAAAAAAAGCCTTTTTAAAAAATTTACTATTGCAAATAGTAATGTTCTAGAAAAGGCAAGTGTTCAGACTTCATTATTATGTGTGAGAAGTTTAATATGACCTTCTATGCACAGACTGGACTTAATGTAAAAACATTTTCAATATCTGCTGTGAGATGTGGGAAAATGTCCCAAGGTCCAAGATTTTAAACTAAATAAATTGTAAAGAGCTTACTGAGGATTTGCTGAGAATATTTCCCAGTTTAGAGCTAAAAGTGTTGTGTAAGCATTTGTTCATTCCTTCATTTCATTCTCTTTTGCTCAGTTAAATGCTAAAACATCAAACAAAGCCTTTTCCATTTCTGTCAATGCAGAACCTCAGATTTATGTAGGTCCCCACAAGCACGGATTTGTGACAGCATGCTGATTTGTTTATAACAGTAGCATGGGGTAGACCCATTGTTACAGCAGCACAGTCTATTGCCTATACATGGATCGGTTTGTCAAAAAAGATTTTGGCACTGTTGTTTGTTAAATCAGAGGGTTACACACTCATTTGCCCCAGGAACTGTTGTATAGAAAAATCACCTTTAGAGCCAGTGGGGTTTTCTCTCACTCTGTAATAATGTCGCTTTGGTCCCTTTTTATGCATGTTCCTTTTTTTATGGTTTCGTGGGAAAATGCTTTCTCAGTCGCCTGTGGTCTATAGGGAATGTACCGTGATTCCTGCCAGTGTTGCCTGCTAGGTTATAAATCTTTCTGCTCTGGGTCTTGGGAATGGTGTCCCCTTAAAAAAACAAAAAAAAGAATAACAAATAGACTATGAACTAGTCTGGACCAAGTGGTCCTGAACAGTAGCAGACCACCATTATGGGTTTACAAGCCAAATGTGTAATTGGGTGGTTTAGTGGTTATGGATTCTTTCTAATTTAAATAAAATAGAAAAAAAATTTGCTATGGCTTTTACAAAAATCCATAGGCGGTAGGTCTTGTTACCCTTGTTTTGAAAGAAATCAGACATTATAAGGATTACAATACACAATGTAATAGACATTTTTGTAACTGACTGGTAATAGTCATAAATACATGATCATACAAAAAGATAAATGTGACGTTTTCTCATTTGTAAGTCGCTAAATGTCTAAATTTAAATGTAAAATGTAAATATTATGTAAAAGTAAATAAGGACAGAAAAATTAAATAATGATACTAAATTAATAACAGCAACACAACAGTACCTTCCACAAATATTAGGCCTCAAACAATTAGACCATTTTGTAAAAACATGTTCTATTTAAAAAATGAGACCAAACGAGAAGTTTTAATGTAGAATTTTGGTACACAGTACCCTGATACATCAAATACCTTTTTTTAAAAATAATTATTAATAATTATTAAATAATAATAATAAATAATTATTTACAAATTAATGAATTTTATTATTTTTAACTCTAGCCTTCTTTCTCCTTGGTGAGCATTATATAAACAAACATGTAACTTGAACATGAAGCTTTTATTATTGCTTATGCTTTTTATTGCTTATTTTTTATTAAACACATTCCATAGGTTCAGTGGATTAAAAACCAGAATATCATCTTGACCTGATTATATTTCTCTAATCTCTTGCTGAAATTTCCAGAATAGAATACGACTATGAGAAAACAGCTAAAATGTCCCATCAGGATAACTTTTAAGCAACTCACAATGTAAATAACTTTGCCTGGAGGAGGATATGTCCACACTGACCCCACACAGTGAGATACAGAAAATCGCTAAGGATCACAGAAGCTATAACATACAGCAGTTCTGAATGTTTTAGAGTCTGGATGTCTGCCTAATGAAAATCAGTCCTCATATATACTCCTAAACAAACAGATCAATAATGAATCGGTCAAACTCAAAGCTGCAAAATGTCAATGCTCCTAACGACATTTTTTTTGTCTGAAAATTATTAAGAACTAAGTAAATACATTTAGCAGATGCTTTTATCCAAAGTGACTCAAGTACCCCAATTGATGGTTGGGGTCAGAGCACAAGCCACAATACAACACCCCTGGAGCAATAAGGGTACTCAAGGGCCCACCCCCAAGGGCTCAGCGGAAGGGGAGGGGGGAGGTCAGGAGCATTTGATTATGTAGTCTTCATAGTATCGTGACATCAAATCTAAATTTGAGAATTAAGATTCTGCTTAAGAATGTATGTAGAGTGTTTTGGGGCAAAAACAGCCTTTTATAGTTCTTTAAACTTTTAGTAATAATAATAATAATAATAATAATAATAGGTTGGACTTATATAAACCTTTTTAATACCCAAGGATGCTTTAGACACGATTTTAAAGAAAGAAAAAAAAAGAAAAACAAATGAAGGATGCATCTTCAAGAATTAATAGTACTTCTACTTTAAATGCAGTTATGAGGTAGATAGAAGCTCTTCAGTGTTTGCATTTTTAGCAGATGTGGAATCATTATTCATGTAGGTGGCTTACAATTACTGTTTAAAAAATCCATCAAGGACAACGAGGCTAGTTCCTTAACCACAAACCTATGCCTGTTCCCAACAAGTATTTTATAGCCAACAATGCCGATTGGACCATTTTGTAAGAACATGTTCTATTATGAAATGAGACCAAAACAGTTTTAGAAAACAACATCAAGCTAGAGTTTGGCACACTTACACACAGACTTAGGAAAACTACCCGATCCCTACTATAAAGCATTGTGGTGGGTCTGTGATGTAAGGCTTTTAGTACTAGTGAGATGAGTGCAGAATCCAGGCGTAGCACTAAAGCTACATCCACACCAATAGTTTCATTTTCATAAGACAATCTACATTCAGTTTTCGATTCTAATTTAGACTACCTGTAGAACAAACACTGGACATGCGCATGCCGGTGAAACAGGATGCAAATGTGTACTCTGCACATAGTTGCTTAGTTACAAAAAAAACCCAGCAACCGAATAAATTAGAGGGAGACTTAGAGGAAGGTGAATTGTGAGTGATAAGACCCAGTCAGAAAGTATAAGTCGGTGTCTCGGAAATGTGTGTTTTCTAAAATCCAGTCCCTGCTTTTTCAGGTTAAAACAAATCCTGCAGCATCTCCAAATGTCTCAAAGCTTCGTTGCTAACTATGGCTGCCAAGCACTTCAACATTTCAAAAGTGTTGTAATAAAAATACATATAGTGTAGCTTAAGAATGTAGAGATTCTATAAAGTCTCTGTTTTGAGGTAAGGTCTTGGATCCTCTGCCATCTGCCTTGATCCTCACATCAAGAGACTGAACTGATACATTTGCAAAATAGTGGCTGCATAAAGTACTAAACAAAGATGTATCAGCAACTGTTACACACATGAGTTTATGAGTTCTTTAAAAACTAGTTTTTTAAAGCATTTAATTTACACAGCATTTAGTTTAAAATAATAAAGAATAAGCAATAAGTAGTTCTCGGCAGGGTGCCAATAAGTAAAAAGGAACAGTTTAACTTGCAGTTCTATTAAATCCTAAAAATTATAATAAAGCACACAGTATCAAACTGCAACACACTCATGCCTTTTAACACTAACTTTCTTGAATTTTTTGTTTTCAGTGCAGGGGAATCAACTAAATGCTTTAAATATATATATTTCACTTTCTTATAATTAGTTCCAGTAGAACATTATGTAAACGCAAGAGCATTCAAAGATATTTTAGGACAATTCTATGCTTTAGCTGTGCACAAAGCCATTTATTGTTTCTGTATGCTCGCTCAAACACATAAGGAGACCTCAATTCTCTGACTTTAATTGATGTCTTAAGCTGTTCAACTTTAAAGTGAAAGCTTTTGCTGCTAAAAAAGTTTCGGCTTTATCATCCAGAGATCTGTGGCACATGATGTCTCCCCATCAGTCACAGGGGCGCATCTGTGAGCTCGGAAATACAGAACTGGGTGTGAACGCTTTCCTTCAAGTGTGTTGCATCACCCCATGGGCTGCGCTCTGTAGAAACATCTCTCAGCAAACAGAACATGCCTCAGAGGAAGCATGCGACCGTCTTTACCATCCCCGATGTATAGCTGTCTTGTGATGGAGGGGAGAAGCCAGATAACTGCCTAAATTTTAAAAGAGATAGATGTGAGACTACTGGGGTCTTTATCTGAAGGTAAAGACGTGGTGAGACAAGAGACATCAGGAAAACTCCTTCACTCCCTTCCATATTGTCGCACAGCTGTCTAGACAATTTACAAACGTTCTTTACATAATGAATATATTTCTAAATGGCATTTTAATTTTGGTTCATTTTATAGATGCACAGTAAACACTGCATCTGTTTTTTCCAAACTGTGAATAATATTAAATGTTTGATATCTATCTCTTGAAATCCCCAATAGGATGATCAAAATCAATTTTTAAATAATTTTGTTGCCATTACTGTTTTAAAATCTTATTTATTTGCTATAACACATGCACATTGTTGTGTGTCAGCCATGTCTGATGTCATCACTGATGTCTTAAAGATGGTCCATGACTCAAAATAATTTTGTAACTGGTGGTTTTGAGGAGACTGTTGTCTATGGTCTTAATAATGAAAGCATTCTGGACTTATTTAATACACGTTATGTGTAATTATATTTGATAACATAACATGTTCATTAAAAGATTCATTTTAATGCATTTTTCTGTAAATACTGGACAACCCATTTGAGAACTACTTTTTTTATTAACATATTTTTGTAAGCAAAGACATGTCAGGACTTAGTGGTTCGCACGTCAACCTCTCAACAATAAGGATCCAGGTTTGAATCCCGATCTGGTTTGCCATGTTCTTCCTGTGTCTGCATGGATTTTCCTCATACAGCCCAATATGAATTAGCTGCTCTAAATTGCCTCTATATAGTGTGCATGTGAGTGAGTGTGTGCCCAGTGATGAATTGGTGCCTTGTACTGAGTGTACCTGCCTAGCGCATTGGCCCACGTTCTCCCCTGAGTGGGCATGGGGAACCGCCCCCCCCGTGACCCTAGTAGAGGATTAAGTGGAAGATATTGGGATGAGAAAATACAAGCCTATGAGCTTTAACTTAATTAAATTCTTTTTGAGGGTTTGTAGGTTCTTCCTATGTGTGCGAGTGTTTTTCTTCAACTTTATAATGATGTCAGTCAGAGATGGAATACAATACAATTATAAGTATTAATAATTCTGTCTGACTACATAATTAACTGCTGACCTGTCCTGGATGATTTCCTGCCTTTTGCCTTATGACTTCTAAAACGGCACTCTGCATTACCCATCAAACCTTATTTGGATAAACATCTTAGTAACTACATGAATGAATACTTTATTTAATTGTATAATTAAAATAGCTCTGGTAGAGTTTTGCCTGGTGTCATTCTAATTTAGTGGAAATTCAGGTTAAGAACATAGTCAAGAACACACAGATGGAATGAAAAGGTTTTTGTTTGTTTTATCATATATGCACATTTAAGTGTGTGTGTGTGTGTATCTGACTGTGCTGACCATCTGGAGAATCAGGCCAACAATTAGCAAGCGATTATGTCGCATGCTAATGAAGTCCCAGTGTGTGCGTGTATGTGTGCTGTTTTATAAATGGAATGTCAGAACTATGAGAGCAAAGTCATCCTGTGAAACATACTGATTATTCAGATTTTTGTAGATTTTCAGGTTTTCGTAGATGTTTTAGGTTTACATTGTATAATTTATTTTTAAGTAGAATTGTTATTAGAAAATGTCTCCTCTGCATCTAAATTTATTTAACATATTTTAACACTTCCCCATCACAACTTGTTATTTCTTACTAAGTCCACGTTGTAAAAGAACACTGACCTGATATAGTACCAACCATTTGCTCCATTGCCTATTCTCTCTACATAGATGGAGTAACCATATACATACTTTGTAGTTTTACAATTACAGATTGTAGTATATCTTTTTTTCTTTTGGAACCCTGTTGGTTCCTAGTTCTCTATTAGTCAGTTAATACTAATATTAGTTTATTTAATATTTACCAATATTAGCAGATAGCTGCACGGTGGCTTAGTGGTTAGCACGTTCACCTCTCTAGCGCTAGGGATTCCCAGTTTGAATCCCCATCTGGGTGGAGTTTCCATGTTCCCCCCCCCATGTCTGCGTGGGTTTCCCCTGGGTTCTCCGGTTTCCTCCCACAGTCCAAAAACATGGATCAATTCAATTGAATTCTCAAAATTGTCCCATGTAGAGTGTGTCTGTGTGAGTGAGTGTGTGCCCAGCGATGGATTGGTGTCCTGTCCTGGGTCTATCTGCCCAGCGCCCAAGACGTTCTCCCCTGGATGGGCATGGGGAACCCCACCACGACCCTAATAGAGGATAAAGCAGGAGATAATGAATGAGATAATGAGTGCTGCTAAAGTTTTGTTTAAACACCTCAGTGAAACTGCTGGGATAGGAATAATGCACCACCCAAATATCTCTGCTCTGTGGTGGTACTATTGGAGTCCTGACCATTAGAACAGAGCAAAGGGGACGCACACAGTAAACTGCAAAGTCTATCTTTACAGTAAGTGTAACTAAGAACATGGAAAATAGTGGAAAATTGTTTGATTTATACTGTATATGAAACATAGAATAAAGTTCTGAATTAAATAAAAAAATAATATAAATTTGTACAAAAGGGTGCATTTTGTTAGTTCATTATATTTGACTAAATGAGTATTATATATAAAAACAGAACTTCTGCAATATTAGAAGGAAGCAAAGCTGTAAGTTATTTTGATGGTAATATATAGGCACAACCTCAAGGGCACTTTATTTTGATTACTGTGATTAAGCTAATCAGACCCGCATGTTTGTGCTTATAGCTCAGTGCGTTATAGTGCACTCACAAACATGCTTCCTAAATTACATTTTGCTTGCTCATGCTGTGTTGTACTGATGAGGTGCGAGTATGTACACATTGCTTCCAAACCGATCACTTCCATGTTTGTGAATTTACAGTATGTAAATGTACAGCATTTTGCAGAGGCACGCACACTCAGCAAGACAGCACTTCATTAGCAGCACTGACCTGGAGGTGCCAGTGAATAAATATTTACTCTAACAGACACGGGCCAGCAGGATTTTATGCACTTAATTTATTGTGAAAAGATGCTCGTAGTTGTGATCATGTAAAATCTGTAAGCTAAAGAGATGACTAGGTTGATGTTCTGTAAATGACAACAGAGTCCTTAGATGATTCAAATGAAAAACATGACCAAAATAAAACAGAATGAGTCACAAAAACACCTCATCACACAGACCGAGATTAGGAGCAGCTGGAGGTATTCATGGATAAAGTGTATGCAAACAAAGAATTCATGTTCTGGCAAAGAAAACACAGATGCACAGTAAAAACATGACACATATTTGACCATAATGCTTTACATTTAAACCAGAAATACCTATTTTGAACTCATCCATCCATAGCGCAACCTTTTGGCTTGTTCACGTGATCTTTAGTAAAGTGCAAATATGTAGCAATGTTCTTGTTAAAGGGCAACAGCCTTCTCCTCGCAATGCAATAACTCCCTCATAAATTAAGATTCACAGAAAGCTTCCACTTCACAAACATTTGTTGTAAAGATTAGACTTTAGTGCTGTTTTTTTAAACAGGGTGCCCATTAACACCTGATTATGATCCAATTGATTGAAAACACCTTCAAATTATCAGATAATCTCAAAAGTTTAGACGCTTGTGCCATTTAAAGAAATACAAGATAGAAGCATATTCCTTAATAATAAACAGTAAGTCCTTCTATGACTTGTTCTAGGTCAAATAAATATATATGATTTACTAGGGAACATGAAATGAATTCTGAAGACTCTTACCTGAATTATAAACCGAATTCAAAACTGGAAAAAACATTTCCTATTTCTTCTATTTAGGTTTATCTTACTGGCTTTTAGAGCAGGTTTAAAATGTACTTGCAGCTTGCTAAGAATAGTTAACACCTATATTTCAGTAAGTGGAAGTCTCTTGGAAGGTGTTTCCACATTCCAAAGACATGCTCATTGGTTAAATTGGTAATACTAATTACCCCTGATTGACTACAATTGAGTAAAGACTTGGTGACCTCATCCACACAAACCTTCACCACGAAACCCCATGGATCGTAATCATTGTAAACTGGCCTACAGTGTACCCAAGGGTTGGTCACGACTGAATGTGTAGCACACACACTCGAAGAGAGGGAGTCAGTGCGTGTGTCTGTGTTTTTACAAATCATGTAGGTTTATGTTAAAATTGACTGTAGATTCTAATGTAGTAACAAACACACAATTGGATTGACTGTATTTTAAATATGTATATTGTTGGTACATGTGATGCATTTAAATAAAGCTGTAAATGTGAACTTAATAAATGCTTATGAAAACTGAGGATGCAGTTGCTAAGAAACAGAGAAATACAAACCAGCAAAGAGAAGCTAGCTAATTATGAAGGCTAGCTAGTAAGTGCAATTTCCACAGACAGAGGTAAATGTGATGCATATTGTAAGAATGAAAAAAAATACAATAATAAAAACAATAATGTTTTGAGATAATGTGCGACAGTATATATATATGAATCAATTTCAACAGAAAGCATTTTTTACCATTATATATATATATGTATATATAGAGAGAGAGAGCGAGAGAGAGAGAGAGAGAGAGAGAGAGAGAGAGCGTAGACACATCCCTTCTTGTTTATTTTCTCCATTTACCACTGTAGTACAATTACAGACTGTAGTCCATCTGTATTCTTTTCTTGTTAGTCCCCTGTTGGTTCTCTGTCCTCTTTTGGTCAGGACCATCTCAGAACAGGTATAGTTTGGGTGGTGTATTGTTCAGTTCTGCAGTGACAATGATGTGGTTTTAGTGCTTACGTAATGTTGTAGTTTCATTTAAACACCTCAGTGATACTGCTGGGATAGGAATAATGCACCAACCAAATAACACCTGCTCTGTGGTGCTACTATTGGGGTCCTGACCATTAGAACAGAGTATAGGGGCGTACACAGTATACATTCTAGTCCACAACCAGATGGACTACAGTCTAGAATTGTAGAACTACAAAGTCCATCTTTACAGTTAGTGCAACCGAGAAAATGAACAAGTGGAGCAAAAAGAAGGTGTGTCCAAACTTTTGACTGGTAGTGTATGTATATATTTGCATGCAAAAAGTCACCTTATGTGTTTCCTTTCCTCCCACTCTATCTTTTTCTTTGTCCTTCCCACCTCTCCTAAGATGTCATATTGCTGCAGTGCTAATAACCATTATCACCTTCCATCCTTTACGCTAGCTTTCACTTCATCCATCTTAATCATTTCGTTTGGAGCTGGAATAACAATGACCTCTTGCTCAGTACACTTACTGCATGAGGCTTTGTGTTTTGTTTCAGCCGTCATTGGTGTTATTAATGTATGGTCAGCAAAATAGCAAAAAAAAAAACAAACTGTGAAACATTAAGCATCTGTAAATAAAAATATGCTCATAAAGTCCACAAAGTCTTAAAACCAGAAGCACAGCACAGAGATATAGCACTGCACTACAGCATATGACTGCTTTTCCCAGGGTGCTATATGAATATGTTTGAAACAGTTGCTTATGAGTATAAACCTCACTGACACTATCTTACACTACAGCACAGAGCCACTTGTTAACAGCAGGTGTTATATGCTGCACTTGTACTTGTGTTTCAGCACATGGTTTAATCTCTGACTCAAGGCCAACTTCTCATTTCACAGTCATGGAAAAGCCAGTCCTTTAAAAGCTGTCTGCAAAGGGTTCTTGAAGAACATGTCAGGCTTGATGGGGATTTGGATCTGAGCCTTCAGTTTGGATCAGAGGGTTTAACTATTTGAATTCAAACTGTGGGACATGAGTGCTCAGAAGTGCCCCAGAGAAGACTTTTATAATAGATTATCATTTTCAAAGTTTACACAATTTCCCCCCATAATTTTCTAAATGTCTTACGAAGACTTCATTCATTTTTCCTAATTAGTAAATAAATACTTTTGGGAGAGTATCATGGTGTAAGCAGCAGTTCTGAATTATAGAATGTGCACACAAGCTCGGTCACAATCATGGAAGATTCTTGCACTGGAAACTACAAATCATAAACTTTAAACTACCCAATATAAAGACAAATAATCATACAATTGTACTATTGAAACAAACTCCAAAGATTTAAAATTTATTCATAATTTTATAATTTATAATTAATAAAATCAGAAAAAAAAGCCAATAAATGAAAATATTTAAAATTATTATTGTAATTTAGGTTTGGCCAAATTGTGGAATCTACAAGTATGAATGTGTAAAATCTACTGGCAAATGGAAGGATTATGAAACAACGTAAAAATGCGTCTGTGCCAGCTTATTATAAGTATGTTGCAAGCATTACATTTAAAACTTAGTTTTACAAAAAAAAAAAACAATGCAGTTTGTCAGTTAAAATTAAAAAATGCTAATAATTATAAACACAAATTCACATTTTTATGTGTTATTTTAAATGAGCTGCAACAGTAGGATTCATTTTAGACAAATGTTTCAGATTCCTAAGCATTTATTAAGCTTTATATGATTACTGTTAATATGTGTGTGTGTGTGTGTGTAGGTTCCTCTTACTACGATAATGTGCGCCCGCTGGCATATCCAGACTCGGATGCAGTCCTCATCTGTTTTGATATCAGCAGGCCTGAGACACTCGACAGTGTCCCGAAAAAGGTCAGTACACTTTCTCCGCTCCCGAACCTCAAACCTGTCTGCATGTATAAACACTCACTACAAATGTGCATCAGCACAGTGGGTTAACTTTATGATTGCAAGTGTAACCAGGACCTACTGTACAGGCTTAGTGCTTATTGGGAATCAGCCCACTGTTTATATTATATATTTTATATATATATTTTTATATTATATTATTGTATTTTATGATTTAAAAGAATGTATTGTTATACACACATTGATACAGATGGGAAGCAATCAGAGGTGTGCATCATTGACAATAATGTCATGTTTGGAAAAACGGCTCAGCCAATCAGATATTAGGAACGGACCTACCTGTGTGTGTGTGTGTGTGTGTGTGT
>JAFMOD010000361.1:499252-535982 GCA_019802435.1 Corydoras maculifer
CTGAATAATTTTGCACATCGCACTTTTCAGTTTTTTATTTGTAAAAAAATTGTTGATTCATGTATAACTTTCATTCCACTTCACAATTGTATACCACTTTGTGTTGGTCTTTCACATTAAATTCCAGTGAAATATATTTATGTTTGTGGTTGTAATGTGACAAAATATGGCAAAGTTCAAGGGGTATGAATACTTTTGCAACCCACTGTATATTTTATATATATTTTTTTATATTATATTATTGTATTTTATGATTTAAAAGAATGTATTGTTATACACACATTGCTACAGATGGGAAGCAATCAGAGGTGTGCATCATTGACAATAATGTCATGTTTGGAAAAACGGCTCAGCCAATCAGATATTAAGAACGGACCTACCTGTGTCTGTGTGTGTGTGTGTGTGTATATATATATATATATATATATATATATATATATATTTATATATTTATATATATATATATATTTTAGTAGGCGGCACGGTGGCTTAGTGGTCAGCATCTGGGTGGAGTTCTCCCCGTGTATGCGTGGGTTTCTTCCGGGTTCTCCGGTTTCCTTCCACAGTCCAAAAACATGGATGGCGCCCTGTCCTGGGTGTATCTTCCCAGCGCCTGAAACGTTCTTCCCTGGATGGGCATGGGGATCCCCCCCCCGCGACCCCAATAGAGGATAAAGCGGAAGATAATGAATGGATGGATATATTTTAGTATTCACCTATCTTGTTTGCTTGTAATTGTTGCTCATCTTGTTTGGAAAAAAAATAAGCTAACTGTTTTTTAGAGGTGGAAAAGAATCAAAGGACCACAGACAATAATGCAAGAATTGAGCTTTGGAGTTTAACAAAAGCCCTGGGAACAATCCAGTCTCCATTTTAATTATTCTTTTTGTGTGTGTGCAGCCTTGTCAATATGTATTGAAATTATCCCAGCCTAAAAAAGCAAATGCAGCTCTTTTCCTCAAGGCCTGCTCATGTCATTAGTTCAATTGGCTTAAGCTAATAAACAATTATTTTCTCAGACAGATTGCTTTGGTAGAGTTTGGATTTTATATACTTTGTGCAAAGGATTACAGGGCAAGCAAATTTTTTTACAGAAGGTCAGCAATTATGTGGTGGGCGCAGGGTGTGAGACTGGCCCTGTAGGGTTGAAGGATGTCTGTAGTTTTGCCTGTGTGGTCTGCCATGCAGCTGCGTCAAGGGCATTCCCATGATCTCAAAGCGTAATAACTGTTTTGGTGTGCCTTCCACAAGAGCCAGCTCTATTGTGAAATCCAAATAACGCTTCACCCAGTGTTACCAGTCATAGTCTATGTGTCCTGGTGTCACCTGATGTTAAAAAAAAAAACACATTCCTGCCTCAGGCTTAGTTTCCAAAAGTAAGTCGCATCAGACCATACAACTGTTTGCATACTAATCTGAGTCATAAAACAGAGTCAACGTTATGCAGTACAGAAAATAAAAAGGTAAAAAAAAAGCATCAACTTGAATTGACTATTTTAGTTCCAAAATTAGACCTTTATATGTAAAATACTGAACTTTTAGGCTGAACACCAACTGGTCTTAAGTATTGCAGACATAAAGCAAATTTCATTCAAATCTAAACTTTATTTGTTACCATGGAAACCACGTTTATATAGATTTTATCCCAAATGGTATGTTAATTTTTTTAAAAAAGAATTAAAGAGTAAGGCCTTAGTGGTTAGCATGTTCTCCTCTCAGCGCTAGGGATTCCCGGTTCAAATCCCCATCTGGGTGGAGTTTCCATGTTCTCCCCGTGTCCACGTGGGTTTCCTCCGGGTTCTCCGGTTTCCTACCACAGTCCAAAAACATGGAACAAGTCAATTGAGTTCTCCAAATTGCCCCATATAGAGTGTGTCTGTGTGAGTGTGTGCCCAGCGATAGATTGGTGCCCTGTCCTGGGTCTATCTGCCCAGCGCCCGAGATCTTCTCCCCTGGATGGGCATGTGGAACCCCCCCGCGACCCTAATAGAGGATAAAGTGGAAGATAATGGATGAATGAATCGGCACAAGAGCTGCTAATACATTTAAACATTGATGTTGCATCTGTCGAAACAATAGTAATGACACAAACTGATGTAAATGGAAATTATAGGCTATAGGAGTTGTAAAATGGTTGATTTTTTAAAAGACTTATTTTTATTAGGCTAGGCTGTTTTCCTTGTGTAAACAAACATATTTTTGGGAGGTAACTTTTATCCATTTTTCAACCATTTTCTAAAAAGCAATTGAAGAATTCATTTTTTTTTTATAAATACGCACAACCCCATTTTATACAAACTGCTTTTCCCTCTCAAAGTCAGTTGAGACTCAAATTTTCCAGTCATGTGGGAAAATGATCTGCTGCCACGAACCTGGCCTGCAGCAAGCCTAGTGATTGTGACAGATGTTTTGGGTCAAACTATAGTCAAATGTGCTGAAATTAGAACAGGGTTATCACTTGAGCATATATGTTTTTAAAAGTACATGTGTTATATATATCTCAGCGCTAGGGATTCCCGGTTCAAATCCCCATCTGGGTGGAGTTTCCATGTTCTCCCCGTGTCCTCTGGGTTCTCCGGTTTCCTCCCACAGTCCAAAAACATGGATCAAGTCAATTAAGTTCTCCAAATTACCCCATATAGTGTGTGTATGTCTGTTTGAGTGAGTGAGTGAGTGTGTGCCCAGCGATGGATTGGCGCCCTGTCCTGGGTGTATCTGCCCAGCCCTGGGTGTATCTGCCCGAAATGTTCTCCCCTGGATGGGCCCCCTGTGACCCTAATACAGGATAAAAGCAGAAGATAATGCAAAAATTAATGATTTAAAGAGTAAATATCTAGTTTAAAATCAATTTTAGTCACAGGTATTAACAGATAATTATTGAATATTACAGGACTTGCAGAGTCCATCCATTATCTTCCGCTTCATCCACTATTAGGGTCGAGGGGGGGTTCCCCATGCCCATCCAGGGGAGAACGTCTCGGGCGCTGGGCAGATAAACCCAGGACAGGGCGCCAGTCATCGCTAGGTAGACTTGCAGAATAAATCTTTAAATAATTCTACCTGATGTAGACATAGACGTCTGTAAGCATGTCAGCATCTTCTGTATAATGCAGTTTTGGTTAAATTTAAACTGATTTTAATCCACAAACAAATGTGGGAGTCGGCTTTATCACACTTTACCTAGATCCCATCCCCTTGTTGTTGTCATATAATTATATGTAATATCTTAGCTCATTAACTTCCACATAATTATATACTCAGGACGAAGGTCGCGGGGGTGGGGTGGGGGTGTCCATATCCAGGGTAGATCGGCAGATACACCCAGGACAGGGCGCCGTGCCAATTTACCTTAATTCTATGTTTTTGGTCTGTGGAAGGAAACCCACGCGAACACTGAGAGAACACGGAAACCCACCCAGATTGGGATTCGAACCTGGATCCCCAGCGCCACCATGCCACTCTAACTGCAATATATCTTTAGGAAATTTCTTATTCAGTTAAATTTACATTCTTAACTCAGATACTAGGGCGGCATGGTGGCTTAGTGGTTAGCATGTTCTCCACTCAGCGCTAGGGATTCCCTGTTCCAATCTCAAGCTGGGTGGACTTTCCATGTTCTCTCCGTGTCCGCATGGGTTTCCTCCGGGTTTTCCGGTTCCCTCCCACAGTCCAAAAACATGGCTCAAGGTCAAGTGAATTCTCTAAATTGCCCCATACAAAGTGTGTGTGTGTGAGTGAGTTTGTGCCCAGTGATAGATTGGCGCCCTGTCCTGGTTGTATCTGCCCAGCGCCTGAAACGTTCTCCCCTGGATGGGCATGGGGATAAAGTGAAAGATAATGGATAGAACTCAGATACTGATTTTGTTCTAGCTCACAATTTCAGTTTCACTTAAGATGTTCAGATGGAGTTGAGGTTTCTCCTCCAAAATGTTTCCTCCGAAAAGTAAAGCTTCACAAAAACAGGCAAATTACATCTTGATTTTCTAAAAGCATCTTTTCTAAAAGCATGTCTGTTAGCTCTGTCTGCAAAAATGACACAGTGGTCATCAAGTGATCTAGCTTTCAGGATCAATACAATTTAGGTATTGGTTAGAGCATTTGTCTTTAAAGAAGCTGAGCCTTTGTTAAATTCCCAGGCAAGATGGACAAGGTTCTTTCTGTATGAACTTTAAGGCTTTTGTTGTAATATTAGGTGTTCCTTCAGTGTCCTGCTTTCCTCCCACAGGCTAAAGTCTAAATGGTAATTTGACTGTAGGTGCATCTGTGAAAACACATGTACAAAAGGATCTAAAAATGCAAAATATGCACAATACTCACCATTCCGTTAAAGACCTCACAAGACATACAACTCTAACGTAGATATCACTTAAAAGTAGAAAGTAAAGGTCACTGTTCACAGTTAATACATTACACTGTTCTTCCTAAAAAGAATTCAAACAAGACTTTATAGTGTTCATTTGTTTCTACACTGCAAAAAATTCATGTCAATTAAAAGCAAACATAAAACAGGTAAATATTAACATGAACCAAGTAAAATTATCTGCCAATACAGTATAGCAAGTAAATTTATCTTTTCGAGATTTATTTAAATAGGAATCATTTTCTAAAAACTTAGATGATCTTACTTAGAAATCTATTCAAAATATTTAATTTGTTACACTTTTTAAAGATTTTCTGACTTCTTAAGGTTTCATTTTTTGCAGTGTATTTTTTTGGGAGCCTTTTTATATGTTATACACATATAGAGATTTTGTATAATATATTTACACATTATCTTTTTATTTCTATTATTATATACAAATCCCTTCTCTATTTTCTGTGTGCACTGTTATGATGCTACTAGAATCTTAGTTTCCCTGAGGGAGCCCTCCCAAAGGGATCGATAAAATTTTATTTAATCTAATCCTAACATAATCTAATTTAATCTTAAACATTAAAAGCATGTTACCAAAGATGAAATTCAGAATAGTTTAATGACTCTTGTGATAAGGAACTTCATAAAGCTGCACTGCTCTATAAGCTTTTTTAACATCCTTTGAAAAAAACCTAGTCTGCAGTTTGTTGCAGTTAGTTTGTTTTCTCTGACCTCTTCCTTTATAGGCAGGGCTAAATCAGTTGGAATGTGAAGGGATCGACTGTGTGACTGCACAGTGAACGATGGCATTTTGGGTCAAAAGATCATAGCGACGTGTTGATGGATGATTGAACACATTCAGCTGGAGGGGAACGCTGGCATAACTGGCATTGCTGAGCTTGATAGCTATACTACAGGAGACAATGATATTGTTAGATGCCTTTGATAAGTTGGAAAGGCACTGAATAGGGTGGGAGAGGTCTCATCTGTGCTTCCATGGTCAGATCATTCTTTAGGTCTAAAATGCAGTATTAATAAATGTAGGTTCTTATTTTATATGTTTAATAGCAGTTTATCATTTTTTTCATTCTACAGAATTGTGTATCTGATACCTAGTAGGTATGACTTACAGGTATAAGGCTAAACAATACAACATTCTTTTAAGGTCCAACACAGAATATCATAGTGTTTCATTTGGCATGTCCACAACTACACAAGACGGTAATTAGAAGTCTTGAGCTGTTACCTATGCATCAGCTGACATTGAAGAACTCTGTATGTGTTAGAAAACACGTTGACATAAAAAGATGCAAGTTTATAATATTTACATATAAAACATTAAAGGAGTAAGATGTTAAGGGTTTTGTATAAAAACAGTGAGATAAGAGATCCATCACACACTCACTTACACAAACACACTCTATATGGGGTAATTTAGAGAATTGAATTGACCTTGATCCATGTTTTTGGACTGTGGGAGGAAACCGGAGAACCCGGAGGAAACGTGGACATGGGGAGAACATGGGAACATTGGGATTCGAACCAGGAATCCCTAGCGCTGAGAGGCCAACGTGCTAACCACTAAACCACCGTGAAGCCCTGAGATAAGAGATATTATAGGGAATATTAATTCCATTGGTGTTGTTTAACAGCATGATGCCATGGGGAAAAAACTGTTACACACACTGTTAGTGGTGCTACCAATGTGCTGGTAACTTTACTTTAGATGAGTGAAATGTAAAATGAGTGGAGACACCACACAGCTGGTGGCTTTGCAGAAGCATTGTTTAGAGATGGTGTCCTGAGTGGAAAGAACCCAGTGATGTTTTTTGCTCAGTGTGCCTAACCTACAGAAAAAGGCTTGAATCAATGTTCTCCTGATTTTTCATTTTAGTCTAATTAACACCACTGTGGAGTCTTGGTTCTAACAATTCTTATTGCCACTGTTTGCCTTGGCTAGCTCTTCAGGGACTCTGGCTTAACCATATACTGAACGTGTTATGCTGTTGGGCTGTTGGGTTTTACATGCATAATACAAAAAAAACTGCTGAACTGTATTTACTCTGCAGAATTGTGAGTGTGAATGATTTATTGTATAAGATTTAATACATTAAGCTTCCTAATTATCAATCTAAGAATGATCATACCCAAAGAAAAGAAATCCACAAATACCATTAATCCTAAAATAGCCTAAGCTGCATATTAAAGTTAAATATGTGAACAGGATTTGTAACATGCTGTGTGTTTGTGGCAGTGGCAGACCGAGGCTCAGGAGTATTGTCCCAATGCAAAACTTGTACTGGTGGGATGCAAGCTTGACATGAGGACAGACGTTAGCACCTTGCGAGAACTATCCAAACAACGCCTTATACCCGTCACACACGAGCAGGTGAGAGCACACACGGTAACACATACACAAGAGGGAAATGAGAAGGGAGAGTCGCTGGGTAGAGGCCATGCAAGTGTGAGAATGGTGAAAATTGGCTCCCGTCCAATAATACTGTTTACACAGCTACTGAAACAGGTCTTATGAGTAACACACATACACACATACAAACACACACACACACACACACACACACACACACACACACGACAGCAACAGGCCAATAGGCAGCAGTGTTAAATTCAATTTTGACATTATCTGTGTATTCAGGCTTTTTAATATTCATAATATTCATGGTTGAGATTTAGCAAATCAAAGGATTTAAGCCACAGCAGAATTTGATGAAATGCTGCCCGGAATCAATAAAGCTTTGGGCATCTTTATGCATCATGTGTATGTCGGAATGAGAATGTGGGTTCAACTCTTGCATGACTCTTGGAAATTTCAATAGCTTTCATCATATGGTTGTTGTCCTATTCTGCCTTTGTAAAGAAAGTATGACACGCTAAAATCATAGGCATGTGTGACATGTTAACATACCATTTCAAAACATATGCACTTTAATAAGGATATTTGAATTTATTTTAAAGTAGCATTTAGGATTTATTAGTAATCACAATTATGCATAAAATATTGGACATGTGTAGAAAGATATGACACTTTAATGTTACCAATTATAGCACATTTAACTCACTGTTAATTAATCAATGTTCTTAAATTTAGGTCTATTAGTCCAATGCATCACACACTCATTTTATCTATATACACAAATTTAGAAAAGCACCAGTGGCCAGTCTCTATACAGATTGGAGGTAAGAATAGAACCTGGGTCACTGATGCGGTTTCATCATTCTTTACCTTTGGGGAACTCTGTAGAGCCAAGGAAATTGGTTGATGCCCTTTGTTAAAATATCCTCAGCTTGAAATTGATTTGCAGCAGATTTTCAGATACATTTTCCCTCATAATTTCAAACAAGATGCATTTACTCATTTAACTACATATACCGTAATTCTTTCCCTGCACATCCATGTCCTAAAATCTCATAGTTAAAGTGCAGGGGGTTTTAAGAATCACTCAAGAAATAAAAATCAAGGGCCCACAGTGGCTGCTTGGCTGTTCTGAGGGTTAACCATTCAACCTTTCAATTAATAGCCCACACACTCTCTCTAGTTAACTAACTGGCTGAAAAACACTCATCAAGTTGAATCTTCCCATGTTGCACAATCTTTTACATACAATAAAACAATATATGTTCTGGAAACAGTATTGTACATTTTTACATTTATTTTTGTATAAAATTTATTGCTATAAGCATAAGTTTTTAAATCTTTAAGCTGTTTTTTTTTTAGTTTAAGACAACTTTGAAAAATTGTAGTACATTCACAAAATCAGTTTTACATAAAATAAGATCCAATTTATCAACTGACTAACTCAGCAGTGAGCTTTCCTACATAAATGTGAACTCATCTGTACACGGAGCTGCTTTATTATAGTGCACGTGCTTCAGACAATGACATACAGAAGCCTGCTCACACACAATAGTTTGAATAACAAAGAAATGTGATTGCAGTGCTGTGTTAGCTTCCTGTTGTAAGGCATATTGGCTTCACTGATGGGAAATATGGAAAGAAAGAAGGAGCGCAAGATAGAGCAGGAAAATAAAAAAGAACAAGCATACCAAAGTGAGTTCGGGAGATAAATAGAATGTCAGGGACAGAAAGTGAGAGACTGATATCGTGACTCTATTTGATGCCCAAATACACCCTGCAGTGCAGTGACCTTTTTCCTTATTCCACACAGTACTCCGGTTTTATTAATTGAAAGTTGTCTGCGATTTTTAGTATTCAGTTACACTGCGAACTCTATGACTTGTTTATCTGCACAGACAATTGTTCTCTTGCCAAACCAAATAAAAACAGATACAGATCACACAGCAGACCTGCATAAAAACAACTACAGTACATTACCCTTTTATTTCAAATGGCACATTATGAATAATAACATATAAAAAAATAATAGCTGTTTTTACTCAGGGATAGGTTTTTGTAAGCATGGCACCGTTATAGATAAAGTAAGTAAGCATCAAATCGAACACTTTGTTTGCTTCATAATGATTTTGTGCTGCTGTGCTTACATTCGGAATGCTAATTGGCTAATCTAAGCACTGCAGTTGGATACTCCAGACATTGAGGGTGTTTTAAAAAGTCGTATCGGTGTGTTCAGGCATGTGTGAAACTACTTTTTCAGGCCTGTGCAATTGTTAGTACAACGTACCAAGAACAGTGTTTTTTCAATAATGGAAGTGATGAAGTTCAATGACCACTCTTGTGGAGGTTGAAAATAGTCTTGGATTTTGGCCTTTTGCACGCATTCTGTCTGACCCAACTGATGTGCAATAACAGCTTTTTATCAACAGCTTTGTAATTCAGTTGCTAAAGCCTAAGGTTCTCATAGTTTTGTCACTTACATGAATGTTGAATTTAAGGAAAATCTTTCTCAAAATATAATGCTTAAAAATATTTTCAGGTATATTAAGGCAGAAATTCAATTAAAAAAAGTATTGTAGCATTACTGTACGTACATATACAGGACCAGTCAAGGGTTTGGACACACCAACATCATCCATTCTCTATTTTCTTCACTTACCATATAGGTGGACTTTGTAGTTTTTCAATTACAAACTGTAGTACATCTGGTTTCTTTGTTTTTGTTAGTTCCCTGTTGGTTCTCTGTTCTATATTGGTCAGGACCATCACAGAACAGGTCTATTTGGGTGGTGGATTGTCAGTTCTGCAGTGACACTGATGTGGTGAAGGGGTTTTAGTGCAGCAGTGTTGCTGTAATTTCATTTAAACACCTCAGTCACACTGCTGGGATAGGAATAATGCACCAATTAAATTATAATTGCTCTGTGGTGGTACTATTGGTACTACTATAACAATGTAAAGGGGGCGTATACAGTATGTACTGCAGTTCACAAACAGATGGACTACAGTCTCTAATTGTAGAACCACAAAGTCCATCTTTACAGAAAGTAAAACTGATAAAATAGACAATAAGTAGAGCAAGAAAGGATGTATACAAACTTCTGAATGGAACTGTATATGCTGAAATTTATCATTCAAATTCATTTTTACAACTAAGTTTTGTCAATTGGTTCTAGGATGTGTTCTGAAACTTTATTTAAACTAGAGTTAGATTTTTTAATTGCTATTTGAATACAATACAATTTGACCATCCTTGACCAGATGTCAAACACTTCTGTTTTCACACTACTGACATTCTTTTTCACACCCTGTAGAGTCAATAATGACATATTCTTTGCAAATAAGTTTTATGGGTGGAGTACGTTTTCTAGGTCACACTACAACTGTTTGATTCACCCTTGATTACACAGTTGTTGGGTTATTAATGTGCAACCATCATCCTTGTTGGTTTTTATAATGAATGGCCATGAAGTTGGAAATTTAATATGTAAATTCACCAAACACTCAACACCGCATCGCTCATCCTTCTAACATTCACTCGGTAAGCTATTGTGGATGGCTAAACACTGAGACTTAAACTCTAATTTCTATTCATATGATTGATTACCCAAGCTTACAGAAGGACAATACACTGAGAGGAGAGTACATAATTGCAAAGAAAGAGAGGGATTAAGGTAGCTGGGTTGGGAGGTAGAGGTGTTTGTAGAGTCGGAGGGAAAAAGCATGAAAGCTACGCAGCATTTATTTTTATCAAGGCATCATTTTTTGCTCTACCCGTGATTCAAATGACAAATATGAACTTCTGAGCATGTTCACATGTAAGACAAGCAACTAAGATGATGAGAAATGGGCAAATTATTGAAAAGTTTTCTTTGGTAAAATATACAGAGAAGATTCATGTCTGGAGAGATAAAAAATGAGTGTCACAAGATTATTGGAAATTTTATAGTCAACATTTTGCTGACGTAGAAGCATTTGTAAAGTGTAAAATCTTCACAAGTAATGAAAATCTATCTTATCCAAAATCAAAAATCAAAAACATGCAGACATCTGACAAAACATTTTAGGAAGGATTTTCTGAGTCAAGCTTTCAGGCTTTTTTTTGCGCAACCAACACAACCATTGTATATATTGGTATTTCAGCCTGTCCTTTGAAAGCCTCTTACGATTTAAATGAAGCAGGACTCTTCAATGAGTTCACAGACAGGCCAAATTACACAAGCAAAGCCAGATAAAGGTACTGGAACATGAGCTTCAGTATGACAGTGAGTATGACGGTGAAAAAATGTTAAATACCCACTTACACAGTTTTGAGGCACTGATGAGATGCTGTGCAGTAAACCTACAGGTTTTTCATCATACTGACATCATAACATCTACCTTTGTGTCTGTTCACTGTAGATGATGTAAAATGCAGCTTTTTTGACTCAATGAAGAAACGGACAAGAAAGAAAAAATCTCTCTCTTAATTAGGATGCTTATTGTAAGCAATGCTGGGCGGCACGGTGGCTTAGTGGTTAGCACGTTCTCCTCTCAGGGCTAGGGATTCCCAGTTCGAATCCCCATCTGGGGATGGAGTTTCAATGTTCTCTCCATGTCCGCGTGGGTTTCCTCCGGGTTCTCCAGTTTCCTCCCACAGTCCAAAAACATGGATCAAGTCAAATGAGTTCTCCAAATTGCCCCATATAGAGGGTGTCTGTATGAGTGAGTGTGTGCCCAGCGATAGATTGTTGCCTTGTCCTGGGTGTTTCGCCCAGCGCCCGAAACATTCTTCCCTGGATGGGCATGGAAAACCCCCCCGTGACCCTAATATAGGATAAAGCGGAAGATAATGGATGGATGGATTGTAAGCAATGCTTTTGATACTGCATTGGCATGCAGAGATTGATACTCATACAGACAAATCAGTCAGTGATCAATCTTAAACCAGTTCCTAAACCTACAAATATATTTTAATATGTAACACAAACGGGCAGTATGGTGGCTTAGTGGTTAGCATGTTCTCCTCTCAGCACTAGGGATTCCCAGTTCGAATCCCAATCTGGGTGGAGTTTCCATGTTCTCCCCGTGTCCGCGTGGGTTTCCTCTGGGTTCTCCGGTTTCCTCCCACAGTCCAAAAACATAGATTAAGGTCAACTGAATTCTCCAAATTGCCCCATATAGAGTGTGTTTGTCTGTGTGAGTGAGTGTGTGCCCGGTGATAGATTGGCGCCCTAACCTGGGTGTATTTGCCCAGCGCCCAAAACGTTCTCCCCTGGATGGGCATGGGGAACCCCTGCCCCCGCGACCCTAATAGAGAATAAAGCGGAAGATAATGAATGGATGGATGGATGTAACACAAGCAACATTTTAACAAAAAACATGTATTCACTTGTTCACTTATTAATGTCTTGGCTTTTATGATGTTTTCAATGTTCACTTTGGTTATTTTGTTAACCAAGCCTTTCTCTGTTTTAGGGTAGCCTTCGGGCACGGGAGCTTGGTGCCGTAGCCTACGTCGAGTGTTCAGCCCGCATGTGTGTGAACAGCGTACGCGATGTCTTTCACATCACAACCCTGGCCTCGGTTAGACGTCCTGCCCCCGGACTCAAACGAAGTTCATCTCGCCACACTCTAAAACGCATATCCCATCAGCCTTTGCTTCCAATCACCTCCCGCGCTCCACCTCTCGAGCCCCCCCCAACTCTCCGAAAAGATCGAGCCAAGAGCTGTACCATCATGTAGAACAAATGCTACAGTGAAACAAACACAGCTGTGTCCCCAGCTCATGCTTACAGACTGGACTTCCTACAGCTGTGCTATGTTTATGAAAGACGGTTCTATGGGTGTGATTTTGGGACAGTCTGTACAAGTGCGCACATGTGTCACAGAGGACAATATATCAACCCTTAAGTCATTATTGTTTTCACTCTGCTGCCCAAATACTGTAAGCAAGCATATGGAAATCTGCCTTGAATACGTCTGGAAAAGGGTTTCCATGCATTTCCTTATTTCATTTGCACTGCTTTGTAGTTCATTTCACCTCGTGCAGGCTTGAAGCACCACAGTTCTCACTAACTCGTTTGTTCACCTCAGTAACCCTAATGAGAATTAACTGTCATGCCTTCTAGAGCCTCACACGGGTGCATTATGCACAGTGACACTAAGTCAGATTGCCGAAAGGTCATTGTATTTCATAAAGGACACATGTAAGACCGCCCGACCATGTCGCCCAGAACCATAAGCAGATGTTTGGCGGGAACCGCCGTCACCTGGAGCAGCTAAAGAGCATAGTCATTGCACATTTAAAGATATAGTAAAGCAAAGACATGTCTGAGACAGTAAAATGATTGCAGCAGGTAATGCATCATGGATTCTAAGAGTTGTAATTAGGAACTATATATGATGGGGCTTTCATTCTTCCCTGTGTACAATGTTTTAAATCTTTCTGTATTTCGACTCCTAAACAAAATACAAAGGCATGTCAGAGTGTGTGGTATCTGTACATCATTGTCCACAATAAACTCTCAACAAAGAGAAAGTTGTGATGCAGTTGTATGTTGTTCTTGCACACTTGAGCCACAAAGGCTGTTTATCAGTAATCAGCAGTCGTTTCCATGGCAACTACACCCATCTTAACTTATGTCATAGCGGAAAGACAAAAGTTGCCCGTTGCCGTGGTTTCCGGCTCCTCCGCAGTTCATCTCGATTTAGTTAATGAACACCCAAAGATGATTGCATGTTCACATACACTGCAGGCCACAGATATGTTGATCCAAAAAAATGTTTTAAAGAAGCCAGCCTTGTTTTTGATTAGATATGATCCTGATGGGTCAATTTTATAAATTTGCCATAATTCTCTGTCAAAAGTATTTTTAGACCCACAGAGCGCTTATTTTTATTACATATTGGTATCTAGGGAATATTTATTTTATGAGTATTAAAAACATATTTTTTAAAATTATTTTTCTTCCCTGACTTTTATGCAACATAGAGCGGTGGCATTTGCATCAGCAAACATTTAAATCCTTAGCATAAAGGTCATTAATACATTATCAAAATTACTTGGAAATAAATAAAAATGAATAAATAAATACATAAACATTAAATGACTGTCTTACAAAACAATTCATGTACCTGCTGCAATGTTGTGACTACATTTTGTGACTACAAACCAATGTTTTATATTTTGATCATAATTCCACTAGTTCAAATCAGTTCATGCCATACTATGAACTGCAGTTTTGTATTATTGCCAAATGTAACAATTTATTCTTAAAATGATTTTTTGCAATATTCCATTTAATTCAAAAAGAAATGAAAAAACAATTTGCTGTGCAATAACACTGCAAACATTGCGCTGAAACCCATTTATGCTTCAGAATAAACACTGCATAGTCCATTATCCTGAAAATAACAATTTAATGTGTTTTTTTTTTTTTGCTAACAAACTTTTGGCTTCTAACACTTACCCTGCTTCACAAACATGTGTGACATGCGGTGTGTGGAAGTAGGGGGTTGATGAGGTTGGCAGCAGGCATGAACTAACCAGCATTACAGCTCACACTGAGAGTAAGAGGATTAATATGTGTGTGTATGTGTGTGTGTGTGTGTGTCCATCGTGTATCCTAACCATGCGAACTTATATAATGCTTTTTTTTTTGGCTGTCTGTCTAAAACTTTTAAATAAGCTTTTGAACTTTCGAAACTGTTGGCACATGATTTCTGATTCCAAACCCCTGTCTCTAAAATCGACTCTAACTGATCGGTCCTCCCAAATGTCCAGAGTTATTGTCCAGATCATCTAGACTTCTATAAAGATTGATTCTTTTATGAGGTACCTCCCAATTATGCATAACTGGGAAATGAGGGCAGAAGAAAACATTTTATATTTCACAAATATATCCAAAATAAGTATGTTCTTATAATTTTATAAAAAAAAATCAATAAAAAAAATTAATACCTAAATCTAAAACAAAAAGTGATAGTTATTAACAGCTAATATGACATTATATAATGTGTTCCAACTTATATTAATAAATGTGTTATTTTACTAAATAATTTTAATACTAGGTCCTGTGGTGATATTTTTGTTGTAAAGACCAGGTTCCCATTAACAGTGATACCATACGTGTCTCCATTGACTGACCTTATTAAATAAAGTTTAAACATACATCAGTTCAGTTTAATAAAATGCATACAGTTCAAATGACCCAACGGCCGCTGATTTTCCATAAATCCCAATTTTATATCCTACAGCATTCATTTTTAAGGATGGTCAGGACTATCAGCATATAAACAAAAACTTTTTTTAAAGTAATTAAAGTAAGCGCTGAGAGGCAAACGTGCTAATCATTAAGCCACCATTTACATTTTTTATTATTTTGCAAATAACTAATCAGACGCAAACTCAGTTTTGTGCAGAGGACATTACTTTATAATACAGAACTGTTATAAATAGTTCTGTAGTTAGACTGGAACATTACACAGTACCATCCCTCAGACAATAAATCTAAAGCACCATTAGGCAGTATGATTGGTCAGTCTGTGAATCGAAAGGAAAGATGTCACAGTGTACATAAAAGAATAAACATCATGCTGATGTTAATCAAAAATACACAATATTATCCAAAGGCCTGAGCACTGAGGCATGAATTATATCACATCCATCCATCCATCCATCCATCCATTATCTTCCGCTTTAACCTCTTCTAGGGTCACAGGGGAGGTTCCCCATGCCCATCCAGGGGAGAAAGTTTCGGGCGCTGGACAGATACACCCACGACAGGGTGCCAATCTATACCTGGGCACACACTCACTCACACCAACACACTCTATATGGGGCAATTTGGAGAATTAAATTGACCTTGATCCATGTTTTTGGACTGTGTGGGGAAACCGGAGAACCCATAGGAAACCCACGCCGACAAGGGGAGATCATGGAAACTCCACCCAGATCAGGATTCGAACCGGGAATCCCTAGTGGTGAGAGGTGCTAAACACTAAGCCACCATGCCGCCAGAATTATGTCACAATGAAAGCTTAATCATACCAACAGATACGGCCCAGACAAATCATTTTCTTAAAGCGCAGACCTGGAACAGATAAAGCCTTGTTTTTAAAAAACACAGCAGGTAACAACCACTTCAGACACAGAGCTCAGGTCAGGAGAGGAGAGGCATCAGCATACCATATCAAAAGCACTGCACACAAGAAAAAGCACATTATAACATCCATCCATCCATTATCTTCCGCTTTATCCTATATTACAGTCGCGGTGGGGTTCCCCATGCCCATCCAGTGGAGAGCGTCTCAGGCGTTGGGCAGATACACCCAGAACAGGGCGCCGATCCATCGCTGGGCACACATACAAACACACTCTATATGGGGAAATTTGGAGAACTCAATTGACCTTGATCCATGTTTTTGGACTGTGGGAGGAAACAGGAGAACCCGGAGGAAACCCACGTATTATCTTCTGAGAGATGCCTGTGTCGTTTCCAATCAAAAATAAAATTGCTGGTTGAATAAAAGTAAATTTAAGTCAAAATTTGCCAGGGGTATTACAGGCTTGACTAATATATATATATATATATATATATATATATATATATATATATGGCGACATGGTGGCTTAGTAGTTAGCACGTTTGCCTCTTAGCACTAATGTTTCCTGGCCCGAAATCTGGATGGAGTTTCTCCCCGTGTCCAGTGGGTTTCCTCCGGGTTCTCCGGTTTTCTCCCACAGTCAAAAAACATGGATCAAAGTCAATTCAATTCTCTAAATTGCCCCATATAGAGTGTGTAAGTGTGTGCCCAGTAATAGATTGGCGTCCTGTCCTGGGTGTATCTGCCCAGCGCCCGAACGATCTCCCCTGGATGGGCATGGGGAACCCCCCCACGATCCTAGTAGAGGATAAAGCGGAAAATAATGGCTGGATACACATGCTGTAAGTAACGTTCAAAGGAATAGTAGAGTTCAGTACCATCTGCATTTAATTTAAATTTTCGGAGCTTCTTACAGTCAGATTCAGATGTACAGGTGTTTAGTTCAAGCACTTCGTCAGAGAAGTGCATATCCTCCAGGTTTAATTCTCTCATGTGCACACAGGCACAAAGAAAATTAGAAATTGGTGTTGCCAAGGAAACTTATAAATGGCAGGTTATTCTCCCGATGTGTATGTGTGTGTGTGAGAGAGTGTGTCTTTGCGTGTGTACACTCCAAAGTCAAGGAGTTCAGTGAAAGGGACGTGACTGAGAATAATTGGGATTCTTCCAGTATGAATTTATACCCTGCTAAGATCTTTTGAGTATGATCAAAATGAGTCATAAAAGTGTGTGAGTGCATTTTCTCAGCTAAATATGCTCCTCATAAGCTTGGCAAACATGGCTGCACACAAATCAGCATGACGTTCAGACTCGGACAGCAGCAGTAACTGAATCCTGCACATTCTGTCTGGCGCCCAAAGAAAGGTCGTGACGAGGTCAACAGTCTTGACGAGCGGTTTCAGTGAAACAATGAACCTGAATTAACCTGCTTGCTTTGTTTAGTTTATTTGGATTTCTGTTGCCTGTTAAATCTGGCTTTATTATTAATAACCAGAATAGCTTTCATCTGTTAGCACTTGCTTTCCATCACCCGCTCCCCTTCCTGTGATGTGCTACATTACAATAACATAAGAAAGACCAGATCGCAGTGTTTATTTCAGTTACATTAAATGACTCTCAGCGATCCATTCCTTTGATGCAACAGAAAACGAGGTCTGCTCACGTTAAATAACTTGCACAGTATGATTTGATCTTTGTACCTTTACATGGACTTCCAAAAAAAAAAAAACAGTAATTTCATGTGATACTTTACACTTAAATACACTATTTAAAATTTGTATTATTGACATTACAAGCCAAAAGGAATTTATACCACCCCCACTTTAAACACACATGTTCAATCGGTCTTTAGGTCTTCCTTAAAGATTTTAAAGTGCATGTGAAAATCATTACATTCAGAAAAAATGGGCATCATAAGGTACGGTACTCATCTCATTATCTTCTCATCTTAATCCAATTACTTATTACGGACTAGGGTCACAGGGGTCAATGCTCATCCAGAAGGAAACATTTTGGGCACTGGACACATACTATATAGGGGCAATTTAGAGCAACCATTTCACCTTCAATACATGTTTTTGGACTGTGGAAGGAAACCCGAGAACCTGAAGAAAACCCACAGGGACACAGGGAGAACATGGAAACCACCCAGATTGGGTTTCAAACCTGGATCCCCAGCGCTGAAATGTGGACGTGCTAACTACGACTGCCCAGTGCTAATGCTAATGCTGGAAAAGTTAATACGATTTTTATATAACTTTTTATTGACTTCATATTGTATAGTTTTACATTTTTAGCTATCAAATATTATTATTCTAAATATTTTTTTACACAATTACAAGAAGTTCTTGGGTTTTATGTTCTAGTGGACAGGTTCCTTTGCATGGTTTCCCCATGTCTGAAAGTTTTTTGGATGCTTTAATGTCCTGTCATAGTCCAGACAATGTTGTAAGGTGTACTGCAGTTTTCAAATCATCTCTAGATGTGAATGTGTTTGCATGTCTGCCCAAAAAGCAACCCTAATGAGGCTGAGTAAATTTTAAAAAATCCATCCATCCATCCATTATTTTCCGTTTTATCCTGTATCCCTAGGGTCAGGGGGGTGGTTCCCCATGCCCATCCAGGGGAAAACGTCTCGGGCTCTGGGCAGATACACCCAGGACAGGGCGCCAATCTATCACTGGACACACACTCACTCACACAGACACACTCTATATGGGGCAATTTGGAGAAGTCAATTGACCTTAATCTATGTTTTTGGACTGTGGGAGGAAACCGGAGAACACGGAGGAAACCCACGCGGACACGGGGAGAACATGGAACCTCCACCATGATTTGGAGTCAAACCGGGAATCCCTAGTGCTGAGAGGAGAACATGCTAACCACTAAGCCACCGTGCCGCCACTTTAAAAAAAATCATAAAATGAAAAATAAATCATAAAATTGTTGTCTATACGAAGTGATGTCAGATCACATTGTGACATTAGGCAGTTTACACGCCTAATACTGTACAATTATCAGCTCTGTAAAACGATCAGCCCTGCAGAGAACGTTTTTCAAAATTAGTGCATTTTTGTATTGGAGCTATTTTAAGACCAGATTCTGTAAAACAGCTAGCGCAGTGAAAAACGTGTGCTTGCTGTTGCTATAGCTGTCAGACTTTTCAGAGTGTGCTTAGCAGCTGTAGTTAACAAGTGTAACACTCCAGCAAGTGTGCAGTGTCGAATGCGATCAACATTTCATTTTCAGCCTGCAGCATGTTCGAAGATGGCACATCGGTGCAGCATCTGCTACCAAAGACAACACATAAAATATAGATATGCAAATGGTTGGCCACTGCGCAGAGGAGTGCAAGACCAGGTGGAGCGTGACCGGGTGCCTGGCAGCATCTCCTGGTGCTAACCCCTGTCATTCACAGTTGCTGGCCAATGAAGTGCCTCGCGCCTGGTGATTGACACAGCGGGAGCACAGACACTGTCCCAGATTAGCCAGAAACCTGCTGCTTTACAATATGGCTTCCTGCCCTTCGGTGAAAAACAGAATAATACATATTCGCATTTCAGAAGCCTCAGTGTTTGTCTTGATTTCATTATTCATCTCTTTCCTCTGAATGCAGGCGCACAGTCATGAACGAACACACTCACACTCACAGCTGCCAGTCAGCCGGCAAATCTCCCAGGGTGCCAAAGCACCGGGGAAATCAGTCAGGATTCACACCTATATTGAACACATGCATATTGCTTCTTCCTTTCTCGTACACACACTTATACACACACACACAGACACCAGGATCTGTGATCTCTGAGATCTTGATTTCTCAGAGATGAGACACAGAGACTTGTACTGTATGTCTTCTCATTTTAGAAAGACAACTGCAGCATCACTGGACAACAGCTGTTTAGGCAACACACACACATCCACACATCTGAGACATGTGACAAGAACTTAATAATGAAACAAGGAAAATAATGCTGTATGATGTGTCCCAGCCAGCCAGTGTAATAAGTTGTTGAAGTTTTATATTAACATCTTAACTGTACAAGAAGAAGCAAATCTCACATGAGGGAAGCATTATAATCCTAGTTACGTCTTTGGTTTAACAGTCTTGGGTTTAACACTGTGTATATATTCCAAAAATAACACAAATGGTGGCTTAGTGGTTAGCACGTCCTCCTCTCAGCACTGGGAATCCAGGTTAGAATCCCGATCTGGGTGGTGTTTCAATGTTTTCCCATGTCCATGTGGGTTTCCTCCCACAGTGGATTCAGGTTAAATTGAATGCTCTAAATTGCCCCATTATAGTGTGTGTGTGTGTCTGTGTAACTGAGTGTGCCCAACGATAAATCGGCACCCTGTCCTGGGTGTATCTGCCCAGCGCCCGACATGTTCTCCCCTGGGTGGGCATGGTAACCCCCTCATTGACCCTAGTAGATGATTGAGCGGAAGGGAATGAATGAATGAATGAATAAAGCTGAATAAATGCTAGCTGGCAATGTTTCTTCTAGATAAGGGCTTTGAGTAGGCCACTTTTAATCACCAATCCATCATCCATTATCTTCCGCTTCATCCTCTATTAGGGTCGCGGGGGGGTTCCCCATGCCCATCCAGGGGAGAACGTTTCGGGGCTGGGTAGATACACCCAGGACAGGACACCAATCTATCTCTGGGCACACTCACTCACACAAGCACACTCTATATGGGGCAATTTGGAGAATTCAATTGACCTTGATCCATGTTTTTGGAAACCGAAGAACCCAGAGGAAACCAACGCGGACACAGGGAGAACATGGAAACTCCACCCAGATCGGGATTCGAACCGGAAGGCCCTGGCGCTGAGAGGAGAACGTGCTAACCACTAAGCCACTGTGCCGCTCACTTTATCCACAACTTCTAAATTTATAAATATTTTTACACAAGGCCACAGTCATACCGACCCAAGAATAGGCCATCCCCAAACCATCACATTATCCAACCCTGCTCTGTAGCATTAACCATACTCTGTAGTGAATCAAAATAAGGTACTGCAAGTTATATGCAAATGCTTTTCCAGCATAGAGCAAAATAAAAAAATACATATGCTGATATTGGCTGGAATATATACATTCTATATTAGTTCTCCTGACAATATCTGTTGCTATGCACACCCTGTATTTGTTCTATCCTAAGACCACCACAAGACCACAAATAACCTCTGCAGATGAATGAATTGTGAGGCACCATGGTCATAGGAGATGCTGGTGATAGAGAGTATTAGGTGCCGCAGGGTTGCCTGAATAAACTCCTCAATGTCATCGCTGGGTTGAGAACAGCAGATCATCCGAAAATAGCCAGTAAACAGCAGCCCTGCAGTACAGATCAGACACTGATGAAGGGCTTGAGTATGATCACATGCACCGAGGATTATGAAAATCAACAAAATGTGCAAATATATAGCTAGGAAACCAGCTAGGTGACTGGATCTTGAAGATGCCAATCCAGGGTTTTAGTGTTTGAGCAGTGATACTATATCTGATACAACAATATCAATGCCGAACACTTTGCTTTTATCATATCAGTGTCACTCATGTCACTGCCAGGAATAATCCAACATTTTAAATAGCCCCTTATTGCTGACAAAGCAAATGAAGCATTTACCTTTAGTCATTTGGGAGACACTTTTATCCAAAGCGACTTACAGATGAGAGAACAACACAAGTCAGTAGTTAAGGAAAAAACAGCAATAATGTAGTCTAATCAAACCTGATCATTATCTGATCTGGCTTTTAATTTTTTATTTTATTTTTTTTCATAGCAAGTGTTTGTGGAGGAGATGTGTTTTGAGATGTTTCTTAAAGATGCTACGTGATTCACTCTTACGGACAGAGTTGGGAAGATTGTTCCACCATTTAGCACTACTGAACAATAGGGGGTTAGAATTAGAACCATGGTGAGGTCCAATCTGGCTTTTAATTTTTTTTGTTTCTTTTTTTTTTTATAGAACGTGTTTGTGGAAGAGATGTGTTTTGAGATGTTCCTTAAAGATGCTACGTGACTCACTCTTACGGACAGAGTTGGGAAGATTGTTCCACCATTTAGCACTACTGAACAATAGGGGGTTAGAATTAGAACCATGGTGAGTGAGGTTCAATCACAGGTGACATTCATTACTAGAGCGATGTGAACGAGTCGGAGTGTGTTTTGGAAATATAGATTAAAGGGAAGAGGGACCAGATCCAGAGATTGTCCTGTAGGCCAGAGTCAGTGTCTTGTACAGAATGTGAGCATCTACAGGGAGCCAATAGAGAGAGGAGTAGTGGAGTGACATGAATTCACTTTGGTTGGTTGAACACAAGTCCACTGCAGTTTTTAATCAGTCGTAGAGGCCTGATTGTGCAAGCTGGGAGACTGGCAAGCAATGCATTACAATTATCGAGCCGGGATAGGATGAGGGCTTGGACCAATAGCTAAGTTGTCTGTTCAGTTAAGAAAGGTCTGCTCTTCCTGTAGGTATGCACAATGAACCGTTTGACGAGTAAATAAAGAAATTGACAATTTTTAATCAACTAGCAGTTCAGCTGATGCAAAGTGCCTTTGGAAGATGAGATGTGATGGAATGGGAAAGTCAGCTTTTGTTGTGCTCTTGAATGAAATCACACAAACGTTCACAGAGGTAATCAGCTTTCCCTCACCGTAAGAGCAAGCATTGTCACATCTCCTAATTCTTTCATCTCCAACTAAATAATCCCTTTAAATCATATCCTCCTCCATCGTCCTCGTCCTCACTGACTCCCTCTCCTCTCTTTCAGAACAACACTCAGCAAGTGCTGGCCTCCTGGTCAGGCAATTTATGCCAACAATAGAGAATCTATCATTGCACACAAGCTTACACTTGTGTCAAGATATCGTTATTTGTGACTGAAGCACTGCTCAATTCTATCGTTCACTCTCTCCTACTTTCCAGTCAGAGTTCCTTACTATATGAAGAATAATCTTTTTAGCAACATGACTTCATGACATCCTTTGCTTTATTCCTTTATATATACACAGATCTAACATTTTATTAGTGATGTTCATCTTGTAGGTTTGTTGGATGTTCTTTAGCCGTGACTACCGCAATAATTTGTCATGGCATAAACGCCACTGGATGCTGAAATCATTCTGTGGGATTAAAGGTATATAAGAACAGTGCAGCTTCTTGCAAATGCTGCAAATTTGATAAGTTACTAAGAATCTCGCTCATCCTAGAGATACATTATTAATAGGAGAGGGCAACATTTTTTTCATAGGACCATACTTGCTTTTAAAAGGTTCTCTGAGAGTCACACATTGGATGTTCGAAACATAAACCTCATCAATTTCCATCCATTATCTTCTATAATGGTCGCAGTGGGGTTCCCCATGCCCATCCACGGGAGAAAGTCTTGGGAGCTGGGCAGATACACCCAATCCATCGCTGGGCACACAGTCACTCACACAGACACGCGCACACACACACACGCACTCTATATGGGGCAATTTGGAGAATTCAATTGATCTTGATCCATGTTTTTGGACTGTGGGAGGAAACCGGCGAACCTGGAGGTAACCCACGTGGACATGGGGAGAACATGGAAACTCCACCCAGATTGGGATTCGGACCAGGAATCCCTAGCGCTGAGAGGCGAACATGCTAACCACCTAATCAATTTAATAAACATAAATTATTTCACAGTACAGAGGAGAACATCGTCAGCTGTGACCTGCCATTACTTCAGGACATTTACCACAGCAGGGTGAAAAAAAATAAGTCAACAAAATAACTTCAGACGCCTCACATCCTGGACATCACATCTTTCAGTCACTTTATCTGGTAGAAGGTTTAGGACCATTAAAGCCAACACAACCAGACACACTGAGGGATTATTCTCCAGAGCTGTAGAACAGGTATCACAGGGGACACTCTTTTTATGTATTTTAAAACACAACTTAAAACATGGGTGCGGTAGCTCAGTGGGTAGGGTGTTGGGCTATCAATCTGAAGGTTGTGGGTTCAAATCCCAGCTCCATTGAAGTTACCAATGTGTGTCCTTGAGCAAGACTCTAAACCCTCATTGCTCCAGGGATGTTGTGATTAACCCTGTGCTCACCTTGTAAGTCGCTTTGGATACAAGCATCTGCTAAATGACCAAATGCAAATGCAAAACAGAACCTCGGCAGCACAATGGCTTAGTGGTCATCACGTTCACCTCTCAGCACTGGGGATTTAGGTTCGATTCCCAATCTTGGTGGTGTTTCTATGTTTTCCCTATGTGTCTGCGTGGGTTTCCTCCCACAGTCCAAAAACATTATATTGAGTGCTCTAAAATTGCCTTATACAGTATAGTGTGTGCTTGGGTGTGTGTTTTCGTGTTAGTGTGTGTGCCCAGTGATAGATTGGCGTCCTGTCCTGGGTGTATCTGGGTCCTCCGGTTTCTCCCCACAGTCCAAAATCATGGATTGAATGCTCTAACACATGTGTGTGTAGGTGAAAATGGATGTATAGGATGAGTGTATCCGTAATGTTTTTTTTATTTTGGTGCACTATGAGTTACTGCAACACTCCCTGTATGTGTGAGCATACTTGGCAAATAAAATGTGATTCTAATTCTGATTTGCGGCACGGTGGTTTAGTGGTTAGCACATTCACCTCTCAGCACTAGGGATTCCCGGTTCGAATCCCCATCTGGGTGGAGTTTCCATGTTCTCCCCGTGTCCGTGTGGGTTTTTTCCGGGTTCTTCGGTTTCCTCCCACAGTCCAAAAACATGGATGAAGTCAATTGAGTTCTCCAAATTGCCCCATGTAGAGTGTTTCTGTGTGCGTGTCTGTGTGTGTGAGTGTGTGACCAGCGATAGATTGGCGCCCTGTCCTGGGTGTATCTACCCAGCGCCCGAAATGTTCTCCCCTGGATGGGCATGGGGAACCCCCCCCCCCCGCGCGACCCTAATACAGGAGTTACAAGCAGAAGATGATGAATGAAAGCAGAAGATGATGAATTAATGAATAATTCTGATTCTAAATTGCCCCATATATAGTGTGTGTACCCAGCAATAGATTGGCACCCTGTCCTGATTTGCCCATCGTCGGAAAAGTTCTCCCCTGGATGGGCATAGAAAATCCCCCCCACCCGTGACCCCATGAAAATAAGAGGCTACAACAAAGTTTGTTTTCAAATACAATTAACTGTTATTTGTCATGATACAGATTTTTTTTCAGAATCTTTTAATGTGAACTGTCTGTACACATTGTGTTCACACTCTTTTACTTACTGAAATGTGTTGAAATTATGGTTTGCTGCACTTAATGATCACTTAATCATAATGAACAACAAAGAAGTATAAACACAGTACTCAGAAACTACAGTGGAGCGTTAAACATCCGTCCTTTAAGACTCTCAGGTGATTGTGAGGTGCTTTATATCATATAAACGTCCCTCACTGCTGGCATGTGCATGTGAGCTTGTTATATTAAACCTATAAAGACTTTTAATTAGGCAGCTGGAAAACAGTCCGCAACAGATCTACCCTGCAATAACACACTCCTTCCCTCCCTCCCTCCCTCCCTCCCTCCCTCACACCCACACACACACACACACACACACACAACGTGTGCCTGTGTTAAAAGGGTACTTTAAATTAAATTTAATTCTGCAGTACAATAGCAAATTAATTTTATGCTACACCTACCCTTGACCACAGTACCAAATGCTGATTTATTTACCTCCCCTAGCCGAGGGGAATTTGCATGAAGGTAAAATTTCACCTGCTGAATCGCTTAGGAAACACGAACCATTTATTACAGAGCTTTAACCGAATGTGAACATCCATCCATTATCTTCCGCTTAATCCTCTACTAGAGTTGCAGAGGGTTCCCTATGGACATTTAGGGAGAAACGTTTAGGGCACTGGGCAGATACACATAGGACAAATCGCTGGGAACTCTCACACACTCACTCACACTCTATATGGGGCAAATTAGAGCATTAAAAACACCTTGAATCCATGTTTTTGACCAGAAAACCTGAAGGAAACTCACATAAACACGGGGAGAACAAGGAGACTCCACCCAGATTGGGATTTGAACCTGGTTCCCCAGCAGTAGCAAAGTGCTAACCACTAAATCACCGTCCCGCCTCAAATGTAAACTCTCATTTATTCAGAATCTTCATCTTAATCCTCAATTAGGGTCGCTATGCCCATCCAGGGAAGAATGTTTCGGGCGCTGGGCTGACTCACTCACACAAACACACTCTATATGGGGCAATTTAGAGAATTCAATTAACCTTGATCCATGTTTTTGGACTGTAGGAGTAACCCCACACAGACACAAACAGAATATAGAAACTCCACTCCACATCCATTGAACCTAGATTCCCAGTGCTGAGAGGCAAAGATGCTAACCACTAATGTGAACATCCATCCATCCCATCCATTATCTTCCACTTTATCCTATATTAGGGTCGCGGTGGGGTTCCCCATGTCCATTCAGGGGAGAACGTCTCGGGCAATAGGCAGATACACCCAGGACAGGACGCCAATCCATCGCTGGGCACACACTCACTCACACATACACACACTATATGGGGCAATATGGAGAATTCAATTGACCTGATCCATGTTTTTGGACTGTGGGAGGAAACCGGAGAACCCGGAGGAAACCCACGCGGACACGGGGAGAACATGGAAACTCCACCCAGATTGGGATTTGTATCGGGAATCCCTAGTGCTGAGAGGAGAACATCCTAATCACTAAGCCACCATGCCGCCCCTAATGTGAACATGTCTTTCAAAAATGAAGCATGTAGCAGTTTCCCTTTTCCTCCATCAGTAAACAGGTGTTTTATTTATACATTTGGAAACAAGCAGACAAACAGCATGGCTGACTGCAGATGTAGGAGACTAAGAGTTGCTGGCACTCTGCTGAAATAAGCACTTCTCTTTGATTTGCTCGGAGATTGGGGAATATCACGACTCCCTTCAAATAACACAGCGACATATTTTAGAGAGGCATTGTGAGTAAAGGATACACATGAAGTCCTTTCAAATCTTGTCACAAAACGCCGCGTCCGCCATCAGTTTCCACACTTCTTTAATTCGCCTGAGAACCTGCCGTTTACGCTGGAGAGGAATATACACGGTGTGAGGCTCCTGCCCCCTTGTGGTCAAAACCGGACAGTACTCCAGTAGATTTGTAGGTGGTACACGTGTTCTGGGATTATAACGGACAGATGTCCTCATAATTTGGGTCACTAGAATAATTAATTTTGTAGGTTTTTAGTGGTCAGCAAATCTTTTTCTATGAATTAGAAATTTTGGAGTTAAAAAAATGATTGAAGAAAATGTTAGGGAGAACTAGAAAAAAAATGACTCCTCTACCATCACATGTACATCTATGTACATCACCATCCATCCATTATCTTCCACTTAATCCTCTAACTAGGGTCGCGTGGGAAGGGGGTTCGGGTTCCCCATGCCCATCCAGGGGAGAACGTTTCGGGCACTGGGCAGATACACCCAGGACAGGGCGTCAATTTATCACTGGGCACACTTATTCACACGAACACCCTCTATATGGGGCAATTTGGAGCACTCAATTGACTTGATCCATGTTTTTGGACTGTGAGAGGAAACTGGAGAACCCGGAGGAAACCCACGCGGACACGGGGAGAACTCCACCCAGATGGGAATTCGAACCGGGAATCCCTAGTGCTGAGAGGCGAACGTGCTAACCACTAAGCCACTGTACCACCCTACATGTACATTTATCCTTCCTTTATCTCCCACTTCATGCTCTACGAGGGCTGCAAGGGGGTTCACCATGCACATCCGGGGTGAGGATGGGGGCCAATTGACCTTGATCCATGTTTTTGGACTGTGGGAGGAAACCGGAGAACCCGGATGAAACCCACGTGGACACGGGGAGAACATGGAAACTCCACCCAGATTGGGATTCGAACCGGGAATCCCTAGAGCTGAGAGGAGAACGTGCTAAGACTGAAAAACCATAAATACCATCACACGTTTCGTTTTTCTTGATTTCTGCAGAGCAAACATTTTATTCACTTCATATAAAACTTAGTATCAAGCAGAAAAAAGGTGCATACAGGAAAAATAGACATGTTTTCACAGGAAATCAGGTTGATCCATCTACAATATAATGAACAAAAATGAAAAGCACCTTGCTACGTTAGTGCTGGGAACCAAAAATTTTGCCACCTAATGTTTTATTCTGACTTCGAATCCCCCACTGTTCAGCATCAACATCATTCTGAAAACTGCGTTCAACAAGGCCAAACAAGTTTCATAACATTCACATTGTTGTCAGAGTCATAACACTCACCTTAACTATGTTTGTCAGTAAGCATTAGTAGAATACAGAACATACAGCATGTGACAGCACTGTGCATGTTGGGTAATTAATAAACCTACAGTTGTGTCCAAATATTTGTGGTCCATCTCAGAGATAGCAGGAAGACAAAATCAGCTACATGAATTTTACTTTTGATAATCTGCAACAGTCTAATGCAAATGTTTAGACACCTCTGCTTATTTATTTTGTACAGAATTAATATTATAATTTCATTATCTTACACTTAAATCGCTACTAGGGACTATGATCGCAAAGGGTTCCCCATGCTCATTCAGGGGGGAGGTTTCGGGCGCTGGGCAGATGCACCCAGGACAGGATGGAGAGCAAAGCCTTAGCTGGGCACACACTCACTTGCACAGAAACACATACATACTTTATTGGGGCAATTTAGATAGGGCAATTTAGAGCAGCTAATTCACATGTTTTTTGGACTGTGGAAGGAGACTGGAGAACCCACAGAAAATCCACATGGAAAGAATATGGAAACTCCACCAACATTGGGATTTGAACCTCGATCCCCAGCGCTGAAGGGTGAGTGTGCTATGCTACCATGCCACCATATTAATATTCTTCAAATAATATTTGACATTTTACTGCAAATCTTACACTCAACATATTACATTTATTTCCTCCTCCAAAAATATCTTAAATGTAAGATTAAGTTAATAAACAGTAACTGTCGACTGAAATGTCCTTCCCTGTGGAGAGTAAATCACAAGTTAATACAACATGGATTTTATCTAGAGGTGCCCAAACCTTTTCATAGCTCTGTATTAATTAATGCCCTAAACATTTTGGGAAAGTTATTAGAAACCACACTGTGATGTCATTAAAGATTAACACAGCAGAGTTATTTCAGGGAGAACGTGTCATTTCGTTACTTTCTGAAGCTGTAAGATGACTGAGAAACCTGCAGTGGCTGTGGCAGTGTATTTTGTCATTCTGTAACATTCTGACCGGATTTGAAGGTGGGAGCTGTATGAGATGACTTTGGAAATGAGCATTAGATTGGCTACTATTAATGTCAAGACATATTCCTTACAAGAGGAGCATCAGGATCTAAGCTGTTCCTTCGGTTAGTCCAGCTCACCTAAAGACTCCTTCGCTCCTCCATTTCTTTACTTGCTGACTTAACAAATTACACTTAGCCACAGCACCTTTTAACCTGATTGGAATAACTGCTCATATTTTACAGTTGCTTGTCATTTTTTTCTTTCGTTTTACTTCCCCTATATTATTAACTTATATTATTAGTCTTATGAATGCCAAGAATTACAGTTTAAGTAAATGGAAATTAATCTGCAAAATACAGGCTTAGTAAAATATACTACATAAAAAAAAAATCAGGTCAATATTTTTTTCGTTTTTTTTTTATGTTCAATAAAAAAGAATGATAGGATGATGAGTTTACCAGTTAACTGTAGGCTGTACCTGAAAATTTTGATATCAAATGATTGTCTAATGCTACCTACCCATCTCGCCCATCAATCTACCCATCAATATGCCAAAATAATTCAATCTCCTGCAAATTTCAGCCCCACAGTTCACTGTTAACTTGCATCCCCTTAAATCACTTTAATTATTTAATCCATGCAGCTTGTTTCTGTTCTCCACATTCTGTCTGTGTCTCCGTCTCGTCTCTGCATTGTAAACTTCTCCACATGCTCTTATTTCCTTTCATCTGTAATCACTATGATTATCGCACCAGACGCTGCACCATGCAGCTAGAGAGAGAAAAACAGTCAGAGCAAGGGGGTAAAGAGAAAAGGTGCGAGACAAAGGGGAAAAAAAACTTCCCGCGCAGACGATACGTGGATGAACTCTGACGCCAAGAAAGAGAGAATTCATTCCACATTAACTGCATGTATTTAAATTCTCAGACAATCACAGTTTCTAAAAATACTGTTATGGTGAAAGACCTCTGGTACATTTAAGTAGGTTTGCCTATGCCTCAAATTGCAGAATGTGTTCTTATAGTGCAAGCAGCTTTTTGGAAATGCAATGGGATATCGTATGATATTAAAGCATGGAGACTAACATTAGCCCTTTGATGTACTTAAAAAAAATAACACATGGAACATCACAGAGAAAGAAAGAAAAAAAACAAAGGAAATGCTTATGGCAAACATAAGGGCATGGTAGCTCAGGGGTTATGGATGTGAAGGTTGTATTTGTAAGTCGTTTGGATAAAAGCATCTGCTAAATGACCAAATGCAAATGTAAACAATTTTGGGTTGTAGTTCCTGTGTGAATTACTGGTTAGTTGCTTGTAAGGTCTGACAACATTTACAGTGATGTGTCATTGCATTTTAGTGCAAAACATTTCCTTTGATTTGTGATCTACCTGTCTGTTTACTACATCATATATACAACACATGTACTTTTAAAAACATATATGCTCAAGTGATAACCCTGTTCTAATTTCAGCACATTTGACTATAGTTTGACCCAAAACATCTGTCACAATCACTAGGCTTGCTGCAGGCCAGGTTCGTGGCAGCAGATCATTTTCCCACATGACTGGAAAATTTGAGTCTCAACTGACTTTGAGAGGGAAAAGCAGTTTGTATAAAATGGGGTTGCGTATTTATAAAAAAAAAATGAATTCCTCAATTGCTTTTTAGAAAATGGTTGAAAAATGGATAAAAGTTACCTCTCAAAAATATGTTTGTTTACACAAGGAAAACAGCCTAGCCTAATAAAAATAAGTCTTTTAAAAAATCAACCATTTTACAACTCCTATAGCCTATAATTTCCATTTACATCAGTTTGTGCCATTACTATTGTTTCGACAGATGCAACATCAATGTTTAAATGTATTGCATTAGCAGCTCTTGTGCCGATTCATTCATCCATTATCTTCCACTTTATCCTTTATTAGGGTCGCGGGGGGGTTCCACATGCCCATCCAGGGGAGAAGATCTCGGGCGCTGGGCAGATAGACCCAGGACAGGGCACCAATCTATCGCTGGGCACACACTCACTCACACAGACACACTCTATATGGGGCAATTTGGAGAACTCAATTGACTTGATCCATGTTTTTGGACTGTGGGAGGAAACCGGAGAACCCGGAGGAAACCCACGTGGACACGGGGAGAACATGGAAACTCCACCCAGATGGGGATTGAAACCGGGAATCCCTAGTGCTGAGAGGCGAACGTGCTAACCACTAAGCCACCATGCCACCCCTTGTGCAAATTATGTAATTAAATCTCTGGCAGTAAGAACAGTTGACCAGTTTCTCATCTCATCTAATTATCTTCTGCTTAATCCTGTACTACGGTCAGGGGGGGGGGGGGGGTCCCATGTATATCCATGGGAGAATATTTTGAGCACCCAGTACAGGGTGCCCAATCCATTACTCAGCACACACATTTAAACAGACACTCATACAAACACACTATATAGGGGCAATTTTGAGCAGCCAATTTACCTTCAATCCATGTTTTTGGACTGTGGAAGGAAACCAGAGAGCCCATGAGAAAACGTGGAGAATATGAAATCTTTACCCAGATCCAAACCTGGATTCCCGATACTGAGAGGGGGACATGTTAACCTCTAAGCCACTATGCCGCTCAGTCAATGCTGAGATTACTGGTCCACAGCAGATGCAGCAATATTTTATCGATGCAAAAATGCCGACAGTTTAAGGATGACATCTCACAATCATAAATAGCTTTGGGGTTTAAGTTCAAAGCCCTATGATGTAGAGCATATGGTTTCAAAGTACAGTGCATATATAATGTGCAATTTGAGATATAAGAGTTAGCGTGTGTGTATGATGTTGATTTTGTTTCCATTTTGTTTCACAATTTAAAGAAACCAAGCACAGCAGCAAAATAGCAAAAAAGAGCGGAATGAATAAGAAGAGGGTGTTATGTGCACCTCGGCCAAAAGATGGTTTTCTTAATGAAATGTTTGGAATGTTGTATAACATTTACAGCTGGGGTGGAAGTTCATCTTGGTGCTTTTTCGACTGAAATCTGCCGTGTTCCACACAGCTTTCCTAATGTCTTAACATGAAAAACAAAACAAAGTCGTTCAATTAGTCCTTGTGTGCGGGCCAGCTTTCTAATTTATGCATGATGATCTTTCCTGTTCCATTATTCCCCTTGTTCGTTTAGCTCCATGTCCGACACCAAGATGTTTTTCTCCGCCTCTTCTGACGGGGCGGAGCTGGTGCGGCTGTATCGGGCCCCCTCGTATGACCCGGCCATTCCAGAGCTCCTCTGCCGATACAGATAAATTCCACCCACCGCCAGGGCTATCAAGACCAGTCCAGCGAGCACGATGAGAACCAAAGCAGGAAGATGACTGACATCATCTACACAGAAAAAAACATCTGTGTTGATGTTTCTTAGTAGCAGTATTGTACAGGAAAATATTTAAACAGGTTTCAAAAGCAAATTACAAAGTTAGACATAAAGCTTTACCTGTTACATCTAATTCCAGTCCTGTTAAAGAAAACAAGGAAGACATTTACAAAAAAAATTTACAAATTTTTTTTACAATCAAATCACACATTAGGTTATATAACATAATAATAACGGACAAAAAGGCATGCATTATTGTGAATAAATCAATGTAATTATCAATTCATAATTAAAAAAAAAACCCGAAATTGACAGAAAATAGAAAACCATTTTTATATCATGGGGGAGAGCTATGTGTCAGTTTAAACACTAATTTGACTAAACCTAAACCTTTTTTTGACATGCACGTATGTGAATAGGCCCACTGCTCTCCTGCGGTGTGCCCATTGTTACACTAATGACCCACAGTGTTCTAGACACAGTACCCCACAACCCTCTTAACCTAGACATACACGTGGTTACTTTTTCAAATAAATTATCCACTAAAACACAATTTAGAGAATTTTCATCCATCCATTATCTTCCGGTTTATCCTCTACTAAGGTCGTTGGGGGGGGGGGGGGGTCCCCATGCCCATCCAGGGGAGAACATCTCGTGCGCTGGGCAGATACACCCAGGACAGCGCACCAATCTATCGCTGAACACACACTCACTCACACAGACACACACTATATGGGGCAATTTGGAGAATTTAATTGACTTGATCCATGTTTGTGGACTGTGGGAGGAAACCGGAGAACCAGGAGTAAACCCACACGGAGAACAACGGGGTGAACATGGAAACTCCATCCAGATTGGGATTCGAACCGGGAATCCCTAGTGCTGAGAGAAGAACATGCTAACCACTAAGCCACCATGCCACCAGAATTTATTTTAGTATTTTTTTATGTTTAAGTTTTCCTTTTTTATGTGTTTATGTATTATTAATATGAGATTCATTAAAGGTGCTGACCGCACTCCCGTGTGACATCAATTTATTTCTTAAACCCATTTGCAAATGTATATTTTTATTCTTTTTGTATGTTTTTTATGTTTTGCTTTCCTCTGATGTGTCATTAGATTATTGTTACCTACGCATAGTGTGTGATATTGCGTGAAGTGTGATGATTGTCACCTCGTGGCCGTTTGCAGATGACTCCATGCGTGCGGTTCTTGCAGGATCCAGGCTTCCAAAGTCCAGTGTTGCTCTGCAACCAAAAGCAACTCTTAGCCGAAAGCATGCTCAGATTGGCATCCTGCTGTTCCCAGTTATTAAACTCCACTGTTGAACTGTCCGGCCACTGCAAAACGGCTCCTACATACACCCAAAAGAGAAAGAAAGAAAAACAAAAAGTTGTAGTAAAATGTGACATATAATGATGTAAAATGGCAAATAAATCCAATAAACAATAACAGCTTTACAAAAGGTATTTTTCTACATACACATTCAAAAAATTTAATGAATTTTAAAACAAAAGTTTTCCATCACATTTTTTCTTTTTTTTTTTCTTTCTTACAAAAACATTTTGACCTGCTTCTCTTTCACAAGGCTAATTAACAAATAGTGAAATACTCATTGCTTTATTAGGCCCTAACAACAGTCTATTTTTACATCTTATGTCTGTGTTGTTTAAGCAGCAATGGTGCTGGTGAATATATCTATGCTGTTGGGTGTGTTTGTCTCAAAATGACATGCTATCAGGCAAGTTTTGGGCGTATTGCTATCTTGACGATGCAAAACACAGGTGCACCAATGACTGAAACCAACCTAGACACTATACAATGACTTTGATAGACTTCATGGTGTTTTATTAATAATTATTCACCTCATGGTCCTCTTTTTTAGCAGTATTGTTTATGGGTGACCAAGATGAAATTAACTGCTCCATTTTCTGGGCTAAAGATTTTTATAATAGGTAGAGCCAAATCAATTTTGGTTCAAAAGCAGGTCTTTGGAGTTGGCTAAACATCTTAGGATTACACGGATGTTTGGCAGGTTGTTTGGAACATTACCTTTAGGGTTAAAGGTCATTCCAAGCCAGGCACCATGAGCCTGCTCCTGGTAGGCCTGAATGTGCTCCATTACAAATCCATTTTCATTCTCATCCAGCACTGACAGCAGCTCTGCACCAACTGAGTGAGAGAGAAAGAGAGAGAGAAAAAGAGAGAGAGAAAAGAGAGAGAGAGAAAAGAGAGAGGAAAAAGAGAGAGAGACAGGTAGAAATTTAATTAATCAAGTGCTTCACCTTTGAAAAAAATTGAATTTTCATAATTTCTAGGAATGTAGGACAGGAAACCCATGTGTTATGACTGCTCTGTGGTAAAAAGTTTTCAAATGGTTTTTAATCTTGGCTGGAAATTTTCTAACACTGATGGATAGGAATGACCAGTTTTGAGTGCAAATAACACTTTTATACAATTAGTTTAATTAATACAATTTAAATAATATAATTTTTAAGGTATCAGGACAGCACAGTGGCTTCGTGGTTAGCATATTCTCCTCTCAGCTCTAGGGGTTCCCGGTTCGATATCCTTATCAGGGTGGAGTTTCCATGTCCTCCCCGTGTCTGTGTGGGTTTTCTCCGGGTTCTCCGGTTTCCTCCCACAGTCCAAAAACATGGATCAAGGTCAATTGAATTCTCCAAATTACCCCATATAGAGTGTGTTTGTGTGAGTGAGTGTGTGCCCAGCGATGGATTGGTGTCTTGTCCTGGGTGTATCTGCCCAGCACTCGAAACGTTCTCCCCTGGATGGGCATGGGGAACCCCCCTGCGACCCTACTAGAGGATAAAGCGAAAGATAATGGATGGATGGATTTAAGGTATCTTCTTTATTAAATAAAAAAAACTCCATTAAAAAAATTAAAAACTACTTTCTTTAAAATTATACATTTATTATATAGACTTTGGCTGGACAATGGAAGCCCTAATTGTTGTACTTCGGTTGCATATGTTGAGATCTGTCCATTACCTTTCTTGCATGTCTGAACAGCATCTTGTTGTAGTCGCAACTGATTTAGGTTAAAAGCATAACAGTGGTTTCTGAAAGGAACCCAGGACCAGTCCCCCACTCTCTGCAGGCAGTGACCTGGATACATCCACCTGTGATCCACTACTCTTTCTGAAATGAAAGGAAAACATGAAAGGCAACCATGAACTTTGTCACCTGTAGCATTCTCAGAGCTGATGGAGGATTTACATTTTATAACGCCCTTTATTTCCCATAGAACATTTCATATGTCATATGCAGCCAAGCTGACAGGGTGAAGAACAGGGCATCAAAGGATCTGAATATTACACAAATAAATCAGTGTATAAGGTCAATCAGCCGGCACATGAAGCTTACAAAATTAACAACAAAAAGAAAAAAAAAGGTTTGTGTAGAAAATATTATCTACCAAAGCAACCTCTAAATCCAATGTCCTTATTCTGTGGCTCATATGAAAAAAGCTGGGATGCACTGTGTATTCTGCCGCCTTTATTTTTTAACCGATATCAAGTGCTTAATCAAGCTACAGTACCTTGTCTGTTTACCGGAACACATGGCCAGATTTTGCTCCCCATGTGCATCAATAAGTCTTGGCCACCCATGACCATGTCACTGATTTCCTTCTGTTCCTTCCATCAAAAACTTTTGATACATACTGTCCAGGAACAGCCTCCAAGGGCTGAGGTTTTGACGATGCTTTGACTGAGTTATGGCGCCATCAATTTGGTCCTCGTCAAACTCAAATCCTTCCACTTGCATATTTTCCTGGTTCTAATGCACCAGTTTGAAAATTAAAGTTCTAAAAAATTTTAACATGCTGCTAATTTAGCTCACCAACTAACAGGTGCCATGGTGATGAGATAATCAGCATTATTCACTTCACCCGTCAGTGGCCGCAGGGTTATGCTTGGTCTTTTAATAATAATTTAAAATAATTTAGGGCGGCACGGTGGCTTAGTGGTTAGCACGTTCGCCTCTCAGCGCTAGGGATTCCCGGTTCGAATCCCCATCTGGGTGGAGTTTCCATGTTCTCCCCGTGTCTGCGTGGGTTTCCTCCGGGTTCTCCGGTTTCCTCCCACAGTCCAAAAACATGGATCAAGTTAATTGAATTCTCAAAATTGCCCCCTATAGTGTGTGTCTGTGTGAGTGAGTGTGTGCCCAGCGATGGATTGGCGCCCTGTCCTGGGTCTATCTGCCCAGCGCCCGAG
>JAFMOD010000361.1:536136-571849 GCA_019802435.1 Corydoras maculifer
CCTCCCACAGTCCAAAAACATGGATCAAGTTAATTGAATTCTCAAAATTGCCCCCTATAGTGTGTGTCTGTGTGAGTGAGTGTGTGCCCAGCGATGGATTGGCGCCCTGTCCTGGGTCTATCTGCCCAGCGCCCGAGACGTTCTCCCCTGGATGGGCATGGGGAACCCCACCGCGACCCTAATAGAGGATAAGCGGAAGATAATGAATGAATGAATGAATAATTTAGTTCAATTAAGGGTGGCACGGTGGCTTAACATGTTCTCCTCTCAGTGCTAGGGATACCCGGTTCGAATCCCAATCTGGTTGGAGTTTTCATGTTCTCCCGGTGTCCGTGTGGGTTTTCTCTGGGTTCTCCAGTTTCCTCCCACAGTTCAAAAACATGGATCAAGGTCAATTGAGTTCTCCAAATTGCCCCATATAGAGTGTGTTTGTGTGAGTGAGTGTGTGCCCAGCGATAGATTGGCGCCCTGTCCTGCGTGTATTTGCCAAACACCTGAGACATTCCTGGATGGGCATGGGGAACCCCCCGCGACCCTAATAGAGGACAAAGCGGAAGATAATGGATGGATAGTTCAAATAATATGAACTGTGCCAATTAATGAGAACTATGAACAACAAATCGAACCTGAGTTTATTTCACAGATGGCTGCGTTTAATTTGGCATTGCAGGATGACACTGTCCATTGTCCACTAGTGGTCATATGACCACACCCAAACATCAGATTAGGCTCTCCATCGTGCCAGTCGCTGAAAGTAACCTCATCCTCATTCAGCCATCTGTAGCGTTGGCCCTAGCAACACAGATGTGACATTTAAGCATGTTTCATGGCATTTATAAAGTACACAGCATTAATACGCATGTACAAACACACACACACACACACACACACACACAGAAACCCAGACACATATGGCATCTCCCATGCACTCACCCCATTATTGTGTAGTGAAATCCAGGCAGGCTTGTGAAGGGCACTGAGTAAAAGCGTGAGGTAAGCGTGCTGCCGTGGATCTCTTATTGAGGCCAGAGTGCCATTAATGGATTCACATACATGCAGAGCTCCTTCCCAGTCCAGCCGGGTCTGTAAAACACGGTACTGCACACCCTGAAACTCCAATGGCTTGTCTAGAGCAGGGGGCAGTGGGTCCACACCAGGAGAAATTGCTGGGTCTGACACATAAACAAAGACAGTCATTAAAGATCTTATTTAACAGTGAATCTCCTTCTCACCATTTAAATAACTAGCCATGCTTGGTTACTTAAGTTTGCTTCTGTACCATAAAGATAAAGCTATAGCCATAAAAAGTCACGGCACACTGCACTGAGTTCTCACTCAATACGTAGAATAAAGTTGTGATAATGAGGAATATATTGTGTGTAATATAATATACTGTGTAATATATTTTGTTGGCCCTTTTTTTCTTTATGAAGTTCATTCATTCATTATCTTCAACATGCCCATGCAGGGGAGAACGTTTCGGGCACTTGGCAGATACACCCAGGACAGGGTGGCAATATATCCCTGGGCACAGTCACACACAAACACACATGGGACAATTTATAGCATTTGATTTACCTTGAATCCATGTTTTTGGACTGTGCGAGAAAACCAGAGAACCTGGAGGTAACCCACGTGAACAGGGGGAGAACATGGAAACTCCAGCCTAACCATTAGGCCACCATGCTGCCCATTTTATTAAGTTGTAAAAACAAAATTACTATAGAACATACATTAATAACAATAATAATATAATATAATAATAATAATAGAACATCTATTAATAAGTGGTTGCTGTTTAAACTAATTCGAAACCATTTGTTTTAGGGTGGCACGGTGGCGTAGTGGTAGCACATCCTCCTCTTAGTGCTGGAGTTCAAATGCCGATCTGAGTGGAGTTTCCATGTTCTCTTTGTGTTGTGATTATTTCCAGGTTCTCCATTTCCTCCCACAGTCCAAAAACATAGATTCAAGGTAAATTGCTTGCTTTATATTGCCCCTATATATAGTGTATCTGTGTAAGTGTGTGCCCAGTGATGGACTGGCACCTTGCCCGGCGCCTGAAACTTTCTCCCCTGGATGGGTATGGGGAGTACCTACCCCCACCCCTGTGAGTAAAGAATTAAGTGGAAGATAGTGAATGAATGAATAAATTTAAAAACAAATTAAAAAAACTCTTTTGTTTGCTGTATAGTTTAATAGAATTATAAATGACCTTTATTCTTCATGCAGATATAGCCATGTTTTTCGGCCTCACACTTGCGGGATGCCCACATTCCTGTGCCTCTGTCTGGATTTCTGTGCAATACAACTACGCAGTTACCCTAGCAAAACATTCAAAAAATTAATAATCAGCAATATAGGTAAAAGATCTCAAACTTCATTCTTATAAAAAATAACTAAGTTTGTGAAACTGTTTCTGTTACCAGGTTTTGATCTTGATCATTGTTAATCGGCTCACCGGGGGCCCAGTTTGTGTAACTAAGTAAGCCAGATTCTGCCCACTTAAAAGATGACTCCCGAGAACCAGAAATTAGCGCCACCCACAGATGGAAACTAGTGTTTGGCAGCAGAGTCACCAAGAATGCTATGGAAGACAGAAGCATGGGAAGGTTAAAGAAAAGTGAAATTTGGTAAACAAAATGTTTTGTAGATGAGATTGATTGATATTCTCCACCAAGGATAATATAACATTCAATTGCTATTAACATTTGTGTTATCTTACATTTGGTCAGATTAGCACGCGTCTTTATCCAAAATGACTTACCAGTATCCCACCTTAATGGTTGGGGTCAGAACACAGGGTTGATAGAGCACCCCTGGAGCAATGAATATTAAGGGTTACTTACACAATGGTAACTGTGATAAAAATGATTCATCCTCAGTTTAGAAGCAGTTTCTATTCTGTACTTTGAGAAAGTAAATGCCACATATCTCAAATATTTGGTATGAGTGATTGTTTTCCATGCAAAATAGATTTTTGCGTTAAACTTTTAAAAACCTGCTTTATTCATAAGATAAAGCATGAGACAGGAGGGTAAACAGAATCTTAAGACAGCAATTAGGTAAAATCTGAACATATGGTACATACTGAAGAGGAAAATCAGTCAACAATGAGCATGTACACTACTAAACAGCTTAAATTTTATATGAAGCATTTTAAAAATGTTTTCTTGCAATTAGAACCCTAATTCATAAAAAATAAGAGGAAGTAGTCCAGTCCTTCAATTTTGTTGGGTTGATTTGAGTTGTTCGTCCAATATTGACAATAATACACACCTCTGACTGCTCTGACTGACAGTAATTGATAGATACATCTAATGTATCTAGTACAAAGAAGAATATAATGTAATAGATCACATCCTGAAAGAGCAGATCAATTACTTTGTTTTTAATGAACACACTTATGAATTGTTTTGTAACCATTTCTTAAAAGGAATAATTAAAAATTATTGTTTTGTAAACACGCCTCTGAGAATTTGTGTCTTTGTACTTTTGTCAGTTAATGTTAAAATTAAAAAAAAAAAATTGTGCCCAACACTAATTATAATAATAATAATAATAAAGACACTTTTTATTTATGTGCGTTTAAGACTCTCAAGGTCACCGTACATTGGGAATAGAATCAATAAAAAACACAGAAACAACATGAAACAACAGCAAAACCCAGGAAACAAATGAAAAAAAAAATAGAAAACAAACTCTAGCTCACAATGGTGATTGAACGGGCTCTGGGAACAGTAAGACTTATGGACAAGAAAGATCTCAGAGACTGGCTGGGACTGTATATGTAAAGTAGCTATGTAAGATAAGTGAGATAAATATCATTTAACCAATATTTAATATTAGTTTTGAAAACGGTCACCATATGTATTTAAGACACTGTGTATTAATGTTGATTTTTTAAATTGTATTTATATACCTTGCTCAATGTAAGTGGGTATTGTAGCCAGCATTGCTCTCTGAGCTTGGCAGTTCCTGCGGGCACCAGACCACGTGACCCGATCCACCTCCTCCTGTCCAAACACTTTATAACACTGTCAAGAAGAGATCAGATAGATGGATAAATATATTCATAGTCAATTATTTATACCTGTTTATATTCAGAGAGCTCTTTATTCCCATTTTGTTTATATTTACATATGTAACGACTTTTTTTTTAATAGTAACACACACAGAGGTATTTTTATACCTTGTGTAGAAATGAAGTCCAGCCATCAGGGCAGCCAGCTGGAGTAGGGGGAGATGCTGGAGTGGGAGGAATTGTGCCTGTGACATTAACCCTTTTACACACATATGGCAAGACCATATAACACTTCTGATCTGCCCAGTCTCCTAAGAGTAACAGACATTTTATTTAAGTTTCAACCAGCACAGTATCAGTTTATAGCAGGTATTAGAAAATAAAGCTGAGAAAAAAGCCAAACCTTTAGAATTTGACATATAGACACACTTGCTATCTTTACTGACAGGCCGAGGCTGTCCCGGACCCCAAGACACATAGTTAAGCATCGAGTGATCCGACCACCTGAATCGTCCATCATTTTCAAAAGTGTGTAATCCAATCCACCAGTTATCACTTTTTATTATAGCTCTCTGGAGAAAGACACAAACATAAAATGGAATTATGAAGGGACAAAAAAATGTTTAGGTAAACTACATTGGGTACGTTGGGTAAACTACATATTGTAACGGTTGCAAGTTACTTTATATACATTTTGCTGACATTTTTTTTGGATTTTAAGTCAATCAAGGTTGTTGTGCTCAAACCAACTTTTTTTTTTTAATTTAAGCTCAAAATTTTTTAGAGGAGTTAAATCTTTCTGTTTAATAGAGTTGTTTTAGAATTTTCCAAATAATGCCCTTTTTTAGGTTGCTGACTTTATTCTAAAGTCCCATTTTGCACCTTTCAAATTCTGTCATTTTTTATAAATATGCAAAATATTTTTAAAAATTGATCCTAATAAAGAACCAGATCTGTGAAAGATCAACAATGTTTTGGACTAGCAAGTCTAAACCCTTAAAGCTCAAACTAAGGGCACAGTGGAAATCCTTTCATTCATTCATTTATTCATTATCTCCCGCTTATCCTCTATTAGGGTCGCGGTGGGGTTCCCCATGCCCATCCAGGGGAGAACATCTCGGGCGCTGGGCAGCCAATCCATCGCTGGGCACACACTCACTCACACAGACACACTCTAAACGGGGCAATTTTGAGAATTCAATTAACTTGATCCATGTTTTTGGACTGTGGGAGGAAACCGGAGAACCCAGAGGAAACCCACGCAGACACGGGGAGAACATGGAAACTCCACCCAGATGGGAATTCGAACCGGGAATCCCTAGCGCTGAGAGGCGAACGTGCTAACCACTAAGCCACAGTGGAAATCAAAAAGAAAAAAAAACATTGTCAGAACAGAGTTTCTTTTAATTAGTATTATTGATTAATAAAGCTATCACTAGTGTAGTTCATAATATCACTATCGAACTCTAAAACTATCCGTTTCAGTAAAATCAAAAAATGTACGTTGTTCTTGAGGAGTCATGAAAACTTTTAGCGTTACCAACAGCAAGAGATTTTTCTTTTTTTTATATTTTTGCTTCATTAATATAATTTAAAATTTTAACATAAAATATTAAATATTCTAATAAGTGACTATTGATTTGTATTACATTTGATTGATTACATTCAGTATGACTTGGCAACAACTGCTTTTTGTTGAAAATATGTTCCAAAATACTGTTTAAAACATTTTATCAGCATGTACACTACTGGCAAAAATACCTTAATATTTTGTAATATTGACATTTAAACAAGTTCAATCCATCAAATACCTTAAAAATGGTACAAAGGAACAAAGGTCCTACGGATGGGTGAAATAAAATTTTAAATGGGTATGTCACACAGGATTTACATACACCACTGTGTAGGTAAAAAATAAAAATAAAAAAAAGCTATTTGCAAGACGTAGTTTTTAAAAAACATTAAATTAAAAATAAAGATTTAATTACGTAAAACTAATTATTTTCCTGATTTTTTAAAATTCTTTTATTTAATTAATTTAATTTTATGCTTTAAATTACATTTAAAACAATGAACTGTGTTAATAGGAATAAAAAGAGGAAAACTTTGCGGTATAAACTTCTGGCCTATGAATGTTTACCTGGCAAGATTTTTTAATAGAGCTGATTTCAATATTAACAGATATTAAATAAATGTTTATACCTTGAGTACATTGTTTGTAAGGAACTGTTTCTCAACATGGGAGTGTATGGAGACGAGAGATGCATCGGACCAGGAGCAGATCCTCTTAGCCTGTTCCCATGTACAACGATGACCAGACAGCTTATACTGAGCTTCCTGGAAATCGACCCACTCTGTAGCAGAGTCTACACACACACACACACACACACACACACATCCAAACAACAAACAAACATACAAACATATACAAAAGACAAACTTAAATTATAAGAAGAGTCTACAGAACCATACAACTGACCTGTCAGTTTCACCTGATTACAGTTGCTACTCCCATCTAGCTTTTACACCATGTATGTCAACATTCACCTTGTTGGCCTTGATCACAAGAACGTACCTAAAAAGTTCACTTTACTCGAGTTTTAAAACTTTAAAAGAGCTATTTATGTAAATAATTGTTTTGTGTTGTTTTCATAACACTGGTGTTCAAGTGAAATATTTTTCTACTTCTAATTACTAAACAACTCTATATTTTTTTATATTATATTTCTCATATTTTTTGCTTATTACTGATGTCATTTTGATTCATATCAATAGGTCAGTACACATACCACAAGTTATTATGTACAGTAAACGGACAGATAACTAGGCTATATAAATATTGCACTTTCTTCCAGACTGTTTAGGGATGAACTGGGCAAAAAGAACTCCTAGGTTGCTTTGCTTTTACACTTTATGCGTTGAAGATATTTGCCCTCAATAAGAATCTTCACTTCTAAACATCAGACAGCCCCCCCACTTTGTTTTATTTCTGCTTTAATAAGATAGACAGCTGCCTTTTTCAGAAAGGGGCTTAGTGAAGAGTCAGCTCCATACTGACCTTTAGGTCCAAGGCTCACACTGAGTACATGAAAAACATCTTTTGTACATTTAAACTTTTATAAAACAATATAACACATAATATAAATCTCAAACTGCATTACTAACCGTCAGAAATTTCAGGCTCAAACTCCACCATCCCTAAATGAAGGAAAACAGCCACAGGTTAACCTCACAGATACAGGTTAGAAAGAGAGAGAGAAAGCGTGTGAGTGTGTTTGTGTGTGTGTGTGTATAGGTGTATATAACATTGTAAACCTGTTAGCACACCTACTCTGTGGGGACCTCATGGAATCTTTTTGTTTGAAAGTGAAATCATTTTTACACATACAGTCATGGGTAGGGTAAGATTATGGTTCGTGTAGTAGTGTTTATTGTTCAAATTCAAAATAAATGGTAGTCTATGTGTTTGGAGTCCCCACAATGCATAAAACCTACTTGTTTTATGTGTGTATGTATTGTAAATAAATGAGAATAAATATCACCTTTAGGTATTTTGCAGATCCAGTCCAACTTAGAATGACAGTCTACCTTTACCCAGTTCACTCCTGCTATATTGGCACCTCCACACTGTGCAGTGGTATAGGGACCTCTTGCAAAATTCTCGTATGAAACCTGACATACAAAGAGCAGGAATTCTAAGAGAAATGTTTGTTTTTTTATAGTTTCTAGGAAATTCCTCAGTGAGAAGTGTAAATACAGGAAACTGTTGCAGTATGTGTGCAAAAATCACACTTACAGCTGATCCATCACTCCAAGACCAACTGCCACTGCTCCGACGTGTGAGACCAATCCAGAGCCAGTGCTGCTCATTATCCTCCTCCTCTCTGCATGTGAGGCAATCAGAGATTAAACTTATCCCAAATTATAGAATCTACGTAACCACATATACAGACTGCTTATTTGCTAGTGTAAGTCAATATCTTTCAACTGGCTGACGTAATACGTCAGAAAGTACATTTGTAATGGAGAAAAACTTTTTGAAGAAGATCTACATGGTGTTTACACTACAGTATTTTACTTCACATAGGGGCGTGGTAGCTCAGTGTGGTTTCAAACTCAGTCCACCAAAATTACCCATGTGGTTTTTGAACAAGACCCTTAACGCTCATTGCTTCAGGGGTAATGTATCAACACTGTGCTCTCTTTGTAAGTCGCTTTGGATAAAAGTGTCTGCTAAATGGCCAAATGTAATGTAAATATACAGTAGTATAAGCAACAATCCTTGTCACTGTATCTAACTTGCTAAACTATTACCTTTATCAGTATATGACATCATAATGTGGGCAGCACGGTGGCTTAGTGGTTAACTCGTTCACCTCCCAGCAGTAGGGATTCCCGGTTCGAATCTCAATCTGGGTGGAGTTTCCATGTTCTCCCCGTGTCCATGTGGGTTTCCTCCGGGTTCTCCGGTTTCCTCCCACAGTCCAAAAACATGGATCAAGTCAATTGAATTCTCCAAATTGCACCGTATAGTGTGTGTTTGTGAGTGTGTGCCCAGCAATAGATTGGTGACCTGTCCTGGGTGTATCTGCCCAGTGCCCAAGACGTTCTCCCCTGGATGGGCATGGGGAACCCCCCCGCGACTCTTATAGAGGATAAAGCGGAAGATAATGGATGGATGGATGGACATTATAATGTATAAAGTTAAGGCTGTAGCAAGTCATTTAAAACATTTATTGTTATATGCTTATTGACATTTCCAAGGACTTTAAATAGTTTTTTGTAGAAGAATTAGCACTATTTACTTTCAATGAACAACACTGTCAGCTCTGTTTTTCCTTCCGCAGCGCCACTGTCACAACTTTATCTATTTATGTGACTGTGGTAGCTCAGTGGTTAGGGTGAGGGACCATCAATTGGAAGGTTGTGGGTCCAAATCCCGGGTCTGACAAAACCCTTAACACTGCTTTTCCTGGACCCTTGCAATTCTGAGGACAGAGTCCCCCTTTTTTCTAACCCTTAAGGGCTCATCAGTCAGCTATTCATATGCATAACAACCTACAACCCACCCAGCCCCTCTGCCTCACAGGTGTGAAACTGCCTTCAAAGGTAAATTCCCTGAAATTCAGTCCAATGCGATGCAATAACAGACATTTTGCAATAAAAGTGTAGTGAAATTTAGTGAACTATATTTTAGTAATATTAAAAGCACAATAATAATTAAGTGGCGCTGAGAATTTATTTCGCATGCCAGCCCCGGCACGCCGCCATTCACACAGTCAAAGAATTGATGGTAAAAACTTGGTAAAAACCACATTCAGAGGAAATTCAACCTAATTACAGTGACTAATAATGTATGCATTTTTCTGCAATAAAGGTTTAGTGAAATTGAACATACTTTCAGTGACCACAAATAAAATGAAACAGATATCTACAGACATTCAAACATAGTCCTCAAACAAATTTTCCTGCAAACTGTGTTTTTACTCCTAAATGTAGACATACATACATACATATAGACGTACCTAGGTTTATTTTTAGAAGTCTTAAAATAAAAAAAAATTATAATTTTTAGAATATTGAAAGCACAATAATAATTCAGTTGCGCTGAGATTTTATTCCGCATGCTTGTATTTTATTTATTTTTATGTATTTTGTCTATTAGGGTCGCGGTGGGGTTCCCCATGCCCATCCAGGGGAGAACGTTTAGGGCGCTGGGCAGATAGACCCAGGACAGCGTGCCAATCCATCGCTGGGTACACACTTACTCACACAGACACACTCTATAGGGGGCAATTTTGAGAATTCAATTAACTTCATCCATGTTTTTGGACTGTGGGAGGAAACCGGAGAAGCCGGAGGAAACCCACGCAGACACGGGGAGAACATGGAAACTCCACCCAGATGGGGATTCGAACCGGGAATCCCTAGCGCTGAGAGGCGAACGTGCTAACCACTAAGCCACCATGCCGCCCAGTCAAATAATTAACAGTAAAAACTTGGTAAAAACTACATTCAGAGGAATTTTAACCTAATTAAAGTTTAGTTGAAAGCAATAAAAGTTGACCACAAATAAATTGAAACCGAAATCTACAGACATTCAAACATAGTTTTCAAACTAATTGCCTAAATGTAGACATACATACATACATACATATAGACATACCCAAGTTTTTTTTTAAAAGTCGTACTTTATTTTACTTAATATTGAAAGCACAATAATAATTCAGTTGCACCTCGATTTTATTTCGCATGCTTGTTATTTAGCGTGCCAGCAGCGGCACACCGCCATTCACACAGTCAAATAATTGATGGTAAAAATTCGGTAAAAACTACATTCAGACTGGTAAACTTATGTATGGCTTATGTAAGGTTTATTATTGCTTAAGTGTGAGGCCAACCCTGTGTGCTGACCTCACCCAGGTTGGGATACTTGTAAGTGACTTTAGATAGTGTCTAAAGTCTAGTATAGTGTCTGCTAAATGTAAATGCAATTTCGTAAAGTAAGTTTGTACAACTTTACTTGCAAATATACTCACCCAAAGGTCTCATGAAGAACCTGAAAGACAAACGTTTCCTCTTCAGGGTTCTTGAAAGTGACCAGCTCAGCCTTATGACTCTGGCAAAACATGTATGCCTGTATCCATGTGAGCTTTTTTTCTATCTCACCCGCATGAAAGACCTGCAAACATCAGCAGTGAGAATCCCAAATCTACAGGAACTTTCCAAAACTTATACCTACTCACACGCACGCACCCACCCAACACCCACACTCACCTTGTAACAGTGATGCAGGGTGCTGGAACTCTTCCATCCAGATGGGCAGGATCCAGTGAGTGGCGGTGTAGGTTGGGGTCTTGGTGGGGTCGGGAAAATTCCCTTGTCTTGTCTGCAGATATATTTTGAGGTTGCCTTTGCACAATCCTTTACCTCCCACAGGCCAGTAGAATGACCTGTAGCCATGACTACACATCCATTTTTAACCGAAGCTGCAAGGATTAATTGGAACACAAAACTATGAAGTCCAGAAGTTAACTAGTAAACCTTTAATAACCAAACCATTTTCCACTATGCGTTTCCAAACAGAAATAACTAACTGATTAACCACAGAAACATATCACTAAACATGTTCTCTCTATATATTTAACATTATTTGGTCACGTTATGATTTTGTTTACCTGGCTCATCACGGTTCCAGTTGTTATATGTCAGCTCTTCTCCAGTTACCCAACGGAGAGAATTGATGCTGTTATTATTATGCAGACCCAGCCAGAAAGAAGAGTCAAGGCCAAATACCAGACTATTCAGGAATGCTTGGTCGAACCTAAAATAAAATATACATGATCTTAGGATACAAAATGAGTAAGGTTTAGTTTATTTTGTGTAGGTAACCATAAAGGCAGATCTTACCTGTTATAGACAATTGGCAATGTGGCATTATAGCTAGCGCAGGCATGTCTGGCTTGTGCGAAGGTCAATGATTTATCTCCGACCCAAAAACAAGCGGGACTGTGCCATTTCCAACCCTAGAAAAAAAATGACATAAAAAATCTGAAATGGAGAATTTTATACTCATCAACCCTAGACAATAGAGAAATATGGTGAATACAGCCAGCTGCCTGATTAATTTATTTAGGGATACAGACACATTACATTACATTTATATTTAGTAATTTGGCGGACATTTATCCAAAGTGACTTACAAATGAGAGAAAAACACAAGTCAGTTGGTAAGGAGGAAACTTAGACTGTAGCATTATCAAACATGATTATTATCCAATCTGTTTTCAAGTCTACATTCACCCTACTGTACATTCTATGTATGTATTTATTTATTTATTTATTTATTTATTTCATACCCAAAGCTTCCAGAAGAGATGTGTTTTGAGTTGTTTCTTGAAAATTCTAAATGTCTAGCAGCTATAAACTATATGGAGTGAAAATTAGCCCCATGGTGAGGTTGAATCACCCAGCGACATTCATCACTGGAGCGCATTGAATGTTTCGAGGTTTATTTTTGAAAAATTGGGTTAAATTTACTCCTCATACCTTTGGCCTTACAAAAACAGCATGAAATGTTCAGTGAATCAGAAGAAAAAGTGTTAGTACTTAAGTGGTTTAATGTCTGATAAGTTTTTATTCTGTTTTTTAACAGACATATACATTATAAGAATAAACATTAATAAGATTTTTTAATAAGTGCTTATTATTAAATATATTTGTTTGCTGATTCTTCATTTACTGCTCTCTCATTTAGCAACTTCCAGATGCTTAGTCTTCTGTACACCAAACCAGAGACTCTCCAATACAGGACAATACAGGACAATGTCAGGACAGAGCCACAGTCGAAATACATGATTTCAAGCTATTGGCTGCTCTAGATTGCCCCTATATAGTGCGTCTGTTTGAGTGAGTTTGTGCCCAGCAATTAATTGTTGCCATTCACCTCTGACATCGAATTACCAAATGTGTGGTGTGTTGTGTGTTGAGTATCCTAATAAAAATGAAGGACATTAATTAGGCTGACGTGCCTCTTCATTTGCAATTAGTACAGCCTTCACATGTCTAAATGGTGTTTTAACAAGATTTTGAAGGGTGCCTATGGAAAATCTTTTAGCTGCATGGTGGATTTAAGGTCGAGTATCATTGCAGTTCAGTGAAATTATGCACACTACACTTTTAAACCACTAACACTTTTAGACAAAACAGTTTTAGTAACTACCAATTTCGGAGGTTCTTAGGAACATGCGCTCTGGTTGCTATTTTGTTTGTCATTTTCTTGTAATGCTGTTTCAACTTCTTGCTTTGCTGTTTGCTGGACACTTATAGTAGGAAGCTAGGAGTAAATGCCAATGAGGATTTGTAATTTGTGGCCAAAGGGCTTAGCGGTCTCGTATCACAACATACACATCCTGTGTTTGATTACAGTGATGTCCTGGGTCCATTCTGTATGGAGTTAGCATGCTTTCCCATGTCTGTGTGGTCTCATCTAAAAAGCTCTGGTTTCCACATACAATTCAAAGCCTGTTTTATCAATTAATCAAAGTTCTTAAGTATAAATTAGATTGTATGTTTAAAAACATTCACATGTTGTGAAGCAGCCTTAATAAAAACAACAAAATACATGGGTTTTGCATGTTGTCTATTTCTCAGTGATTTGTAGAACCATTTAAACTCTCTCATTTACATGGTTAAATGTATTCTATGGACCAATAATGTTACAACACCGAAAATATGCAATGTGTGAGAAATTGCCTACACTGGAGTGAAATCTTCTTTACTTCATCTTCAGAATGGAGGTAAGCTTCAACATTTCAAAAAAATTGCTCCAATGTGTTGATTGGCACAGATATGCTGTAGCTGAGATGGGATTTCTCAAAGTAGTTACCCTTCACTAGAACTTTGGGATGTCTGCATAATTCTGGATTTTTTTGTGTGTAATAAAGGGTCTAACCCATATAAAGCCAACTGGATAAACACTCATTGCAGTTCAGCCAAATGGCAGGGGCATGGGCAGGTCACAAGGAAACCCAAACAAACAAAAAGATAGTGATATCGCATAAAACGAAAACATACATAACACAAAAGCTTTCTGAAGACGAAGGAATAGAAGAGTGAGTAATGTGAGAAAGGAATGAGGTCAGACAGAGAAAATGGGTTTAGCAGATGTTAAGAAAACAATTCCAACTCTTTGTGTATGAGTATGTATGCACCAGTAATTACCTCTTTATAGGAATTAAATATCCTTATGATGACTTGTGCCTAATATTTGGTTTTTAAAAAAAATACTAAATTTGACTGAGAACTTTAAAATGGAAAGATTTTTGAATTGGGTTAAATGTTGTTAAGATTGTGCTTTATTTGAATTTAAAGGGTTATGTGAAGCATAGCATTCATTTGCTACGGCAATGCATAAACATGTAAAAGGTTTGCTTTAGGATAGGATTACAAGACTGAGTGTGTGTATGTGTGAGTGTGTGTCGAGTTTGATCAACCTCAGCCTTCTGTAGCATGGAATGTGGTTGTGGGTTTTGAGACTGAAAGTCCTGTGTGTGTGTGTGTGTGTGCAGTATTTACAATTATGTCTTTGGCATATTCATGCTGACTAACTACATCTGGAGTTTAAGCTGCATGACACAGCACAAGCTCTGAAAGGATCTTTTCTTTCAATAAAAACAGGCATAAAAAATAGAGGAAATAAAAAAAAATATCTGCGATAGTAATAAAAAAGATGAAGACTACAAGAGGTTTGACAGAACAGGCCGAACTTTAAAATTAGCATTTAAATGATTGGTTTAAATGATATCAGAATAATGATATATAACAGAACAGAGGTCTATTAAAAGTAATGTTTTAGCCTCTTAGCAGTGTGCACATAAAGATTTAGTCATTTAAAAGTAATTGCAGCAGACATCCATCCATCCATTATATTCCGCTTTATCCTCTACTAGGGAGTTCCCCATGCCCATCCAGGGGTGACGTCTCGGCGCTAGGCAGATACACCCAGCACAGGGTGCCAGTCCATTGCTGGACAAACACTCACTCACACAAACACACTCTATATGGGGCAATTTGAATTTGGAGAATTCAATTGACTTGATCCATGTTTTTGGACACAAATGCGGGGAGAACATGGAAACTCCACCCAGATTGGGATTCGAACCAGGAATCCCAAGTGCTGAGATGCAAACGTGATAAGCCGCCGTGCCGCCCTCTCATTGGATCAATATATGTTTAATTTACTTAGGGGTCCAGATGACAAAACCTAAAAGTGTATTATGAATAAAAATATAAAGTAAAATAAATTTTGTGCCTGATAAACAGGAATGATGTGAATTAGTATATGTCTGTATTTACTGAAACATTCAAAAATAAAACATTGAATGAAAAGATAAATAAAATATGATTGTAAAGAATTTAAACATGGAATACCGGTCTGCAGCCATGATCTTGGACTGGTCCGTCTGACTTCTGGGCAGCTTTCTTACAGATGGAGGGCAAAGACGCATTACACGGGCTGTCGTTCCATCTGCCTTCCTACAAACACACGCACGGCAACAGAAAATGTTTTAAAAACTGGCTCAGGTTACAAACTTAAAAGCTGTAATCACAATTAATCCAGCACACTGTAAAACTATTGCATATCTTATTTCATATAAGCAAAGTTATGAAAAATAGGAAGGGTAATAAACCCCTCATGAGTATTATTAATATTAAAAGTCACAGCTCATATGACACATAATTATTATAAAACAGGTAGTTCTGGTCTTTAAATCTGATTGGCTGAGCTGTTTGTCCAGCCATGACATTATTGACAATACACCTCTGACCAATTCAGATTCATAACACTGCGTGACATACAATCATGTACCATTAATGGAAATACAGATTAATATAAACAGCAAGCCTATTCCCAATAAGCACAAAGCCTGTTGTGGATGTTGTTTATTAATTGTGTTTTGTAATAAGGCTACTGGGCAGCACGGTGGCTTAGTGGTTAGCATGTTCTCCTCATAGCACTAGGGATTCCCAATTCAAATCCCAATCTGGGTAAAGTTTCCATGTTCTCCTCGTGTCCACGTGGGTTTCCTCCGGGTTCTCCGGTTTCCTCCCAGTCCAAAAACATGGATCAAGTCAACTGAATTTTCCAAATTATCCCATATAGAGTGTGTCTGTGTGAGTGAGTGTGTGCCCAGGGATAGATCGGCGCTCTGTCCCAGTGCCCGAAACGTTTTTCCCTGGATGGGCATGGGCATGGGCATGGGCATGTGGATGGGGATGGGGACCCCCCCACAACCCTAATATAGTATAAAGCGGAGATAATGCATGGATGGATGAACCCATATTAATAAAAAGTGATTTTTAAAATAATAAAAAATACTTACAGATCCCCACATGTTCACACAGTCCTCTTGTGTATTCTGGAAGTTGTTGGGCTCGTATACATGCCAAAATGTGAGAATAACTGGCGTGCGGTCTGTCCACTCAAAATTCATTTGCATTGCAGTATCATGGAGTCCAATCCACAAATCTTCCACTTCTGTCAGCGACAGAGACGAAGAGAGAGCCAAAAAAACAAAACAAAAAAAACAAAACATTGAGAGGCTTTATAATACATTAGTAAAATACATTTATAACTGATAATATATCCCTGTGTGTTTCTGCACCTTTCTTTATGTGCTTGATTATGAACTCTATTTCAGGAAGTGTGTGAATGCTAACTAGATGAGCATCCATCTTTTGGCACGTCTTCTCAGCAGTATTCCAGTCCAGCATATCTGAGTTTAGCCTGTAGCAGCCTGCCTGAAAGTTTAGCCAGCCTATATCACACTGGTAACGGCCGTCATCTGTCCACGAATCTAAAATACACAAAAATTTGGACACACATGCCCGTGAAACCATCTGCAGGCTACATTCAGACCAGAGATCTCCGAGAACTCACAGGAAAACTGCGGATCATATTTAATCTTATGGATAAATGGAGAACGTCTGTAATCTTCAGATAAAACAAAGCAAATAGGACCATTATGGTAGAATGTTCCCCAATGATTTTTTAGAATGAACAAACAATGGCAGCATTAAGATCTTAACTAGCGCATGCTTTCAAAATGGACAAAATCTGAGTGAAACGCTTTGATAAGAGGTAAATAGTTGTAGGAAGGGCGGCACAGTGGTTTAGTGGTCAGCACGTTCTCCTCTCAGCGCTAGGGATTCCCGGTTCAAATCCCCATCTGGGTGAAGTTTCCATGTTCTCCCTGTGTCCGCGTGGGTTTCCTCCGGGTTCTCCGGTTTCCTCCCACAGTCCAAAAACATGAATCAAGTCAATTGAATTCTCCAAATTGCCCCATATAGAGTGTGTGTGTGTGAGTGAGTGTGTGCCCAGCAATAGATTGGCGCCCTGTCATGGGTGTATCTGCCCAGCGCCCGAGACGTTCTCCCCTGGATGGGCATGGGGAACCCCCCCCCCCCGCGCGACCCTAATAGAGGATAAAGCGGAATTTAATGGATGGATAGTTGTAGGCTCAGTAATAATCATAGACTTGTGGTTAGGGACCCAGCCTCGTGACCTGAAGGTCCCTGGTTCCCATTTATACTGTTATATTATTATTATTTATACTGTTATATTATTTGCATCACACTGTATTGTAAGGCATAAGTTCAAGTTCAAGGAATTTATTCATATAGCGCTTTTTACAACAGTACATTGTTACAAAGCAGCTTTACAGAATGAAAAGCCTATAAACGCCAAAGAGCAAGCCGAAGCGACAGTGGCAAGAAAAAATACCCTGTTATGTTGATATTTTAAGGAAGAAACCTTGGGAGGACCAAGACTCAGTGGGGGACTCATTCTCCTTGAGCGGCTGGGCATCAAGAACAGTGTAGGATACTATTATACAGATTGTGTCGAGGCATGGTATGAAACCCATCCTATCTAAGCAACATGGTAATATTAACAGCATAATACAATAAGTTATATATTGAAACTTATTCACAGTGTTTAATAGTGATTCACAGTAATACCATTCACTCAGTATGTTGTTGGTTTTACTTTTTATATACCTTCAAATAACATAAATAAGTAACAGCTTTTTTTTTGACCTGTAGTGAAGGGGTCAAGTTTGGCATTGGGTCTTTTTTTGCAGATATAAGGAAGAGCCATCGAGCAATCTGTATTCTGCCAGCGTCCTGAGCTCTCTGTGCGAATCACTCCACAGTTTTGTTCCTTCTCATTGTTTGGCTGATCTACAATGCAGAAGCATGGACTTTATTCGAAGCACAGATACAATTTACTGCACTCTCAAATGAATAACAAAAGTCAATTTTTCCATAAAGTAATCCGGTTATATTAATCTCTGTTACCAGTCTCCCAGTTGAGATATTTGAGAGGAGCATTGTCTGCCCACTGCCAGCCTCCGTTGAGGTCCAAATCATTAAGACCCATCCATAAAGTAGTACTATAACCAGTAAGAAAACCTGCACAAACACACACACACACACAAATGCAGGGTTATCCAGCGTGCTTCATTGTATAGATATTGGCCAAATATTACTACAATTCTGGAAAGAAAAAGTGTTTATGTAGAGTAGTTATTGTTCCTTTTATTCTGCTAAGTCTAAGGACTACATCTAAAAAAAATGTATCTGTAAATGTAACTAACTCGAGGTACCTGTAGATTAAATAATTATAAAATAATAGTAAATTTGTAAAAATAATAGTAAACACATTTTATGTAACAAGAATTCACAAAACAGATCTGTCTGAATTTATTTCTTTCTGTTCTGCTTACCATTAATGTAGCTCTGCTCCTCCACCTTAGTAATGCTCAGCAGTTCTGCCCCCTGCTGCTGGCAGCTGATGCGAGCCTCTTCCCACGACAGGGTGGCCTGGAAATTAAACTGGTAACAGTTATCCATCAGAGAGTCTCGCTCCCAGAATGTCTCACAGTTCACACCTATTTAAAAGGGACAGACGAAACAGACAAAACAAGCAAATCATTTGCATTGTAAATCCTTACAAAGGAAATCAGTGACAAGTCTGGCCATAATATAAACACAGGAACAGTTTAGCAAACAACTGCATTGAAATAATAAGACTGAAATTGCTACAATGCACTCTATTAAAAAGTGTTATAGTGATGCAGATGTGTACAGGACTTACCTTCAACTGGGCAGAATCCCCAGCGGTCGTCTTTGGCATAGTCGTGTGTAGTGGCACACCAAAGATGACCGTCCTCTCTACCCATGGTGGTGCAGTTGTGGAACCACTCTCCATTGTAAAGAAAGGGCAGAAAACATGGACGCCCATGAGAGTTACCCTGGATAGTGTAAATCTCTGTGGAAAGATCAGCCAAAGTATTCAAATTAATATTTAAGGCAGAGTTACAATAATAATAATAATAATAATAATCCTTATCATAGCCTCGATTCTCAGTCTGTGCCAGTCTACAAGCTTCCAGATTTTTTTCTTTTACTTGGAAGTAAAGCGCATCATTTAAGGGGCACAGACCAAATTTTTGCCTTCGGAATGCATTTTAAACGCTTGATTTTTGATTACGCTGAGAGTAATCTAACAGTGTATACTAGTCAGTTCAGTCAATAGTGTATATAAAACATAATTGAACAAAGTATATAAAAAAAACAACAATTCATTTGTTTAAAACTCTCTTCACATTAAATTATGCAGCAGCCACATTCTGGCACTAAAAACTTAATTAGCTGATTCTGTGTTCAGAACACCAAAACACCCAAAGACACGTTTTTATGTAGCTTTTGCCAAACTGTATACTTTCTGTTTAATCTGCAGCTCTTTGGTGACACACGCGTGTTTGGATAAGTTAAGATATGTCTTTATTGGTCCCACAATGGGACTAATACAATAGGAAAAGATACATCTAATATACATCCATCATCTTCGGCTTTATCCTATATTAGGGTTGCGGGAGGGGGGTGGGGTTCATCCAGGGGAGAACGTCTCGAGCACTGAGCAGATACACCCAGGACAGGGCACCAATCTATTGCTGGGCACACACTCACACAGACACACTCGATATGGGGGAATTTGGAGAATTCAATTGACTTGATCCATGTTTTTGCACTGTGGGAGGAAACCGGAGAACCCGGAGGAAACCCACGTGGACAAGGGGAGAACATGGAAACTCCACCCAGATGGGGATTCGAACCGGTAATCCCTAGCGCTGAAAGGTGAACATGCTGACACTAAGCCACCGTGCTGCCATACATCTAATATATCTATTAAAAAAAGGAAATTAAAAAACAATAATCGCAACAGAGATAGAAATCAGTATGTACATAATAAAATTCACAGTTAAGTACATAACATATAATATTGTGAGGAAGACTGTAAAGAACTATAAAAGTCAACTGAATGTCCAGCAACAAATTCAGCAACAAACTAAACTAAAGTTGGTGTGAAGTGTATGATTCCTCGTCAATTACTGGAGGATGTATATTCAAATCATTCTGCAGAACAATCTGCAAAGTTTAATCCGTACGTGTAAAATGTTTCTAATTTGGTGTTATTTGAAGAGTCGTGTCATGTATTCAGGACCTCTAGGAAAATGTCTGAATTGCTGAAGCAGTCAATTTCTTAGACAATAGATGTGGTTATGCTTTTATAATGTGTTGTGTAACTCTGATCATGTGTGGATACCACAAAACTATCCACAGCAGCTAATTCACATGAATGTTTGACCTCGTTTTTAAGATGGCTGTTGAAAGATCTAAGTTGTTTGCCTTCCACCAAACCAAAGAGCATTACAGCTATTGCTTCTTCGAGGAAATGACAAACATAAAGAGTCCCATTCTAAATTAAAATAGCCATTTTTACCAAATTTAAATTAAAAGTTACATTAATTTTGGTCATTTAGCAGACGCTTTTATCCAAAGCGACTTATTAGGTGATCATAGGGTTAATCACTACATCCCTGGAGCAACGAGGGTTAAGGGCCTTGCTCAAGGACCCACATTGGTAACATCAGTAGACCTGGGATTTGAACCCACAACCTTCAGATTGATAGCCCAATGCGCTAACTACTGAGCTACCGCACACTAAGTTCAATAGATACCCAATCTGGTACTTTTTGTACTTTCTGTAGCTCTTACAGTGTTAACTCTGCTCAGTCGCTTAAAGAGGATGAGTACCCCATAGAGCACCGGTCCTCCAAAGTTTCCTCAATTTAAAATGAAACAATACCAAGAGATTTCCCCTGCCACTGTTGCTTCAGCCTGTTCTTTGGACTTTCAGATTTGATTGAAAAGATGTTTTCTCAAAGCAAAGTGCTGAAATTATTAGAAAGAAAAGAAAGTCGTGAATTTAGAATTTGGAGTCTGTTGGGTTAAAAGAACTTTCATCAAAGTGTCAGGTCCAGCAGGTATGTTACAACAGACAGCTCTGTGGCTCTTGAGAAAGCAGAAACTTCATCTCAAGGTTTATGCTAATGGTTAGAATCTAATTTCGAACAAAGCAGGAATTGCTAGAAGGTATTGAAAAAAGCTGACGGATTTAGAGAACTGCAAGTCCTTAACATCTGGAACAGCGTTACCCAGAGGCAAGCTTTTGTTGACTTCTGCAAAAACAAAACATATCTGCTGCAGTGGGCTAAACATTTTGTCACAAGATAATTTATGCATGAAAAACTGAGGATGAAGTTTTAATTAATCTAATATGCAACAGATCCACTTACAGAAGCGAAGCACACCTTTACATTTTCGTCATTTAGCAGACACTTTTATCCAAAGCGACTTCCAAATGGGGCACAGTGGCTTAGTGGTTAGCACATTCTCCTCTCACCGCTAGGGATTTTTGGTTCGAGTTTCCATGTTCTCCCCGTGTCCGCGTGGGTTTCCTCCGGGTTCCCCGGTTTCCTCCCACAGTCCAAAAACATGGATCAAGGTCAAATCGAGTTCTTCAAAATTACCCCAAATTAGAGTGTGTCTGTGTGAGTGAGTGTGTGCCCAGCGATAGATTGGCACCCTGTCCTGGGTCTATCTGCCCAGTGCCCGAAACGTTCTCCCCTGGATGGGCATGGGAAACCCCCCCACGACCCTAATATAGGATAAAGGGGAAGATAATGAATGAATAAATGAATATACCCCCCCCCCCGTGACCCTAATAGAGGATAGAGCAAACGATAATGGATGGATGGGACTTACAAATGAGAATATCACGAGTCAGTAGTTATGAAGAAAACCAGCTACACTGTAGAATTATCAAACCTGATCGTTATATGATGCTGTGCCCCCCCCCACCCTTTTTTTTTCTCTACAACAGGTATTTGTTAAAACCCCCCCCCCCCCCCCCCCCCCCCCCCCCCCCCCCCCCCCCCCCCCCCCCCCCCCCCCCCCCCCCCCCCCCCCCCCCCCCCCCCCCCCCCCCCCCCCCCCCTCGTTTCCTCCGAGTTCTCCGGTTTCTTCCCACAGTCCAAAAACATGGATTTAAGCTGAATTCGTGGCTTTGGATTGCAGTTATATAAATTGCCCCATATCGTGTGTGTGTGTTGTGTGAGTGAGTGTGCCCAGAGATGGATTGGCGCCCAGTCCAGGGGGTATCTGCCCAGCACATGAAACTTTCTCACCTGTATGGGCATTGGGAACCCCAACCCCCCCCCCCCCAACAGGTTTACATATTCAGCAGTAAGTACACACTTGAGCCAGTGTCTATATGTTTCTCTGTATTTGTGAGTAATGTAACTGTAACACCTGAAGGTTGAAGGTTCAAATCCCAGGTCCACTGAAGTTACCAATGTGGGTCCTTGAGCAAGAGCCTTAACCCTCATTGCTCCAGGGATGTTGTGATTAACCCTGTGCTCTCCTTGTAAGTTGCTTTGGATAAAACCCCACAGAGTTGAACACTTTAAGATCATTTCACAGTGCTTTTACACAGAGGCACAAATGTTCAGATCAGATCTCCTTCTCAGGTTAGTGTTTTTTTCTGAACAGACGACAGAAGTTGCAGGACAGGACAGAGTGTCTTGTCTAGTCATGTTTCCATGCCAGCTGAGAAGAAGCCGAGACATTTTGGCTTGCAAGAGAAAAAGACTTTCACTTCTGTTACTTTCATCTGTTTTATAGTAGACAGCTGTAATTCTGACAGTGGGTCTTTGAAAATAATACAAACCTGAAATATTTACCTAAATATAGAAATTCAGTCATTTCCACCACGTGGAAATTCACTATTACATGCTGTTTAATGGCATTTTAATAATTATTAAACATTAAAATTGTTGCGAAATGTAAAAGAAACATTGTGTTTTAATGTTTTAAAGCACATTATTAAATATCAGGTTCAAGTTCATTTATTTAAATATGGCTTTTTACAATAGTTCATTGTATTAAATAAGCTTTATAATGTTCAGGATATGAACCCCTAAAGCTGAAGTAACAGTGGCAAAAGATTTTTTTTAACTATAATTGTTGCTTAAGGAAGATTAATCCTCTACTAGGGTAAAAAAAGAAAGAGTGTAAAAACAAGAACGTGTACTTAATAATGTCACCAGTGGGTGCAATTAAAGCATTAAAAAATGGCAAAATAAGAACAAAAATAAATAAATGCCATTAAATGTAAGGATTTCTCACAGCACATTGTGTAGTTATGTCTATAAAACACCTACATGGTTTATCTTAATAAACCTGGGATTTAAAGTATAGCTTATTAAAGACACAAAGCTTAACACAGTACTTAAAAAGAAACCAATGAGACCACTGAAGGGATACTGCCATATCATTACACCAGGCTTTCAGTATTTAGGTCAAATTGACACATCACAAGCTATTAAAAAAAGGTCACAGACTCATCTTGTGTTTTAAAGTGCCAGATGTCAGAAGCATAGGAACAAGTATTAAAGCATCCTGCGCACAGTGAATCTGCCACACAGCGGAACAGACTACTGTTTACAAACACAGCCAGGTCTATTTGACGGCTCTTTCTCTGGCAAGCGGGTTAACATCCAGCATTCGCAGTCGCCCTGAGCTACAAAGCCACAGCATGAAGTAAATCCGGATCTAAACTCTCCCAGATGGTCTCCAGACCTCCATCGCAGCAGCTCTTACATACACATTTCTTTGCCTGTTCTACTTAAACCTGTTAAATCATTTACTACTGGTCAAGAGGTCCTGTGCGATCAAAGGATGTTATAATCTCCAGCTAATGCACATCACTAGATCCAATAAGCAGGACATTAATAACCAAATGTTATAGAGTGCTGTGTCTAGTCAATATACTTGAATATAATGTTTATCATTGTACCTCATTAATATTAATTATTAGCACATTCGCCTCTCAGCGCTGGGGATTCCCGGTTCGAATTCCCATCTAGGTGGAGTTTCCATGTTCTCCACGTGTCCGCGTGGGTTTCCTCCGGGTTCTCCGGATCAAACATGGATCAAGTTAATTGAGTTCTCTAAATTGCCCCATATAGAGTGTGTTTGTGTGAGTGAGTGTGTGCCCAGCGATGGATTGGCGCCCTGTCCTGGGTGTATCTGCCCAGCGCCTAAAACATTCTCCCCTAGATGGGCATGGGGAACCCCTCCGCGACCCTAATATAGGATAAAGTGGAAGATAAAAGATGGATGGATTTACTAAGCATTTGTTGCATACTTTTGTTTTGTCTTCAGTGTATTAGTGTGAGAAAGCTCTGTAAGTAACTGTCTTACCACGGTATGTTTTTGCACAGAGGTCCCACTCTTGATCGTAAAGTATCCAGGAGTTTTTGCGTATGGCAGACATGGAATGAGCAGTCTCGTCGTCCCGTTCATCTCTTAGTTGTACCGGATTCGGCAAATATATGTTGAGGGTGTCCAGAAATCTGCTGCAATCCCAGGACCACTGAACATGAGCAGGTTTGCTGTCACATGTGTACATGCCAAGCCGGGAAGGGGAGTTCTGGGCACTTGTGTTTCCCAAGGTGACGCCCAGGCAGAGGGAGGAGCCTATGTTGTAAAGACGATTTAAGGAAACCCACTTCCAACGCTGAGTGTCCCCAGTACAGGAACTCGCCAGGTAAAGTGAGTGATCTCGAACGGCCAAACATCTGGACAGGCTTTCATGGTAGAATGCAAATGTGTCATCTTCACCTGAAATACAGATAGATAAAGTGAGGGAGCCGTTCACATCTTACATGTATGGATTAACTCCATCTCATTAATACAAATGATCCAAAAGTACAAACCCTGTGATGTAAAGGTAACTGTTCATATGCTTGCAATACTAAATAATAAATTTTTCCAATAATTCATTTATTCATCTTCCACTTTTATCCTCGATTAGGGTTGTGGAGGTGATTCCACAAGCCCATCCAGGGGAGAATGTCTCGGGCGCTGGGCAAATACACCCATCTATCGCTGAACACTTACTCACAACCAGACCCATACACATACACACACACACACACACACACACACACACACACACACGCACACTATATTGGGTAATTTAGAGCATTTAGTTTATTTATCTTGAATCCATGTTTTTGGACTGTGGGAGGAAACCGGAGAACCCGGAGGAAACCCACACGGACACGGGGAGAACATGAAAACTCCACCCAGATTGGGATTCAAACCGGGAATCCCTAGCACTTGGAGGAGAACATGCTAACCACTAAGCCACCATGCCGCCCTCATTCCAATCATTAAATCATTAATAAATCCTTTTTTTTAATTATTTTTTCATTTCAAATCTCCTGGGGAAGTGGCAGCAGGTTATAAGACACTAAAACAATAGATAAGTACAGTAGAAACAAGTTCAGCTAAAAACAATTACAAACAGAGGATTTGGACTCAGGGCGGCACGGTGTCTTAGTGGTTAACATGTTCGCCTCTTATTGCTGGGGATTCAGATTCGAATCCCAATCTGGGTGGAGTTTCCATGATCTCCATGTGTCCATATGGGTTTCCTCCTGGTTCTCCGGTTTCCGAAAACATGGATGAAGGTAATTGAATTGAATTCTCCAAATTAGCCCATATAGAGTGTGTTTGTGTGAGTGAGTGTGTGCCCAGTGATAGATTGGCGCCCTGTCCTGTGTGTATCTGCCCAAAATGATCTCCCTTACATGGGCATGGGGAACCCCCCCGCGCGACCCTAGTAGAGGATAAAGCGGAAGATAATGGATGGATGGAAGGTCCTGAGAGCGTGGATTATAGCTGCTGCTACTCCTCAGTTCATTGATGGTCTGAAGGTATGGAGCAAGCACTCCAAGGATGGATTCATAGATCAAAAGATGACAATTTTTTAATCTCCATAATGGCAAAGAAGACCAGCCCACAAAGGAATACAACAGTGATGGGTCAAAATCTTGAAATTTGTAATAAAATGTAATGCTCCAAAATAAACTAAATCTAAGGCATGTTAAGCATTAGCAGAGGTATTTATATAAATTACATCACCATAATAGCAACTAGGCGGCTAAGTGGTTAGCACGTTCGCCTCTCAGCACTAGGGATTCCCGGTTCGAATCCCCATTTGCGTGGAGTTTCCATGTTCTCCCCGTGTCCGCGTGGGTTTCCTCCGGGTTCACTGGTTTCCTCCCACAGTCCAAGAACATGGATCAACTTAATTGAATTCTCCAAAAATTGCCCAATATAGAGTCTGTCTGTGTGAGTGAGTGTGTGCCCAGCGATGGATTGGCGTCCTGTCCTGGGTCTATCTGCCCAGCGCCCGAAACGTTCTCCCCTGGATGAGCATGGGGAACCCCACCGCGACCCTAATAGAGGATGAAGTTGGAGATAATGAATGAATGAACGAATAATAGTAACTAGATCTATCAGGTAACACAAACATTTGATTGTTCTCTTATTTTTAAGTTGTTTTGGATGAAAAAAGTCTAAATAACCAAGTGTAACTATAACTGACTTCATTTTAAAGTGCTCTACAACAAAAAAATATTAAAAATAAAAATATTATTTAAAGTTGATTCTTTCTTGTTTCTTTTGCTTCAATGTTAAATATTACATTGTGGTGCAAGAAGTCTTGAGATTATATTTAATAAATATTTTTTTAAATAGAGTAATTGAGTTTTTGTATGTTGATACTGTCAGTGTTGATATTTTGGGTTTGCTTCGTTTTGTGGCATTAAATCCACAGTTAAGATGTTAGCTTAAGACGTTTTGGCTTAAAGACAGATCCTTCATTTAGGACAAAGAGCAACTGCATGCGGTTATCTCCACAGTCATACCTTTGTAATGTGTGCAGCATGTGGTTTTGCAATGTCTTACTGTCTGCTGTAGTGCTTATCAGAGGTTTACCAAAAGAATCTCTTGCTCATGTGGTTATATAAGCTTTTGTATTTGTTGCATTTTGTTTTTAACTCTTTAAGCTAGTAATACTTTAAATAAGAAACTTAAAATTGAATTATATTGCATTTCATCCATCCATCCATTATCTTCTGCTTTATCCTCTGCTAGGGTTCCCCATGCCCATCCAGGGGAGAATGTTTCGGGCGCTGGGTAAATACACCCAGGACAGAATTCCAAATTGACCTTGATCCATGTTTTTGGATTGTGGGAGGAAACTGGAGAACCCGGAGGAAACCCACGCGAACACAGGGAGAACATGGAAACTTCACCCAGATTAGGATTCAAACTGGGAATCCCTAGTGCTGAGAGGAGAACATGCTAACCACTAAGCCACCGTGCTGCCCTATTGTATTTTATTCTTCTGCATTTTAAGACTTCTGCATGTTTTTTTATTATTAGTAGTAGTAGGACTTTTAAGTATTCTTTTTAAATATTATAACACTGTAAATGGTGCATCTGTGACTACAATGTCCCCCCAGGGCTTAATGATGTATTCTGATACTATTCTAAAAAGCTGCAAAAACACAAAAAATAAGATGAGAGGTAGACATGTGTATTTACATCCAGGGTTAAACTGAGGTTAGAAAGAAAGATGAGGTAGCAAGAAAGAAAGAGAGAGCAGTGAGCCAAGCCTTGAAGCCTTTTCAAAAACTTTTTTTCTCCTCCTCCTTCCTTTCCCTTTTGCTTCCCTCTCTCGCTTCCTGTTCCCGGAGGCTGTATGTAGCACCACAACCAGGAAAAAAAGTAAATACGAATAATGCAAGACACCCAGCAAAACCACTAAAGGCAGAGATGTTAAATGAAGATTTAAAATGAGGACCGTATAAGGCAAGCAAAGACGAAATCAAACAAAGGCCAAACTGACACTACGGTAAGAGGCAAATAATTAAGATGTTAACACAGTGCAAGGACACACTATAGGAACGTGTAGCTACCTCTAAAACAAAGTTGTTATGATAATGTTATTTCATCATTAAAAAATTTTGGAAGCTGTCGAATACAAACACACCAAAGTCGACTTCTTGGGGCTTTTGGATTGGGTACAATACAATCAAGTATTTAATATATTTATAACCGGAGAACATATTTAAAACAGTTGTTCACTGAAACTATAGTACCGTGAAATGAAAATAAAGCTTACCTATAAAACTCAAAGACTCTGAAATAATGACATATGTTATCACTGGACACCCCATTTACAACATTACAACGGGCTCCAACCACAGCTGCTGCTGATGACTGGGGAACTTGAACTTTTTCCATAAACAGCTACACAAAAGAAAGAAAGGCTGTAAATGCTGAAGCGGAACCAAAAATAAAAGCCACAATATGCTACAAATATCTCCACTCAAATTTGTGTAGAAATCGCCTGGCTGGATTGTGGTCTACCACCCCCATGTGCACAATGGCCTATGTGAACCACCAGTTAAACTACATCCCTCACTGATTTTATGAGGGGATGTGATTCTAAAATGGTAGCACACCCTGTGCTTCTCTGGTGTGTTTGTGTATCCATATGTGGGTGCTAATCAGATATATTTAGTGCCATATATTCAAATTCATTCTGTATTTGAGTGAAAGTAAGTATCTGATCAGTATCATGGCCTAAATATGACAACGCGCTGGCTGGTGCGAGCCTGCGGAAAATCCCACATTACTGCAAGTAGAGTTTAGGAGGAACATATTACCAGAAACACCATTTTTTAAACAGCACAACTTTCCATTTGACAATAATTTAACTGTTAATAAAAAACAATACGTGACATTATTTGGCTTTTTCGACCTGATGTTTTTTTCCTGCTGAACCTTTTATTCCATCCAATACACATCACTGAAAGAGCATGATGATTGATGGACCATTGATGGACCTGTTTCAGTCTTTCAGTCAAAAGTTTGGACACACCTCCTTTTTGCTCCATTTTTTATTATTATTATTAAATTTTTGTCTTTCTAATTGACATTTTCAGCGTCTTTTTTTTTGTGGTTGCACTACTGTGAAATTATATAAATGTCATCAAGGCTCCCACTCACTCGCTGTGATTTTTCCAGACTATTAATGCCTTCAGGCTTCATCTGAATTTAGACAACTGATGAAATTTGCATTTACATATAAAATGTCTAAAAACATTTGGAGACAATGACAAGCCCTTTTGTTCATCAGTCATTTTGAGGGCAGAATCGAAGCAAATCCCTGCAGTCAGTTTTAAAAAACCCAATGAAAATCTTTAATAAATTATTAAAAGCATCTCAAATCAAATCCTTATTACTACTTGTGTTCTTAAAAATGTTCAGCACACACATATGGATGTTATCTTTGAGAATCCACAATCTCTTATTATCATAAGCGAAACACAAAGACGGGATTTGTACTAGAGCTCGCAGCTTAATGGTGCAGCGTCTTCCGTTACACAAATTTCTTGCCATATTTAGCTTTTAGCAGCTTGGAGGTTTTATTACGACAGATGTGTGGGGTTGGAGGTGCGGCAAAAGGAGGCTTTAGAGGGGGAGCAGCAGGAAAAGGATTGGAGATAAAAACTAGGGGTTTTATCAACGTTTGGCCAACATTTTGTTCTGTAAACAGAGCGACAAAATTTTGGTCAGTTGTTTGCATTTTTGCTCCTTCAGCCTCATCTGTGTTTTACACATGCACTGCAAATCTGATGGAGCTGACCCTGAACCAGACATTACACATACTATACGCTGTACTATACCCCATGTAAACAAAGAGCCTGTAACTGTCCAGAGAGTTCACAAGAAGTGAGTGGGCATGTTGGCATTTCCATGTGACTGGTATAAAAGCAAAATAAAACAAAATTACCAAAACAAATATTTCCTTCTAGAGACAATGAGATTCCTTAACAAATTTAAAGAATGAGGGCGGCATGGTGGCTTAGTGGTTAGCACGTTCTCCTCTCAGCACTAGGGATTCCCGGTTTGAATCCCAAACTGGGTGGAGTTTCCATGTTTGGGTGGGTTTCCTCCGGGTTCTCCGGTTTCCTCCCACAGCCCAAAAACATGGATCAAGGTCAACTGAGTTTTCCCAATTGCCCTATATGTTTGTATGCATGCGTGTCTGTGTGAGTGAGTGTGTGCCAAGCGATAGATTGGTGCCCTGTCCTGGTTGTATCTTCCCAGTGCCCGAAACGTTCTCCCCTGGATGGGCATGGGAAACCCCCCCACGACCCTAATATATAGGATAAAGCGGAAGATAATGGATGGGTGGATGAAATTAAAGAATGGATCGATTCAGTTGTTGATGACCCAAGTACAAATCTACAAAGAACAACATGACCGCAATGCTTACTCCTACACTGAAAGAAAAATTACATAGGAGGTAAGAATGCCTGACATGTACATTATCCAGGTGTGTGTTGTATCTAAAGGACAATGTGATCCCATGAGTGATGGGTAATATAGGGGATCTTATTTTAAATAACCAAATGACAACTAATTAACAAAAATATTACATACCTACTTAGTAAAGAATATTATTTTACAGTAAAAAAAGAATTCTAATGATTTTAACACGGCATGATGGCGTAGCGGTCATTACATCCGCCTCTCAGCACTGAGGATCCAGGTTTGAATCCCGATCTCGGTGGAGTTTCCATCTTCTCTCCATAGGTTTGTTAGGATCTTGTGTTTCCTCCCGAAGTCCAAAAACTTTGATTCAGGGTAAAACCGGCTGCTCTAATAGTGTTTATTGTTCTCATATAGTTTTAGTTGTGTGTGTGCCTAGCGATAGATTGGTGCCCTGTCCTGGGTGTCTGCCCAGTGGCCAAAATTTTCTTCGCTGGATAGGCATGGGGAATCTTAGTATAGGATTAAGCAGAAGATAATAGATGGATGGATGAATGATTTTAACACAGGGAAGCACAGTTAGCACGTCTAACCACTAGCCCCCCCCCTCCCCCAAACCTGGTAGAGGATTAAGCGGAAGATAATGAGATGAGATAATAGAGGCATAGTGCCTGTTATACGAGGCAATACTGTGATTGACCAATCAAAATAAACTATTAGGCAAAGCTGCGTAACGAGTAAAAGAGCAAATCTGGACACTGTTCAGACCCAACGCCTGAGGCAACGTCCAGGGTTCATATGGCAAAAAGCTGCTTTAGAATTGACTGCAAATCAATATTAAGCTTTAATTTGATTTTGGAGGAGAACATGGCCTAAAGTATGATTTTTCCTGCCTATTCATTTATTGGAAACAAAATAGTTCTAGATCTACAACTTAGCCATAATATATATATTTTTTTAATGAAGCAAAATCATTAACATTACATTATGCAGAGTTTTTTTTCCCCCAACACAACATACAAGTATCTCCATCCATCCATTATCTTCCGCTTTATCCTCTATTAGGGTCGCGGAGGGGTTCCCCATGCCCATCCAGGGGAGAACGTTTCGGGCACTGGGCAGATACACCTAGGACAGGACACCAATCTATCACTGGGCACACACACTCACTCACACAGACACTCTATATGGGGCAATTTGGAGAATTCAATTGACCTTGATCCATGTTTTTGATGAGAACCTGGAGGAAACCCACGCGGACATGGGGAGAACTCCACCCAGATTGGGATTTAAACCGGGAATCCCTAGCGCTGAGAGGCAAACGTGCTAACCACTAAGCCACAGTGCCGCCCGAATGTTATTCTATTATTTTTATTTTATTTTATAGTAGGGTCATGGGGTTTCCTTAAACCCATCCACGTTCACACACTATAGACAATTTACTAGGGGCAATATAAAAGAAGGATCCCAATGAAAGCCACGTGGACAACATGAAAACTCCACCCAGATCGGGATTTGAACCTGGATTCCCAGCACTGAGAGGATTATAAGTACAATATTTGGTCCATTGTTGGTGGCATGAGACCAATATGATGCAACATTAGTCTTTCCAACAAATCATGTTATCTTTTAAGGATTTTATTAGAAGGCAAATGTACATAACTCTAATACTAACAAAAAATAAACATTTGCTTTGGAGCTTTAGTGCATCTTTACATGAACACTGATGTTAATGTACTACTTCCTTAATAAAAAGGAATCTGGGGGTCAGCCAATGCCTGATTTATTTTCAGTGGGTAACTTGGCACAGACATGTGTTTAAAAATTCTAGGTCGCCATCTGAGATTAATTATTTGAACTCATGAATGAAATATGCCACTGATTTTTAACCTAATTCTTCAGCATCTTTAAACAACTTTCAGTAAATTGTTGACTCTCAGACAGAAACAAGATTAGAAATTCAAATGGCTCGGCAACATCCAGCTTGATCACAGTGACTCAAACTCATCAGAAGTAAAGTCTGGAGTTTATATGCATGCTGAATGTGGAATTCAGCTTGTGTTTTTCAATCTGGGCTACATCTTATACCTTCCACTTATATAACCTGACAGGGTGAACAACAGGTCACAGTAAACCTGACTTTTTTTTTCCAAATTGAGTCATCCCAATTTAAACCAAATAACAGTGCCTGTGGATTACGTGACAGATGCCGATCTCTCTCCAAGACATCTGAAGCCAGTCAGCACTGTTCCTTCAGCTTTTTAACTTCGGCTCATGAATCATTTCTAAACAGATCAACTAACTTATAGTAGCACGTTGTTCTCGCTTTATAATTATACATACACTACAATAATAGTGGATTTATTCATTTATTATCTTCCGCTTTATCCTACATTAGGGTCGGGGTGGGGTTCCCCATGCCCATCCAGGGGAGAACGCCTCGGGTGCCGGGCAGACACACCCAGGACAGGGCACCAATCCATCGCTGGCCACACACTCACACACACAGACACACACTATATGGGGCAATTTGGAGAACTTAATTGACTTGATCCATGTTTTTGGACTGCGGGAGGAAACCGGAGAATCTGGAGGAAACCCACGCGGACACGGGGAGAACATGGAAACTCCACCCAGATGGGGATTCGAACCGGGAATCCCTAGTGCTGAGAGGCGAACGTGCTATCCACTAAGCCTAATAGTGGATTATTATTATTACTATTATTATAAACTAACACTGAATTTTAAGATTACAATGCTTGTAATTCCTCTGGTCCATTATTAACTACCAATTAAATAATCCTGGTAAAATACCATCATGCATTTACACAATTTTCTTATATGGTACCTTTATGGCGGGCGGCACGGTAGCTTAGTGGTTGGCACGTTCGCCTTTCAGTTCTAGGGATTCCTGGTTCGAATCCCAATGTGGGAGTTTCTATGTTCTCTTCGTGGGTTTAATCCGGGTTCTCTGGTTTCCTCCCGCAGTCCAAAAACATGGATCAAGGTCAATTGAATTCTCCAAATTGCCCCATAGAGAGTGTGTTTGTGTGAGTCTGTGCCCAGCGATGGATTGGCGTCGTGTCCTGGGTGCATCTGTCCATCGCCCAAAATGTTCTCCTCTGGATGTGCATGGGGAACCCCCCTGCTACCCTAGCAGAGGGTAAAGCGAAAGAGAATGGGTGGATGGATGGATGGTACCTTCATAGCTTCAGTAACAAGTCAATAAGCTTGACCACCAATCCCCATCCTCATCCCAACAAGTGTTCCACATATAAAACACTCCTATAGCCAACGTGTTCCAAACATATTTGATTCACACATGGAAATGATTTGGCAGTGCTATGTACAGTGAGCTACTGTTGGTTGGTGGCTTTAATTGGGTGAGTATGTGGCCAAAATCTCGCAACCATAAGCATTTTGCTAAGCCGATGCAGTCTGTCAAATAGGCCAGATGAAAATGTGGGATGTGGACCAGAAGATGTTTGCTATCTGGCTTATGTCACAGTAAAATTAAAAAGGCACCATGAGTGTTATGAATCCATAACAAGAAGTGCTGTAATGGCAATTAATAAATATAATTCAAAACATATTTTAATGTCACAGATGAAGCATACTAATAGGCTATGTGCATGATGTTGAGCAGACAGTCACAAAGCTAGCTATTTATTTCTAGCTATTGTTCTGTTTACGGGGAGTTAACCTCTATCTATTATATGTTGTAAAATCTGAAGTCTAAGACCGAAGTTATACAGTGCACAGCATAATATTTGTCTTCTCTGGTTGCAAAATGTGCACACCACAAAAGTATTTTCACTGACGGCCACTACTAAATTACTTAGACAGTACCAGTCAAAAGTTTGTACACACCTCCATTTCGCTCCACTTATTGTCCATATTCTCAGTTCCACTTACTGTAAAGAGGGTTCTACAATTTTAGACAATAGTCCTTCTGTTTGTGGACTAATAGTACATACTGTTTAAGTTGTCTTTTCTCTGTACTTTAATTGTCAGGATCCCAATAGTAGTACCATAGAGCTGGTATTATTTCGTTGTTGATTTATTTCTATCCCAGCAGTGTGAGTGAGGTATTTAAATGATACTACATGAAACCCTCTCACCACATCAGTGTCACTGCAGAACTGACAATAAATAATTTACCACCCAAATTATACCTGTTCGGTGATGACCAACAGAGAACAGAGAACCAACAGGGCACTAAAAAAACAAAGAAAACAAATGTACTACAGTTTGTAACTGTAAAAGTCCACCTATTTGGTTTATAAAGACAAAGGAGAAAGAATTAGGTCCACACTTTTGACTGCTTCTCTGTCTATGGAACCCTACCATTTTTCGACCGCCCTCCCTCCTTCCCGATGTGGTTTTTACAAGTCATAAGAATTAAGTGACTTCAAGTAAACTCCTAACCAAAATGACTGCCAGCAGAAAAGGTTCTGATTGGTTGTAATGGAAAAACAAATAACATTATTTGCTAGTTGCCATGTCACATATAAATCTGTTTCAGAACAGAAAGAATACAAAGTTTATAGTTGTCTTGTCTTTCAAAGTGAAAATCATTTGTTTGTTGCTTTTTAAACACGAACCAGTTAAAAAAGTTCAAATTTGAAGTAAACCACAGAGGACTAAAAGTTGCAGTGGTCACAATGTCATAATTAAAAATGAACTGAGAATGTATATTTTAGCTTTACGTGCCTGTTTAAGCCAGTAATGTTTCACAAAGAACTATAGTCTTCATGTTTGTAGGTCTTTTCACAAATAGAACCTCCATGTATTGAAATTACTAGAAGTGCTGTAAAGAAGTAAGTTTTCCAAGATTCAGTTTTATCCAAAGCCAACATACAGCCTCCCTGGAACAATGAGGGTGAGGGGTCTTGCCTAAGCACATTTGGTAAATGCAGTGGACCCGAGATTTTCACCCACAACCTTCAGATTGAGAACCCACCACCCTAACCACTGGGCTACTATATAATATATAATACATACATAATATAAAAACTGACAAAACCGATAGATTGGGTGTGTCTGCCCAGCGCCCCGAAACTTTTTCCCCTGGATGGGCATGAGGAACCCCCCCCCTTCCCGCGACCATAGCAGAGGATAAAGAGTAAGATAAGGTAAGATGATGGATAATGTGTCTGTGTGAGTGAGTGTGTGCCCAACGATGGACTGGCGCCCTGTCCTGGGTGTATCTGCCCAGCGCCTGAAATGTTCTCCCCTGGATGGGCATGAGGAACCCCCCCTCCAACCCCGCGACCATAGCAGAGGATAAAGCGGAAGATAATAGATGGATGGATAAAGTGTGTGCCCAACGATGGACTGGCGCCCTGTCCTGGGTGTATATCCCCAGCACCTGAAACGTTCTCCCCTGGATGGGCATGAGTCCATCCTCACCCCCCGCAACCCTAGTAGAGGATTAAGCGAAAGATAATGGATGGATGGTGTGCGTGTGTGAGTGTGACCAAAGATGGACTGGCGCCCTGTCCTGGGTGTATCTGATCAGCGCCTGAAATCCTGAAATGTTCTCCCCTGGATTGGCATGTGAACCCCCCCCCCCCCCCC
>JAFMOD010000361.1:584074-678812 GCA_019802435.1 Corydoras maculifer
ACAAAACCAAATTTTGACAAAATGAATTAATATTTTCAAAGAATTATATTGGGGGGTGATGGGTGGCATGGTGACTTAGTGGTTAACACTTCCACCATGCTGCGGTTTGAATCCCATTCTGAGTTTTCATGTTCTCCCCATGTCCGCATGTCCTGCAGTCCGAAAACATGGCTCAAGGTCAATTAAATTCTCCAAATTACCCCATATAGAATGTGTTTATGAATTAGTGTACCCAGTGATAGATTGGTGCCCTGTCCTGGGTGTATCTGCCCAGCGCCTGAAACGATTTCCCCTGGATGGGCATGAGGAACCCCCTGCGACATTAATAGAGGATAAAGCAGAAGATAATGGATGGATAGTGTGTCTGTGTGAGTGAGTGTGTGCCCAACGATGGATTGGCGCAAACGTGATAATCACTAAGCCACCGTGCCGCCCACACAAGCCACATACTTTAGAAAATACAAAGCTTTATATTCTGAAAGCCATAACTATATAACCTATTAGTTATTACATTTAGCATTAATTAAGTTAATATACCACAATAAACAAATGTACTGTCGTACTGAGTAAACCCAATTGGGGAGAAAGAAAAAAAAAGCTAAACTTATTATGCTTTATTGAATTTTAATGTTTTTTTTTTTTAGAGCAACAGACATAACTCAAACTGCCGACCTTGTGCTTAATTAAACATACACAGTACGAATCATATTCCAAACCTCTCTGTCCATTTCACACACAGTGTTTACATAGTCTACAGCAACTTCATCAAACTCTATAAATTAAGAAAAAGTCAATTAAACATTAGACCTGTGTTTCTTATTATAGTTGATTTCTCTTATTTTATCTTAACATCATATGTGAAAGGAATTTAAATGAAAATTCTAAGCTGTATTAAAGACATCCTAAGCTTTGCATAGTCTCCGACCTTGACGAGCAATTCAGCCTTGTGGCATGTTGCCAATTAAAATAAGAAGTTTTATGTTTTATAAATTCTGTTTTTCAAAGCTTTGGGCTACGTCAAAAAACATTTTAAAACGTTCCATAAACTTCTTTTTTATTTATTTATTTTTTATTTAGGAATTCCTTGTAGGAGGGTGGGTTAGTGACTTAGTGGTGGGGATTCATATATCCATTATCTTCCGCTTTATCCTCTATTTGTGTCGTGTGTGTGTGTGGGTTCCCCATGCCCATACAGGGAAGAACGTCTCGGGCGCTGGGCAGATACACCCAAGACAGGGCGCCAATCTATCGCTGCGCACACACTCACTCACACAGACACCCTCTAATTGGTGCAATTTGGGAAATTCAATTGACTTGATCCATGTTTTTGGACTGTGGGAGGAAACTGGAGAACCCGGAGGAAACCCATGCGGACAGGGGGAGAACATGGAAACTCCAACCAGATTGGTATTTGAACCAGAAATCCCTAGCGCTGAGAGGAGAACATGCTAACCACTAAGCCACCTTGCCGCCCGTGATGGGGATTCAGGGTTTAAAACGTAATTTGGATGAAGTTTCCATGTTATCTTCATGTCCACATGGGTTTCCTCCCACATTTCAAAAACATGGATTGAAGGTAAATTAAATACTTTAAATTGCCCCATGTAGCATGAGTGTGTATGCCCAGATAGATTGTGGCCCTGTCCTAGGTATATGGTCTATCTACCCACTGCCCAAAAAAATCTCCCCTGGCTGGGCATGGGTTACCCCCCCCCTCCCCAACACACAACCCTAGTAGTGGATAAAGCAGGAGATAATTAATGAATGAATAATTCTAACTCGTAAAATAAAAAAAATCCAACCAATTGGGATTAAATTTGTCCCTGGTTTTGAAAATAAAAAGTAACCACAATGCAAAGAAGTCAAAGGAATTAAAGGACATGTGTGGTGTGGTTTTTATAGTGTATGTATTCATTCATTCATTCATTATCTCCCGCTTACCCTCTATTAGGGTCGCGGTGGGGTTCCCCATGCCCATCCAGGGGAGAACACACTCACTCACACAAACACACTCTATAGGGGGCAATTTGGAGAATTCAATTGACTTGATCCATGTTTTTGGACTGTGGGAGGAAACCGGAGAACCCGGAGGAAACCCACGCAGACACGGGGAGAACATGGAAACTCCACCCAGATGGGGATTCGAACCAGGAATCCCTAGCACTGAGAGGCGAACGTGCTAACCACTAAGCCACCGTGCCGCTGGTGTATGTATTGTAATGCCAATTCAGGACAATGGTGTTGGGCTAATAATCGAAAGGTTGTTGGTTTAAATGTCAGGTCCAGTGAACCTTGAGCAAGGCCTTTACCCTACGACCTCAGAGATGCTGTATGCAATCCTGTGTTCAGATCCCAACCATCAAGATGGAATTCTTGTCACTTTGGAAAAAAGTTAAATGATCAATTGTAACCGTGGAGACCAAAATAAAATACTATTGACGAAAGCTATTTTGTAACGTACACTGCACTGACTTTCTCTAACTTATTAGAGAGAGAGCAAACATGTGCATGAGCTAAAATGAAACATAGCACTTTTGACACTATTATTCTACTCTACATATTCATCCATCCATCAATCTTCCTCTATTAGGGTCAAGGGGGGGGGGGGTTCCCCATGTCCATCCAGGGGAGAATGTTTCGGGCGCTGGGCAAATACACCCAGGACAGGGCGCCAATCCATCACTGGGCTTGGAGCATTCAATTGACCTTTATCCATGTTTTTCGACTGTGGGTGGAAACCGGAGAACATGGAGGAAACCCACATGGACACGGGGAACACATGGAAACTCCACCCAGGGATAAGAACCAGCAATCCCTAGCACTGAGAGGAGAACATGCTAAGCACTAAGCCCCTCTACATATTCCACCTTTAAAAAAATATTACAAATGCGTGATCTTTTGTGTATTGCACGTGTAAAAGTAACTCTGGAAATTGTCAATTCCTAATTTTACAAATCATTGTGAAGAACATACAATAATCCTTTATGATAGAACTGCAGAAAATTCCAAACCTTGTGTGAATCTTCAGAAAAGTTTAGCTGAATCAGCAGTGGCAGTGTTGTTCCATTATGCAGTACTGCTTACATAACCTTTTTACCTGTGCCCTTGTTACAAAACCTAACGTTCAAAGTGTTTTCCAGATTGTCAAGTCAAGACATGCGAGTTTTGAACACAACTGCTATGAAGTGAACTGACACAAAGAACTCTGGCAACAAGGTACTTTATAAAAAAAAAAAGTTTTATGAAAAGAACACCTTGACAATTGTCAAGCATGGGATGGGTCCCTAGTTTGTTGGCATTGTGCAGCTGCCAGGGACATAAGCAATACTGCAAAGATAAAGAAAAGAATGGATTCTTCAGCTCCAGGTAGAAAATGTTTAAAAAAATGTCAAAAAGTTAAAATGTTCCATAAATATGTAATTCATCATTTTGGTTCTTTTTCATTTAAAACTAGCACTATAACAAAAAAAATCCATTACGAGGAGACATAAACTAAGGCTTTTGTAGCAGCCCTCACAATCCCTTGAGATGAACATCACAAAAAGTGTAATGATCTTCAACAAGCAGCGTTTGATCACTGGCCTTTTGTAAGAAGAGGGTGATGAAACTCCAAAAACAGCAACTGAAAAAGATGTAGCAGAATACAAAAAGCTTTTATAAGCTGCAATTGTTTTTGTTAAGAGCGGCACGGTGACGTAGTGGTTAGTATGTCCATCTCTCATTGCTGGGGATTTAAATCCCGAACTGAGTTCCCATGTGCATTCTGTGTCCACATGAGCTGTTTCCTCACATTCTTAAAATGTGTTAGTATGTTAATAAAGGACGAACAGCCTATACACACAAATAAAAGTGCGATCCCGAGCTGAGTTGAGTTCCCATGTTCTTCCTGTGTCCATATGGGTTATGTTCTCACGTTTCTAAAATATGTTAGTATGTTAATAAAGGACGGACAGCCTATACACACAGAATTGAAAGTACACCATTGTACCATTAAGAAAACAAGGGTTTTGCATTTTGTCATATGGCAGACACTTTTGTCCAAAGCGACTTACAAATATCCCAACTTAATGTATGGGGTCAGAACACAGGGTTACATACAGAATCCCTGGAGCAGTGAGGGTCTCGCAAGAATACACATTGGTAGCATCAGTGGACCTAGGATTTGAACCTACAACTCTTGAATTGCAGCGATGGATTGGCGCCCTGTCCTGGGTGTATCTGCCCAGCGCCCGAAACATTCTCCCCTGGATGGGCATGGGGAACCCCACCGCGACCCTAATATAGGATAAAGCGGAAGATAATGAATCAATGAAACTCTTGAATTGTTAGCCCAAACACTTTAACCACTAAAGCTACCATGCCCTGGTATTTCACTTTGTTTGGTAACATATAGGTACTATTTAAAAAATAATAATAAATCACTAGAAACATGGGGTCTGATACACATTCATCCTGTTCAGAACGTTACTATACCTTTAAAGTGGATGTGCTGTGCTTCCTTACTTATGATGTGGATGCAGGGGAACATTATATAATGCTGGCTCGGTACATCAAGGCATGAAAATGATCAAATAACCTGTGCAAGGATCCCTAAAAGGAAAGAACCTCAGTTCTTGTCTAGTATAAACACACATCCTTTTTGTGCCACTTATGGTCCATTTGATCAGTTCCTCTGAAAGTATTCCATCTGTTTGTGGACTACAGAACGTCCCCTTTACTCTGGTCTCTAATGGTCAGAACCTCAATAATAGCACCACAGAGCAGGGATTATTTGGTTGGTGCATTATTCTGATCCCAGTAGTGTCACTGGGTGTTTAAATAAAACTACAGCAGCACTGCTGCACTAAAACTCCCTCACTGCATCAGGATCACTGCAGAACTGACAACCAATCCACCACCCAAATAATAACTGACTGTGATGGTTCTCACCAATAGCGAACAGGGAACCAACAGGATGATAAAAACAAAGAAAACAGATGTACTAAAACTCATTTTCATTAAAAAAATATATATATATATAAAAATGAATATATATATATAAATAAAAACACACACACAGTCATGGCCAAAAGTTTTGAGAATGACACAAATATTATATTTTCACATGATCTGCCCTCTAGTTTTTATGTGTGTTTGTCAGATGTTTTTATCACATACAGAAATATAATTGCAATCATATGAGTAACAAAAGCTTTTATTGACAGTTAGAATGAGTTAATGAAGCAGGTCAATATTTGTAGTGTTGACCCTTCTTCTTCAGGACCTCTGCAATTCTCCCTGGCAGGCTCTCAATCAACTTCCGGACAAAATGCTGACTGATAGCAGTCCATTCTTGCACTTTGTCAGAATGTGTAGGTTTTTGTTTGTCCACCCGTCTTTTGATGATTGACCACAAGTTCTCAATGGGATTAAGATCTGGGGAGTTTCCAGGACATGGACCCAAAAATCTCTGTTTTGTTCCCTGAGCCATGTAGTTATTACCTTTGCTTTATGGCAAGGTGTTCCATCATGCTGGAAAAGGCATTGTTGATCACCAAACTGCTCTTGGATGGTTGGGAGAAGTTGCTCTCGGAGAACATTCTAGTACCATTTTTTATTCATGGCTGTGTTTTTAGGCAAGCCTGTGAGAGCCGAACCCCACACATGAATGGTTTCAGGATGCTTTACAGTTGGCATGAGACAAGACTGGTGGTAGCGCTCACCTCGTGTTCTCCGAATAAGCTGTTTTCCAGATGTCCCAAACAATCAAAAAGGGGATTCATCAGAGAAAATGACTTTACCCCAGTCCTCAGCAGTCCACTCCCTGTACCTTTTGCAGAATATCAGTCTGCCTCTCAAGTTTTTTCTGGAAAAAAGTGGCTTTTTTGCTGCCCTCCTTGAGACAAGGCCTTGCTCCAAGAGTCTCCGCCTCACAGTACATGGAGATGCACTCAAACCTGCCTGCTGCCATTCCTGAGCAAGCTCTGCACTGCTGGTAGCCCAATCCCGCAGCTGAAACACTTAAGAGATGGTCCTGGCGCTTGCTGGTCTTTCTTGGGTGCACTGGAGCCTTTTTGGCAACAACGGAACCTCTCTCCTTAAAGTTCTTGATCTGCGATACTCTTTCCTGTTAGGCCATTTTTGTGCAGTGCAATGATGACTGCACGTGTTTCTTTAGAGATAACCATGGTTACCAGAAGAGAAACTATGATGCCAAGCACCAGCCTCCTTTTAAAGTGTCCAGTGGTGTCATTCTTACTTAATCATGACAGATTGACCTCCAGCCCTGTGCTCATTAACACCCACACCTGTGTTAATGGAGCAATCACTGAAACAATGTTAGCTGGTCCTTTTAAGGCAGGGCTGCAATGAAGTTAAAATGTGTTTTGTGGAATAAAGTTCATTTTCTAGGCAAATACTGACTTTGCAATTAATTATTGATCACTCTTTATGACATTCTGGAGTATATGCAAATTGCCATTATAAAAACTGAAGCAGTAGACTCTGTAAAAATTAATATTTGTATCATTCTCAAAACTTTTGGCCATGACTGTATATATGTTTAACATGTTGAATAAAGGTGAGCATTAAAAGAAAGCTCTCATGTGCCATCATTTTGTATTGCACCAAGCACTAATAAGCTTTTTGCATTTTGGTTTACTTTAAAATTATAATAGTTGGGGAATGTTCAGAATATTTAAACTCAAAACACATAAAAACAAAACAAGGCTAGATGGTTTTTAACCAATAGCATTTAATGATCATTGCCATTTCTGCCCTTTACCCCTCCGTAACCTTTCCCCCCTCCCTCCAAAGATTGCGCCCACACACAAAAAAAAAAACAAAAAACCAGGACCAGGAACCAGCTATTAAAACTGACCTAAATAAATATGACCATGTGTATATGTGAGTGTGCAGAAGTGTCTAGAGGTGCATTAAAAGAGCAAAGTAACATCAAGGAAAAAAACATAGATCTAAAAAAATCTGTTGTTTAAAAATGGAAAAAAAAGAATGTTTGCAACTCTTCAGCTGAAGATAAAATAGAACTTGGGGGCATTGGTTAGTATAGCTAAACTTTCTACAATAACCTTTCTATAAACGTCCTTTCAAATCGTTTCGAATAAAACAAAAATAGATTGTTAAAAAAAATCAAGTTAAACAGCACCACCTACTGGTAGAGCTCCGCTTTGGTCACAGTAGAGAAAGGATGAAGGGGAAGAGAAGGAAAATAAAAACAAACAAAAAAAATAAAAATAAAAATAAAAAGGAAGAGACTCGAACAAGGGTCTCAAGAGTTCTAAGACTTCATTACACTTTCTAAATGACAAAATAAAGCCTGCAATAAAGCACTAGGGAATTGAATGATTAAATGATTGTTTCTGGATTTGATATGGCTGGTTAAACCTGGGCATTTAATACTGATTCAAGCTCACTGATGACATTCCTTACACAGCGTCTCCGATCCGGTCAGGGGCTTGTGGCAGAGGGTGTAGGGCAGGAGTGAGCAGTTGGAAAGACAGAACTGCCAGATAAATCCAGAATGGCTTACACAGAGAATGCACTAGCAAGAGTGAGAGGGTTCTCCAACAACATGGGCCATTTGTTGGCTAATGCATGTTCTTTTAATGACCATGTTTGTGTCTGTGTGTTAGATGCATGTTGTAGGGTGCAGGGCTTGTACCAGTCCATTTAATCTGTCCAGAACATCACCTCAGTCCTCTTCTCATTCCATTTATTGTTAACTCATGTCCAGGACTAGTGAACACTGCCATCCAGATCTCCTTTGCACTAAGGATGCTTTCAAACTCCCCTCACCACATCACAATCTTTGAAATGCTGTGGAGAGAAGGAAGACCATCTCTCCATCCCGTTTTCCTTTTGCTCTCGCTTTCTCTTCATTTCTTTTCTTCAGCATTTCTCTCTTTTCCTCTGAATGTTAGAAGCAGATTCACCACCTCAAGACTCAGAGCTTAGTCGGGCATTAATAAAGTCCAACTCTCGCTGCTTTAAATCAGACAGGCATGGATTCAGTTTGAGGCGCTGCTATTTGATGAGCTGGAGGTGGAGGCGACTGGCATACTGGAGTTGCCAGTGGTGGCCACGGACTTGCGAATGTGAGGAAGTAGGAAGGGGTCACTGGCCAGTTGATGGACATCGATGCGGTCTTCCTTACGATATACCAAGCATCGGCGAATAAAAGCCTGCAAAGGGGGGGGGGGGGGGGGGGGGGGGGGGGGGGGGGGGGGGGGGGGGGGGGGGGGGGGGGGGGGGGGGGGGGGGGGGGGGGGGGGGGGGGGGGGGGGGGGGGGGGGGGGGGGGGAATCTTATGGCTTCAGCAAGCAGTAAACAGTTTTTAGGCATGCCTTCCTTCAGCACATCTGGAATTTCACTCATCTTTCTTTAGCTTATGGTATCACTGAAGTGTTGAATGTAAGCAGAAAGATTGAAATGTGCCCTGAAGGGGTAAAGATGACTAGTAATTTCGGTGTACAGGATTAAACAGGTATTTCAGCTACCACAAGGTCTGTATTGCAAATAATATTTGTAATTACTAAATGTGATTGTTGTATACGGGTAAAGCCAATTCTAATTATTAAAAATAAATAATAAAATCAGACTACATACGAATTACATTTACAGCTGAATGTATTTTAAATAAAGTTCATAAAATAGTTTAATAAAAATATAATAAGTATAATCACTTTACCTTTGCTTCAGGTGAAACTCCAGGTTTGGGAGGAAACTGCACCTCTGTGGCTTTGAGTATAGTGTTCTCCTGAAGGATATCCTGCTGTGACTGATTATGACCAAACGGCTGAAACAGTCAAATAAAGACAAACGATTATTTAGAAACATTTCAGATATAAAGCTTATGTGTTACAGCACAGATTACTTTAACTTAGATAAAGCATCTTTCAGAATATCAAATGACAGACATGTGAGAGTCCATTTAACACGAATCACTGATGCATTGCAAAACCAATAGACTAAATCAGTAGACTTATAAATCCCATTGAATAATGGCAGTAAAACATTAAAGTCACATTACCCATTCTGACAGCTCTGTTAATGTCAGACTTTATAGTGAAGATAATAAGAAATGACAGACTGTGCATGATGTGTGTGCTGAACAGAAGCTAACATAAGCTCGTTTATACAGTCTATTAAAATATATATTGCAAAGTTGCATTGATTTGGCTCAGAAAAGCCATATAAGCAAATAAGTGCACAGACAGTCAGATTCCATGACATGAAATGTCAAGCATCTGAATGAAATGAAAGCAATTACTTAATTAAAATGACTTGATTTAAATGTGTTGCTGAGAAAACAAATTCTTGTGAAATTATGTATTTATTCATCAGAATACAACTCTTAGTTGAGCATTCATAGATAGTTCATTGTGAGAAATACCACTGTCACACACCATAATTAAGTACCTCACTTAAGCATATTTACCCCCACCCAGGTTTTCTATTCTTGATATAAAATAGTCTATGTACTTTGATATAAGCAAAACAAATCATAATCCTAATCTTATTTACATATAAAATAAATAAATGAAATAAAATTAAAAAAGCATGTGTTTCGTTTTATTATCTTTCTCTAGGTATTACAAAAATTGACATGGAAAAGCAGAGGATTTCCAGAAACATTTTTTTTGGTGTGATCAAAAGTAATTTAAAATACTGACAAAAATTAATTAATCAAAGTTATCAACAAACTGAAAAAAGCAATGAATTACCAGTGTTGGTACAATTAAAGTGTTGCTAATAAGGAATCAATAATATACAACATGGCTTTTCTTTAGGGAACCTAAAGAGGAAAAAAACATAATACCTTTTTTCCATAGAGGCACTGATAGAAAATCACTCCAACCGACCACACATCCACTTTATTGGAGATTTTAGGTGGCTCCTTCCCTACCACAAAACATTCTGGGGGAAGGTACCTACAAATCAAAGAAGATTACACTGCATTGTTTTAACAACACATGAGTGAAAGATTAAACAGCAGAATATTACAGGCTGTGTGAACGCACCAGTACGTTCCAGCTCCTTGCGAGGTGAGCTCCATGCCGTCTACTCCATAATTGTCATCATCCATGATCTTGGATAAGCCGAAGTCTGTAATTTTTATCTCCCCACACGCTGTGCCATTCACCAACAGAATATTGCCTAGTTGCCACCACAACAAACCGGTTTAGGAATTGGTTGAAGTATTAGGGGGTTTAAAACTGATTGTTACACATTACTATGCAATGTTTTTTGAGCAACATGCTCCAATAAGGCAACATCCTCTAGAAATAAAAAAATTCAGGTAAATATTCATTAACATTTTTGTTAAATTGCTTGCAAACAAAATGTTATTGAATCACATTATATGGTAGACGGTTATAACCTACTCTCTTTAAAGCCTTTTTTAAGAAATCTAGGCATTTATTTTACGAAAATTAAAGAGCATTCATTCATAGTACAAAAAGCAAAAAAGGGGGGAAAAAAACACTCTGGACATGTCAAATGTCCATCACAAATTTACACCAAGAAGTAAGCTGATATCTTAAAGGCAAAAATTTTGACAGTCTTTGACAGACGAAAGGAAAAAAAGTAATAAATATTTATAAAAAAAAAAAAGAAAAAAAAAGGAAGCAAAGTGGCATGGGTTGGAACATGCCATATATTAACAGAAAAGTCTTTAAATATTTATTGTCAGTAGTCCTAGATTTAATTTAGAATAATTAGAGAGATTTAGGAAAATTATGCCCAGTAATAATACACAGCAGCTAGTAAAGGCTAATGTCTAAAAAATGCTTTCTTATGACTTTTTTCATCTATAATAGATCACATCATATTCCTATTAATATAATACATTATACCCAATATTTCATGATGTTGGGTTATTACTGCAAGACTGTAAAATATCTATTAATCCTAATCTGTTCTAATGGACTCGAGGTCTGTGAAGCTGTACACCTGTAAATGGAGGGATTGGCAGAATCAAGTTAAATGAGAACTTTGCAGCGCCATACCTGGTTTAAGATCATAATGGATAATTGGTGGGCGGATCTCGTTCAGGTATTTCAAGGCGTTGACGACCTGCATGATGATTGATCGGCCCTCTTTCTCCGACATGAGCTTGTGCTGCTTCAGGTAGAAATCCAAATCATTTCCCTCACAGTACTCCAGCACAGTGCAGAACCTAGAGACAAACACGATACACATTTTATGCCAAAAGAAACAAGCGAATAACAACTTTTTTTTTTAACTACACATATTTGTAAAAAGTTCTTTGAAACATCAACTTAAGGTGCAATGTATATAAGCATGTCACTTACGAGTCAGTGTCCAGGGAGAAGTAGTCATAAAGTTTTACTATTCTGGGATGATCTAGCTCTTTGTGAATGCGATATTCTCGACAAGCATGTCTAAGAGCATCAGAAGACAAGTGTTAAAACCAGAAACTGATAAAGGTTTTAATGTGCTTCAGCACTAAATATAAATAAGAAGAAGAAAAAAAGTGGTGCAAAAATGTTTTTCTTTCATTTTTTAAAATTTATTTATTTATTATTTATTTATTTATGTATGGCCCTACAGTCCTTCAGAATTATTTGGCATGATGCATTATTAATGACAGACCAACAACACCCAAATGCAGCAAACCAAGAAACTACCAACAAAAGGTTTTAGAGGTGGAATAAAGGTTTTTGTGCCATCTTCTCTTTAAAAAAATAAAATAAAATAAAATAAAAAAAGGTTTATTGTGTTTTATTTCGGGTCTCTTGCATTTAAGAAAAATTATTAAAAACTGCAAAAGTGAAAGAATCTCTAAATTGCTATAATTAAGCCACCTTTAAGACCGAATGAACCGTAAACTAATTAGTTTCTTTGAGTGAATTTTTTTGTTGGTTGTCTGCTTCTAAAAAAGTAGAAATGGACCATTTGAACACAGTCGGTTTGATTTGGTGGTGTCCAAACACTTGCAATGTTGTTAAGCTTTTTCAAGCTGATCTAGATCTCAAAAATAGATGTACTCATTTTAAGAGACATTAGTTGTTGCTTTCATCAATCTGAAGAGTTCATGTACCTTTGCCACTAAAACTAACAAATACTTTAAGGATTTCCCCAGCTAATGACCTAGTATAACATTTTTACTTCTACCTACTGCTTACACTGGCAGATGTAGGGTGTAAAAGCAGCAACTATTTCCCACAAGCTAAATATCTGTAACATTTCGCTTAAGTTTACTTTTGACTACAGATATTTTTTTGTTTACAGATAATAGATCTAATGATTCATATGCACAGTGCAGAAGAAGTGCTTTTAGTTAGAACATATGCCATTCTGTAGTTGATTACATAGAAACAATTCACATGCGTAATTTCTATGTAATCACTTAACAGGCTATATTTCAATCAATTTCAAAACATTTTACTTCACAGTCTATAATGGCTGCTGTAAATGACTCACTTGTGGTAGTTCTCCTTCTTCTCGTCCCTCCAGTTTTTATTAAGCTGATGAATTTTCACAGCTACGTATCTTTGCTCCGTCAAGTCAAAGGCCTGAGGATGGACAAGATGTCAGTGCAGGGCAACCCAAAGACATACAAAAAATAAATAAATAAAAAAAACTTAGTGTAAAGACATTTTGCATAAACATTTAAATACCATCTTGATTATATCTTGATAGTATTCTTGACCGATATTGTTAGTATTGTAACACAGGCACACTTTTTTTTTAAATACCCAATTTCAATCCGGTACAGTGCAGTTATAGTGTACTAAAATGGTGTACTTTGTTATTCAGTTTTAAAGTGTTCTGCTGTAGCCAAAAAAACATTTTGGTGACCTTAAGAAGAATTTTAATTATAATTAAATTGATTAACAACTGATCTATTTTTAAGTCCATGCAATACCTGTTAACTGCTGATAAAAACTACCAGCTTCACCATAGAAATAGTTTTATAAAGATAATAAATGAACACTATTCTTTGTCAAATGTCATGACATGGTATGGTATGTTTTACATGATTAAACTTAAATACTCCGGCATCTCAGGTCTAATTAAATTAAACTCATGTTAAAAAAAAAAATCCTACACTGATGGACACTGGCACAATGACTGCATTACTAGTTTATTATTATTAGTTTTAACACACACATACCTAGACGTGCATTTGATATACATCAACCAATTTGTTTAGACAGAGAATTCAGAAGTTAGAAATAAAAAAGTAAAAAATTCTAAGCTAGATTCATTAAAACTATAAAACTTAACGCTCAACGTATTAATACTTTAACAATGCTTTTTTTTTTTTTTTTTTTTTTTTTTAGTCTCACCTTATAGACTTCACTGAAACCCCCTCTGCCAAGCAGGTGCAGAAGTAGGTAGCGGTCATTCAGTGTGGGGTGATCTTTGAATCTAATAAATGGAAACATAAATCCTTAACTAAGAACCTTAAAGCTTAATTTTGTCAGAGAATGATTTTCGTTCTTTGCAAACATGTAGAGATGGTATTAGTATCAAATCCGATGTAAATACTTTGAAACAGCATGTCTCTGAAAAACAAGCAACAAACCACTGGAAAAGGACATACTGAGAGTTATCTTCATTGTGTATTCTCTTGAGCTCTCTAATGTGAAGATTACGCACTCGTTCCAGCCTTTCCAATTCCACCTGAATCTCAGCCTCCTCCTATGCGAAAACATACAACCCCCTTAACATCAAAATACTATAAAAAAAAGATAAAGATGTCACACAGGGGGAGAAAATTTAACCTTTGGTCACCACATGGTCTTTACCTTTTTCAGGTGACCGAGTCGTAACTTAAAAATCTCCTCTTGTTCGTGATACTCAGCTAGTGATAACCTAGAAACAAAACAGCAGTGAGGCTTGAATGCCTTCTGAGTAAAATACAATAGCAATGCACTGTTCTCTCTTACATCTCATTCTCTGCTCCATTACTCTTGTTCTTGCGTTTATTGGGTTCCAGGTTTGGTGGTGGTGTCTGAGAAGCGCTGGGTGGTTTCTTTTTTGCTAAAAGCTTCCTCTGTCTTTCTATCTCCTCCCTTTGAGAGTTTACTCGCTCCTGCTGCCTGCACACAAAATACAAAACCATATTCAGGTTGCATGCATACATATGAATACATCTTTTAGGAGATAATGAAAAATGTCAGCACTTAATCATAATTACTTACAATCTAAGATTATTTTAACCTGCTTCTCCAAATTAGTCAGTTAATGGTTTGGTTAAATAAATGTCAGTCACTAAGGTCTTATGTTGTTCACACAAAGATATTTATATTGAACCATTTATCCATTATCTTCCGCTTTATCCTATATTAGAGTCATGGGGGGGTTCCCCATGCCCATCCGGCGCTGGAGAATGTCTCGGGCGCTGGGCAGATACACACAGGACAGGGCGCCAATCAATCGCTGGGCACACACACACACTCACAGAGACACGCACACATACACACTGTATATGGGGCAATTTGGAGAACTCAATTGACTTGATCCATGTTTTTGGACTGTGGGAGGAAAGCGGAGAACCCGGAGGAAACCCACGCGGACACGGGGAGAACATGGAAACTCCACCCAGATGGGGATTCGAACCGGGAATCCCTAGGCTAACGTACTACTCACTAAGCCACCGTGCTGCCCCATATTTAACTATATTAACAGCAAAAGTTTAAAGACCCCAAATATGTAATAAACTTAAAAATAAATAAATTTCTGTAGCTTAGTGGTTAGCACATTTTTCTCGCAGCATTGGGGATCCAGGATTGAATCCCGATCTGAGTGGAGTTTCCATGTTCTCCTTGTCTCAACATGGGTTCTCTTGTTTCCTCCCACAGCCCAAAAACTTGAATTTAAGGTTGAATAGGTTGCACTAAATTGCCCCTATATTTATTTATCATGGAACGTGGTACAAGGTGATTTTTTGTATTTTTTAAAAACTTGTACATTTTTCTTTGAAAGCTAAAAGGCAAAATTGAAATGTTAAAATAAGTATGATGGAAACAAACTTTAGCCTGCATGTAAGGAGGTCACATACTTGATCAGGTTCTGAAAAGCATAGCCATCAGTCCACTGCTCAGTGAAGGAGGCGCCGTGTCGTACTGTGGTGAAATGGCCCAATCGAAGACGGTCCTGCATACTCTTATCCCTGCAAGCCATCTTCTCCTGCTTTGACTAAACATACAGATTGATACATTCATCTCAGGTCCACAGCATACTGATGGTAGCCACTGTAAGCAAAATCTGACCTTTTCGATGAGCAGCTTCTTGCTCATGGTCACACACTTGTTCAGACGTTCTTTGCATCGCTCCAACATTCTCTGCTGCTCATCAATCTGCCTGCGCAGGTCACAGTTTACCTAAAATATGAAAAACAACGACATAAGTTAAGGTAGGAACTCAAGTTTGCCTGCAGATTGAGTCCTACTAATTGGCTGTATAATTTTGATCATCTACTAATTGATGTTTATTGCTGTGGCAACACAGAGACAAAATACTAAATTGATACTTATTAGGACACTCGCACTTTACAAATACAGGAGCGTTTCGGGGGTTAATTGGTGGGTTTTTAAGGGGTTCATTATTCACTTCTAAGGGTTATTAATAGCCAGTTAATTAGTGATCGTTATGGAAGCAGTTCACTTTATACTTTTTACTTATAAGGTTCTGTGTTTGTATTCATGTGTGCCTGTGTGCATGTATCTGCATTTATATGTATAATTATGTATGGTGTGCATTCAAGTATTGAACTGTTCAGTAATGAAATAAACAGGTTTAGCTTTAAAAAAAAAAAAAAAAAAGAAATAAAGGAGCATTTGCCATAGCCTGTGTGTGGATATATAGCTTTGGACAGTTTCGCAAGCGTTAAACATCGATGTGTTGCAGTTTTGACCCTGCTGCATGTTGTAAGAAACACTATTAAAATTTAAATCTAACTTTAAAAGAACGGGGTAATCGGGGTCCATGACCCATAATTTCATTTTTGTCTCATGTACCACATACGATAATAAAATTTTCTTAAATCTATTTATAATTAGCCTGTTGAAGCACATATACAACTATTTTATATCCGAGAGATGGTGCTAAAATTCCTAATGATCACTTCATCTGATTCTGACTTGTGCCTTTCACATACAGCTCATCAGATTGATGTTCCAAATTGTTGCAGATTTATGGAAAAGGTTTGAATGTGCAGGTACTAGACCCCCACCCTGAGCAGATCATCAATGCGTCCTTCTTTCTTCTCTAGATCAGAACTTTTACTGTTCTCCAACGCAGCCAGCTTCTCCAGAGTCAGGTCGGACTGCGGGGGGAAACCAACCAAAAAATAAAGATAAGAACAGAAAGATAAGGTTTTGTGAGCGTATTCAGCATCAGGGTGTAATTTGGAGGGATTGGGTGCTAGAGCATGGTTACCTGTGTTGTTCGGTGCTGTGTGTGGGGAAAGGCAGGTTTAAGTGAACAGGAAGTGTGAGAGTGGTCCGTGTTTGCTGAATTAATAGAAGAGGGGCTTCCCTGCTGCACCTGTCAATCACACAGTACTCAACTCACAAACTTCATTTTCATTAACACAGAAGCAGGCGAACTTATAAGTTCCATAAGAATTTTTATGTGTCATTTAAACAGGGCTATTTTAGGCTAAGTTCTTGTATATGTCAGCTAAAAGGATGGATGTTAAAGACAACCTGAGCAGCAAAGTCAAAGTGATGGATGAGTAGCTGCAGAGTGTGGAGGATTAAGTAAAAGTGAATGAGAAGCAGAGAAAAATGAAGATGGGGAGGAAGAGCGCAGGTGACTCACTGCAGCAGGAGGATTGGAGAGAGAGTGCTGGGGAGAGGAGCGCACCACGGGAGGAATACCACGTGCCGGACTAGTGCCAGTGCCACTTCCCCCAGCAAACTAGACACAGAGAAAGAGGAAAGTTAGTGAGTGATGAGAGATTAGAACAAAATCAGATTGAGTAACAGTAGTCAGAAAAAGGGGCACACTCCATCTGCAACAATAATACAAACACTGAGTATTCATTAAGGGGTGATGACATGCGTTGTTTTTCTGACTGATGATGTGACTAATCTTTTTTTGTTATACTGGTGAAAAACTGGAATTTTAAACTAGAGCAGCAACAATTAATCTACTGGCTGTACATTTAATTTATGAAGCCATTTATTTCAATGGCTTGTACCAAGACTAGATAGCAGGTTGACGAACAATTTAAATATTGAAGTTAAAGAACCTTCAACTCTCCATGGTTTTACACAAGCAGCCTTTTACAAGAAAACAAACTAACCTTGTCCAACACCAAATTTCTCATATATGCTAAATATAAACTCAAAATAAATAATAAATTGCTTAGGTCGAGACTTGTGACAACGTAATAAACTGCTAAATGAACTAAAGGTTTTTCATTCCTTAGGGCACCAGCATATTGACATCAATAATGAAGATGATCTGATTTAGGCAGTGAAATCATATTTTACACAGGAAGTGACCATGAACCCTGATCTTTTAAAATATTTTTTGGAATGGGATGGAAACTATTCCAAAAAGAATGATTCATGTGGTTCTCTGTGTCCCATCAACAAGGTCTCAGCAAAAAAACCCTGAAAGAACCTGAAACATCTATATCAATGCTAAAAGTCATTTCATAGATTATTAGTGAATATTAAATTAACATTAATTTTAGGGCAAAACAATGTTGTTTACAGCCTCGAAATCATGGTCAAAATTACTCAGCCAAAACTTAGGGAAGGTGTTGTCTATGAGTGTACTCATACTTTGCATTCATCTTCTCATGTACTGAGTCACAGGACACCTCTAGATATGTGCCATATCACACGTCATTCAATTGAATAAAAAAAAATATATATATATAATAAATAAATAAATCAGCATCCATATAATTATAACTAGTCTAACTGAGAATGTCAAGTTTTGAGAGGAAAAAAAAATGTGTGTGTGTGTGTGTGTGTATATATATATATATATATATATATATATATATATATATATATATATATATATTTTTTTTTTTTTTTTTTGATATATGTTTTAAACATTTTACTACAAGGTCATCCTATATTCCTATATTGCATACATTTAGCAGACACTATTATCCCAATGACTTACAAATGAGGGAACAGCAGAAGTCAGTCGTTTAGGAGAACCAGCTACTGGTACTTTCATTTCGTTATTTAAGCCAAATACAAATTTTCCATGAATTGGATCGTACAGTAGTGACCATTGGAATGTTACGTCTTCAATACGTAATAGGTCTGTTATGTGTGAAAGATGGAATCCAGAGAAAGCAATATTGAGAATTAAATGAATTTTAAGTAGATACTTTTGAAGGTGTTACAAAAGGCTTCGTGTGACAGCGCCAAGACTTCTGCTAAAGCACTGGACCTAACTATTAAATAATGCTCTCCTATACAAGCTGTGATACTTCAAACGTAACCTAGCTTTTTATGAACATTATTAAAGTATTCAAACAGGAACAAAAACCAAACACCTTTCTGCACTTACACACTAGACATGTATGTTTTTATAAAATATTTAAATAACTTTATTATTAGCAGTTTACAAACTGGAAGGACATTTATCTCTGTGTTCTTTTTTATGTATTTAATATCAACCATGTACTTAAACGTTATTTAATAAAAATTAATAGTCGTCAACCAAATATGCATCAGTCAAACAGCTTTCTTGCCTTTAATGTCATGTTATATAAAGTGTGCATTTATATCTAGCATGTAAAAGACAATCCCACCCAACCAGGTGACTGTCCAACCATTTAACATGTGAACATACAAAACATGATAATTCTTACTAATGAAAGCATCTAATGTTAAATAATGAATGGCCTTATTGTGTAATAGCTAGTAGTACACCACATATACACCATTCTCTATATTATACACAATGACAAGAACACCAATTCATTTTTGACCCTGACATTTTAAGGAGTGCCCTGAAATAAAATACAACACAATAAATATCATAAATCATGTAACTAGTCTACTATTAGCTAAAACTTACTATTCAAGACAGCCCTACAAATTAGCCATGGACCCATTTCCAGACAAACATGTGTCATAAACATTCAATTTCACCCCAACAATACAACTAGGGAATTACGTGTACGAAATAAAATTTTTAGCCAAATTTATCAACCTTAGAGAGCGAAATAAATCTTCTATTTTCTTTTTTTAAATAAGGCATAAGGCTGCTATGATTACGCCAATTTGTACCCCACATGAAGTGCACTGGGGGAGATTCCTTCCAAAAGAGTGATTTCAGTCACATTGTTTTAAATTTTAATGACATAATTTGATTTTCAGAAGGTGAAAATGCTTTACAGGTTTTATAGATTAAAGTACCACTGTTTTAAACTTAAGGGTGTTTGCAGGAACATATAACTTAAAAGATACAGCTTAAGTGTATGCTGGAACTGTTACAAATATTCTACAGTTAAAGGTGTTCAATATGATCATATTTCATACTGCTTAACTACTGGAATAAACCCCTTTATACTCAAAGTTTAGCTTAAAAGCTGAAAATGTTCTGTATTCACGTGCAATATTTAGATTTTTAAAAACCTGCATTTCAGTAAAACCTACCTCAAAATAGTCACTGATTTTGTGTCCTCTGCCACCTCCTTTGCCTGCTATTGAAAAAAGGGCAGCGTTATAACAATTCTGTATCCGTGTAAAATAATAAAATAAAATACTTTCAGTATTATGAACAACTTCACTCAAAACTGATTTGCAATAACAGGATCAGTCATCTTTTAAATACATGACCTCCTGTCTCTTTGTGCACCAAGCAGATAAACAGAAGGCACTTGAAGGTAATAAAAAAGGGGGCTGCATAATGGTCATTGTTAGTGAAGGCTTTCAAAAGCCACTTACCTTGACTGTCAAAGGGGTCTCCTTTCCTTTTGCGTGTCCTCTGGTCATTAGGCTTCTTCTCAGGTGTCTGAGAGCAAAAGAGAGTAAGAGTGAGAATGATGAGGGGACAACAGGAATTTATGACATCACTTTATTCCATGGTCAGGTTCATTACAGACGTTTCCATGAAAGCATTAGGGAGGGCATGTTCTCACAACCTGCTGTCTGGTTTACTAGACTAAATAATACTCTAAACACCGTTGTTTTGACTCCATTACCCTTTTGTTGTTTTTCGTTAACAAATCCACAAAATTTAAGTTTCCTATAGGTTACATGGAGTTGATAAAAGGAGTGTATCATTATGCTACTACTAGTATACATATACATATATATATATATATACATATACATATATATATATATATATATATATATATATATAAATAAAATAACCAAAACCATTTAAAAATGGATAGTAAGGCTTGCTGAGCTTAAAGCATCTTAAAACCAACTAAATATACATTTAGCATGCTTTGCACATAACAGGAGTAAACCAACACTGTCAAAAAGTTTGAATGGCGTGGCTTTCATAAAGATGAGAAAGCATGCTTCAGGACAGGTCATGTTAGGACTAGTTCCAGAATGTCAGTATCAGATCAGCTGATTTTAGACTTTGATATCTGTTATACAAATATAAATATATATAAAAAAAGTGGGGGAAAAACAAATCAATTTTAGAACATTAAAGCAGCCAACTGCATATTGGATACTGACTAAATAATGGCATGTTAAATACAGTAAATCAATGATTATAGACAGAAACAAAATTGGACTTTGCAAAAAAGTTAATACATAATTCTGTGCATCATCCCCACCAGTTAGACACGTGCAGGGGCACACTTTTGATAAATGCTGTGCTGATTTGAAGACATGGTTTGTTTAGTGTCCACCATAAGAAATCTGATATTAAAACATTGGTTCCTCACTTAACCTCTCATGCACGTCCTGATCAACCCCCCCCCCCACAATCCAGGTAAATTACACAACAGTATGAGTACCCTCATTGTTGGTAGGTAGACTACACCAAATTATTGCCACATATTATTATTCGTGCACAAACCTGCATTTCACCAACAGTCAGACTTTTAAAATTTCCTAAATTTCTGAGAAAAAAAATGCTTTAAAATGACCTCAGATTACAGAACACAAAGAAAATGTACTTCAATTTACACGTGTGCTGAACCATGGACATGTATTTGCACGTGATTACTTGATTCAAAGTTTAAGCCTAAATATTGAAAATATCGAGAACAGAATGGTCACTGGAATTCAGATGAGACATTTTCACCGCTGCGACATTTTGCCAGACATTTAGCAAGATGCTGAGCAGCCATTAATTGGATCAACAGATCCAACATGTCAGTGTGGGTATGATTCTGGGCACCGTGCCGACGCCGAGAGGCTGAATTCTGGTGATTAATGGGGTCTAGTTGAGTTCGGCGTGAGAACAGAGAGTTGTGTGCTATACTCACCTCAAGCTCCTTGTCGCTTAGAGAGCCCACACTACACAGACTATGATTGGATGATTCGTTGTGCCCGGAGCCCTACAGAACAGAGAAAGCAGGCAATGTGTAAACAAGAAGAGAACCAACTTCAATCAAACATTAGAAGCACCCTGAGCATTCTGTATCTGAGAGCATGACTCTACTGAAATATCAAAAGGCCTTTGCATTGACTGAATGCTGTGATTCATTACCCTCTCACATTTTTCCATCCCATAAGATCGCAGACTGCCAAAAGGTTTCAAGGTTGCACAGAAATGAGACAGGGAACTAACAGATGGGGTGGGGCGTCAAGGAGGTCTATTTTATGACAAATCAGATTTCTTTCAAGCCACTTCAGGCGCCATGTTAAAAAAAAAAAAGAAAGAGGGAAAAACATATCTATAATTCACAGAAGCAGCGCCTGAGCAATCTGTTCTGGTGCACCTGACATGAATCGCATCTGAGAGAGAGACAGATGTTTCCAGTCGAATTTATCCACCAGGACTGCACACTGTGTGCCAGTTTAATTATTACTGCAACACCGTGCTCTGCAACATGGCGCATCAAAAAAAGGCCACAATTATGGACTGGCTAGATGACACTTAGCACCACACCTGGTAAATCGATGTGGCACTTACAAGTGATAAGACATTTACAACTGCAAGCACAAAAAAGCTTGCACGACAACTAGTCTGCACTTTAAAAAAGGGCTGCAAATATAAGTATAAATCTAGTATTTCTATTGCGGATCGTTACATCAATGAACATTGAGATGAATGTGAAGCGGTGACGTCTTTTTTAATGAACCTTAGTAAACATCAGGCTTCAGGCTTAAAAACGTATAGTTGCTTATTGAGAAAACACCCCAACTTTCAATGTCCCGCGGGACCCCCTTAATAGACTCGCATATAGTTTTCTAGTTGTTAGAGTTTATCCATTTGTTAAATATCGGTACATGGCTGTCCTACACTTTTGTTGCTGTCTGGCCACTAAAGGAGGACGAGTCCCCCACTGAGTCTTGGTCCTCCCAAGGTTTCTTCCTTAAATAACAACATAACGGAGTTTTTTCTTGCCACTGTCGCTTCAGCTTGCTCTTTGGGGGTTTAAAGGCTTTTCATTCTGTAAAGCTGCTTTGTGACAATGTACTGTTGTAAAAAGTGCTATATAAATAAACTACTGTATTTTCCGGGCCATAAGGCGCACCGTACTATAAGGCGCAGTCTGAATTACAGGGTCTATTTATGTATTTGACCCACGTATAAGGCGCACCGTACTATAAGGCGCAGTCTCAATTACGGACTCCATTTCTGTACGGTACTTATTCTGTACGGCACCGTATTATAAGGCACTTGCTAAAACATACGATTTACAAGAAAAGTCATGGATGCAAAACGGTGATTTATAATTGAAGTTTATTCTACTACTTGACAAACACATTATTTTTAATCACTCTTTTCCCACAAATCCATCAAAGTCCTCATCTTCTGTGTCTGAATTAAAAAGCTGTGCAATTTCACTATCGAGCACTCCGGTGTGCCCCCTCATCAATGTCTGAGTCAGTCTCGTCGCCAGGCGGCTGTTCAGCAATGATGCCGGCTTTCGCGAAAGCTCGGACAACGGTTACAGCAGAAAGCTTAGCCCAGGCTTTCACAACCCATTCACAGACGGTGGCGTAACTCGCCCGCCGCTGCCTCCCGAGTTTTAGTAAACGTGTGTTCGCTGTCTATCATCCATCGCTCCCACGCCACCCGCAACTTTACTTTAAACGCCCTGTTTACGCCAATGTCCAGCGGTCGGAGTTCTTTATTTAATCCTCCCGGAATGACGGCAAGCTCCGAATTAATTTTCGGTCGCACAACAATACTTTTATAGAATTTGGACACGTATAAGGCGCACCGGATTATAAGGCGCACGTCCGATTTCTGGGAAAATTTTAGGCTTTTAGTTGCGCCTTATAGTCCGGAAAATACGGTACTTGAACTTGAAACTACTCAAAATACAGTCTTTGAGACATCTTCCATGTTTGTTTATTTTTTTAAAAAACATTTTAATGCGCAGTTACTATTTATACAATCTACATTTCATATATTTTATTTCTCTTAATTAGTTGCAAAAAACAAAATAAAAGTGCGATTTTTAAAGGGGCATTTAAACGTCTGCCAACATTCAATTTAGAGATGACATTCAAATTTTGAACAAGCAAGCAAGACCGCAGGCCAAAAAAATTAAGCAACTCTAAAGAAAATGCAATGCCACAACAGATACAAAGCATGATAAAAGCTTTAAAGCATGCCAACAAAGTGTCTGAAATGTTTTTAGCCAGGCAGTATAAAATAAAATACTAAATGATGAAAGGAAATCATAACTGAATGTAGGTGAGGACATTTAAAGCCTTATAAAAAGCCGAACATAAACGAAATTCCAGTTTATGTTAAGAACATGATGAACAGGATGACCCAGCATTGGCACAATAACATGAAGATTTTGCTTACCTTTGCGACTCCGACACCAGTGAAACGAGCCTCGAGCAGTTCCTGCCTTCGAGGATCCAAGCTGTGCAGTTCCTCCATCATGACTAAAAAAGACAGCAAAAAAGACAATAAGGTCTGTATGCCAGTATGTAGCCATAGTTAACTAGATGGCTTGATACTACAGACGGTAACCTGCTGAGTCATATGCCATTTTCGTAAATTTTAAGATTCTTTCGCCAAGGCACAAAAAGACCTGCCGAGACGGATCATAAATCAAGAGTCATAAGATGCTGTGACACAGCCACACACAGCAGACTGCACTCTGGCGTTGATAAAAGCAAAATAACAGGCGTAATCGGATCTTGGTCACTTTCTAAATAGCCAGTAGAGTTCATCTTGAACAACTGCAGGATGAAAATTAAAGCTCTGAGTGAATAAGTCTGCATAAGATCTTAAATGACTGCACAAACTGCATCAGAGTGAAAATTAAAGCAATCTGAGCCAGATGCTTTGTTCTAAAGTGGTGCATGTCTAACAATTACCTGAAAACTAATCATAAATAATTTAACTAGCTAAACAGAATAATCAACTAAAAGATTTAGATTAATTAATATAGGCACAAGGGGCGGGACAGCCGGGTGGAGGTTCTCATGTTTTCCGCATGAACATGTGGGTTTCCTCCCACAGTCCAAAAACATGAATTCAAGGGAAATTGAATGCCCCATATAGAATGTGCTTGTGTGTGTGTGAGTGCCCAGCAATAGATTGGTGCCCTGTCCTGGATGCCCAAAACATTCTCCCCTGGATGGGCATGGAGAACCTCCCCATAACCCAAGGAGAGAATTAAGCAGAACATAATGAATAAATAAATGAATTTCAGACATGACATGTTTGGTTTATTTAAGTGTATTTAAGTTCATTTACTTATAAAATACTTATTAAAAAAGCAGCATTAAATTGTTTAGATTTGGGTGGTCTTCAAACCCAAGCCTTCAAGTGTGAATTTCTCTGGCAACATTATGGTGGCGTCAACCTTTCAACCATCCTTAAACTTGTAATTTATAAGAGACAGTATTCTTAATAATAAAGTAGTCAAAGGACTACAGGTAAGTGTAGTGTACTTGAGCATCGCAAAAATAAACCAACAATGGATTTGAAAGACTGTAATCAAAATACATTCATAACTATTACAGTTAGGCACTACTTTGATCCAGTGTTATTTTAACATTGACTTTAAAAACTTGTGTGTAAAGTTCAAAACTTTAGTTGTCTTAAATTATTACCTCACAGACAAAAATATATATATACTATACTAGAATAATTAATAATTTAGTGGGAATGAATGGACGCATTAACTAACTGCAATTAAACATACTATTTAACAAGTGTTCACCACTGGGGTCCAGCAAGGTCCTGATTCCATGCAGATAAAGGATTTTTACACTAAAACAAACTATGAATTTTTAGGTCATCCTCAAATAAACATACCAACCACCAAGATCTTGGGGAAATAAATGCAATTACAGGTGTGACGTTTTGTCATGTAAGGACCAGCCACACAGGCAAATGTATTTTAGAAGTTGCTACAAAAATCTGATATGGCATTTATCCATTTATGATTCAGCTTACTTCTTTTACGCGTTTCCTCTTCTCTACCAAAAAACAATAAATATGAACGTCCTAGAAATCGAGAGATCAGGACTTTTTTCACGCCGGGTCCCAACATCAGGCTTCCTCATCCTTTTAAAGGGATTTCAAAATTTTGTTAAAGAACCTCTGGTAGTTTCATTTCTTAGAAAACGGGTTTTTAATACTAAAGTAGCTAAATGACTTCAGGTATGTGTACATTAACACTTAACTCGCTAAAATAAACCAACGAACGATTTGTTGAAAGACTGTGATCAAACAAATTCATAACTACTGTTAGAGTGCTAATCAGATCAAGTATTATTTTAACAGTGACGTTAAGAACTTGTCTGTAAAGTTTAAAAACTTGGGTTACCTTATCTTCTTACCTTACGAAAAGAAATCATACTATAGACACTATAGTACAGACACAAACATACTATTTAATAAGGGTTATTTTAATAAGTTTTCATTGGGGTATCCAGCAAGGCCCTAAAACACAGACTTTTTAGTCTAACTACCAAGATCTAAGGGAAACTGCAATTAAACAAGTGTTCAGACTGGGGTATCCAGCAAGGTCCTGATTCCATGCAGATCATTTTTACACTAAAACAAACTAAGACTTTTTAGGTCATCCTCGAATAAACATACAACAACCGAGATTTAAGGGAAATAAATGCAGTTACAGGTGTGGTGTTTTGGCATGTAAGGACCAGCCACACAGGCAAACGGATCTTAAAAGTTGCTACAGAAATCTGAGCTGGCGTTTATCCATTCGTGATTCATCTTATTTCCTTCACGCGTTTCCTCTTCTCGCTTACCTCAAATCATTCATTACCAAAAGGCCAAAACCCAATAAATTCGATTGTTCTGAGTACAAATCGAGACAGCAGGACTTCTCACGTCATAACGTCGAGCTCGAATTACAAAAATCAACTGATTTGATCTGGACCTGAAGAACTTGATCTGATCTGCAGCAGGTTCGGGGAGGTGGCTGGAGAAAAGAATCACGATGCCAGCAGCCAAGAAGTATCAAAGTGAATTAGCTTCAACGGCTAACTAACAAGACGTGCAAGTCGCCTGCCTAGCTATCAGGTCTTCGAGATTAAACCATACCTGGCTTACTTTCACCATAAAAAACACGGCCCCAAAATGATAAACTTTATAGATGTATATATTGCCAATACCCTTGAAATTATTTTATAGGCAAGCAAGTTTACTAGCCAAGCTCCACGCTAGCTTACCATACCATAGCTGGGTTAACAGACTTTCATTTTAATGCAACAACATCCGCTTTGGCACAACACGTCAATAAAAACAGCTCCAAACTAAATCTAAATACGACTAAACCCGCATTTTAAAGCTGCTTCGGAGAAACGGACCTGTTTTATAGCGTGAGTTCGGCGTGAAGACACCTAGGCTGCATCTCAAATCGCATACTATTATACTATATAGTACGTCAAAGCAACAGCCTACCAATTGTTTACATAGCTTTCTTGTTACACTGTTTACTATTGTTGTGTGCGGTTTGAGACAGAGCCCCCCACATTTAAAGCTTTAGCCACAGGAGCTGTACCAGCCGACAAATAATAAGTTAGCCCAAACATTATTTACCTGGACAGTCGGGGGATGAGCCGAACCTGTGATTTTTTTTTTGTTGTTGAACGAGCGACTTCTCTCCTCCACGTCTCGTTACAAGTTAGCCAGACATTTCCCCGCCAGGCCTTCCATAAATCCCCGTGTCTCAGCGGTGAGATTGAGGCGTTGTAAGTGCTCGAGGTCCGGCTCAGACCGACACGAGGCCTCGGTGAAGCTACTAGGTCAGGCTTTTAGACAGGCCTGTTCCAGACAGTCGATCGAGCGATCCTGCGATCTTACAACACTTTCTTTTTACAAAGCACCGACATGCTGCAGTCTGGAGCGCGTTTGCATTCACAGCGCATCGATCACGACTCCACGGCTCGCTGCTATCCGAATCTGATCTCAGGCTCCGCTTCAAGTCTCCCCTCAAGTGTCGCTTGCGCTCTGCGCACCGGATCAGCAGCACCGAACCGCGGACCGCCGCTCCGAACCCTCCAGCCGCGCTTTAAACCAGTCCCACTCCAGCTGCGCTTTCCCCCGAGAACGAACCCAAAGCAGCTGATGCAGAGCAAAGCGGGGGGGGGGGGGGGGGGGGGGGGGGGGGGGGGGGGGGGGGGGGGGGGGGGGGGGGGGGGGGGGGGGGGGGGGGGGGGGGGGGGGGGGGGGGGGGGGGGGCACGGTGGCTTAGTGGTTAGCACGTTCGCCTCTCAGCGCTAGGGATTCCCGGTTCGAATCCCCATCTGGGTGGAGTTTCCATGTTCTCCCCGTGTCTGCGTGGGTTTCCTCCGGGTTCTCCGGTTTCCTCCCACAGTCCAAAAACATGGATCAAGTTAATTGAATTCTCCAAAATTGCCCCGTTTAGAGTGTGTCTGTGTGAGTGAGTGTGTGCCCAGCGATGGATTGGCGCCCTGTCCAGGATCTATCTGCCCAGCGCCCGAGATGCTCTCCCCTGGATGGGCATGGGGAACCCCACCGCGACCCTAATAGAGGATAAGCGGAAGATAATGAATGAATGAATATATATATATATATATATATGAGCACAAAATATATCATTCATAAAAAAATCCATCCATTATCTTCTTTATCCTATATTTGGATAAAGGGGAGGGGGGGGGTTCCCCATGCCCATCCAGGGGACAACGTTTCGGGCGCTGGGCAGATACACCCAGGACAGGACTCCAATGTATCGCTGGGCACACTCACTCACACAGACACGCACACAAACACACTCTATATAGGGCAATTTGGAGAACTCCATTGACTTGATCCATGTTTTTGGACTGTGGGAGGAAACCGGAGAACCTGGAAACCCACGCGGACACGGAGGTTTGCCCAAGCCCATCCAGGGGAGAACATTTTGGGCACAGAGCAGATACACCCAGGACAGGGCCCCAATTTATCGCTGGGCACACACTCACTCACACAGACACACACACATTAAATGGGGCATTTTAGAATATTCTATTTACCTCACCTTTACCCATGTTTTTAGGCTGTGGGAGGAAACCAGAGAACCCAGATGAAACACACATGGACACAGGAAAAACATTTGGGATTTGAACCTAGATCCACAGCACTGAGAGGCAAACGTACTAACCACTAAGCCACCAAGCCACCCAATTATTTGATTATTTGTGAGGGTAATTATATAATGCCTTTTCTTGCTGTAGCTTTAGTTTCTGTTATTTATTTTTAAATTTATTTGTGAAAGTGACAATTGGCACCACTGATACATAAAAATAGAATTAATTTCAGTTTTTCTTGGTGGACATTTACAGCTCTTAACCCAAATTTATAATTTTTAGATTTAATTTGGAATTATTCACATTTTTTATTATTTAGATTTAGATGCATCACTTCACATCATATTTAAATGATTACTCTATTTAATTTTATATTGTATTCTATTTTTGTGAGATACATTGAGCGTACCACACTAATTTGCATGTCAAAAAAGGATTTATCCAAAATGAACTATAAATGTCTAAAATGTTCTTTAAAACTTGACATCTGTTCTCTGGATACACATCACATGTAGTGAATAATTAAAAGTTTTAAAGAGGAATGCACTGGTAGATTGTACATCAATTGAATATGCTCTCCATCATGCCATCTGTCATGTTTTCTCACTAGATTAGTCACATAAACAATGCATGCAACACCTTCAATAAAAAATGGGTTTTCTTAACAAGCACATTTTTAATAAACATAGTAACTCTAGGGTTTAGTTATCCATCCTAATATCTAAATGGTTAAGTATGTCTAAATTAGGTTTGCTTTTTGCACCAAATTCACTTAAAATTTCACCAAATGAAAATGAGAAAAACTATATACAGTAAAGTCAGTTCAGTTAGTTAGTATTTATCATATGTAAATGATAAATATAATTTATTACAAATATAACTAGTTAAGTACATGTTTATAACCAAAATATTGTACACTTTCTAAGTTTATCATCTCCATCTTCCATAAACAGTAAACAGGAATGATGGAGATAATGTTAGACCAATAGATATTTTCATAGGATTGCTAGAAAGGCAATATGAATTAAAGAGCCTCAACACAAAATTGATGTCAGACATTTGCAAAGAATAATCTATATACATTTGATTAAAAAGTAAATTTTCCTTAAATAGCAATTATTAGCTCAGTTCTCATTTCTTGCCCCACTAACACACTAAACCCTTTTTATTCAGACATAAAGGGAAAGGAGTCAAATATGCTAAAACAATTTAGTTTTTATTTATGAAACATCTTAAAATCCTTTAAAAGCAAGATATTAATTGTGATCATTTAGGAATGGTTCTTTATCTATGTTTAATGTTGAAAATGCCCTACAGTTATATAGAAAGTTCAACATTTAAAGCCTTAGATGTTTCATGAGCCTTTCTGAATTCAGTTCAATTGTTTTCTTTGAAGATTTCAAAAAGCCCAACTAGTTCTGGTGAAGCTTATGGAACGGTTTCAGTGCTGTGTTGGAGGTAGCTGAGGAGTTGAGGTTTTGCGGTATTTACACTGCACCCAGACTCTATACATGGTAAGCTGCTTTCCTCGGTTCACCTGCAGTCTACGGTCCACCAAGTTCTGCTCCTTCTCTAGTCCTGCTCCGCAGAACAGAGTATGAAGCTCATCTATCAAAAAAAAAAAACAAATAAAAAACAGTACATAATCAAAATTGATTGAAATTAGGTAAGGAAACTCTTGGGGATGCTGTACTTTGTTGGTTGAACTTGCTTAAAGAACTTACTTTGGCAAATGTGTTGGGCCAGTTAGCTGCTATAATGCATTTTCCAACATTACAAAATGATTTATTAAACAAAGTATGAACAAAGTGACAGAGTGCATGCAGACTGCTGACATATGGCTGAGAACAAAGCCAAAGCATAGCTGCTTTGTAAGGTACAGAGTCAAGGCTGATACTCCTTATAGATTTAAAATGCTGAAAGAAAAGTATTTCCAGCACCAAGGAGAGGTCCCCGCATGGGTTTATTCTGGGTTCTCCGGTTTCCTTTCACAGTCCAAAAACATGGATTTAAGGTAAATGGAATGCTCTAAATTGTGGCACGGTGGTTTAGTGGTTAGCATGTTCGCCTCTCAGCACTAGGAATTCCCGGTTCGAATCCCAATCTGGGTGGAGTTTCCATGTTCTCCCCGTGTCCATGTGGGTTTCCTCCGGGTTCTCCGGTTTCCTCCCACAGTCCAAAAGTATTGATCAATTCAATTCTCCAAATTACCCCATATAGAGAGTGTGTTTGTGTGTGTCTGTGTGAGTGTGTGCCCAGCAATAGATGGGTGTGTGCCCAGCGCCCAAAACTTTCTCCCCTGGATGGGCATGGGGAACCCCCCCCCCACGACCCTAGTAGAGGTTAAAGCGGAAGATAATGTAATGGATGGATGAAAAGTTCTTCACTAAATGGGCATGGAGAACCCCCCTCCCCACACCGTAACCCTGGTAGAGGATTATGCGGAAGATAATGACTAAATGAGGGATGGATAAGGGAGCATTAGATTATGCGCAATCCCACAAAGAAGATGAGACAAGTGTCTGCTTCGTCATTTTTGAAAATCTGAATTTTACCACTATATGTAAGGCATTTGAGGTGTACTGAAGCATATGATTGATGTATTCTGTAGCCACAGTGTATTAAAAGCATGATTGTAAGGAAGAGAGAGAAGATGTCTGAGCTATCAACACAGGTTCAAGATCAAGATAATTTCTGTGAAATAAGTAAAGCATTCTCGGCCACGTGCCATTCCCGGTTATGTTTTTTTTTGTGTGGCTCTGTATTCCATGATAGATATGATCGGTCATTACAACTTCATGACAAGGGGGAGCTGAGGGTTCCTGGGAATAGATATAAGTACTATTTCTAAGCAATGATACGATGCAGTTACAGGTCACAGTGACATCAAGAAGAAGAACTTGGAGAGGGCTGAGGTGATAGGAAGAATCTATTTCATGAAAGCCCTCATTTTCAGAAGTCCTGATGGAAGAAGCTGGATGGTGAAAGCTATGGAACCCTGCAGTTTTAGACAGTGAGGTACTTTACTTTTCTTCCCTTTTCAGAGTGGGTAAGGCAGTCGTAAGAAACAGAATGAGTTGCTTTCACAGAAACGCACAATTGGAAATGAAACTCAGATTCAGCCATAGACACAGGAGAAAGAATGAGGCTGCAATTGGTAAGATTTGAAGATGGGTAAAAAGGGAGAGCACTCATTTTGTCTAGTATTTGTTACAATAAGCCCATCATTAATATACGCATCATCTAAATACCAAAGGATTGAGCGTTACATTAGTCACAGCACTAATTCAATCACTAAACACAAACATAGCATTATTTTTTACTTTTTAATATGTACACTGTATTAGTTCCCTGATCAAGAATGATTAGTTATCAACAGAAGGGCTGATTTTATCATTATTATTATTTTGGTAAATATGCACTGTAACATGCGTTCATGATGCATTTTAAGTCATTTTTATAGCGTTACATGACTGGGTGACACATTCCATCTCACTGCAGGAAAGTCCAGTTTCCGATTCCTGAGCAAGATGAACACATGTCCTTTCTTTGTGACATTTTCTTCTTGAAATACCAAAAACATGCTAATGGGTAACGAAATTACCCCAAGTGATTGGGTCTGTATTTATAACGCCATTTGAGCACTAACGCAAACTAATTAAACTGGTTTAAATTCAATGCAAGTCTTACCTTGAGTAAAAAAGTACACTCGGGTTCCGTCACCCCGAACATAAAAATTGTCAGAAAGGCACCTTCCTAAAAATAAAAACAGCAATTTTGAGCTTATTTAAGGCTAATCAAGGGTTCTGATGAGAGTATACAGAAACTTTAGCTCAGACCCTTTTTGAAGCGAAGTTGAGCCATGTCATAACGTCCATAGTCACGCAATAAAAGAACTCCTCCGGGTTTAAGCAGACTTGCCAGTCTACAGATACTGCTCTGCATTCTGAAAAAAATAATGGAAATTGGACATTTCTCATTTTTAAAAATCTTAACAAGATAAATTTACTCACTATATCGCCAAATAATTTGACTTTTTATGTATTTTTTAAATTTGTGTTTATTTTTCTTATTTTTTGACATGGATTTTCTTGCAGTGTATACACAGAATAAAGAATTGACTTTTGTGTATTCCAACACAGAATACACACTTTTGAAAATTGGTCTCCTATTGAAAATGCATGAAGCATTATGAAAGGAGAATTAGACAACTGACAGCTGTGACTGTGTATGATGGAATTCATTTATTGTATTCATGACCTGTATAAATATAATATTGTTTTCATGGTAGTCCTAAAAACGGATTTGGTTAAGCTGTTTGGAAGACGTGGCAATTTAATACAGGACATTCACAGAGGCACGGATTTTATACATACAGGACCTACAATTGACAAGTATCAAACGAACGTATAAGAAATCGTGACATATTGTTTGTACATACAAAATTACAACAAGCAGCATCTACTAACATGTTTTAGAAGAACAACCTTACTTTTCAGGGTGTAGAGCAGAGAGGACAAAGATGAGAACGATGACGTCGAGACTCTGTTCTGGCATAGGATAACATGCATTTTCATCACTCAGGTCATGGACGAAGGCGTGACAACGTGATGGGTCATACTCTTGATTAGACTGTCGGTCAAAGAGTGAGGCAGTTAGTAAAATTCCAAACAAGAATTCTTTTTTTTTTTTTTTTTTCAAATTGAATTCAACTGAACTCAGTTGATCAGCCAGTATGTGTTTTTAAATCTAAACAATAAAAGCTTACATATAGTACTATGCAAGCTGTGTCCCTGAAACATATCCAAAATGAAATAAATAAAAAACAGATTTAAATTTCAATGACATTTCTTTAAAAGTTGTTTCTGAATGTTCTCTTTTGCAGTAAGCCTTTATGGCATCAAAAAGAAACACAACTGGCTTGACGTAAGAATGTGCGAATAAATAAAATACATTTAGAAAAGTACTCTCACCTTGACGAGGTCAATAGCTGTACTGGAAAAGTCACAACAGTAGACATAAAGGCCTGGATCACTGCAAGATTACAGAATAAAAAATACAGCATTTGTATGTTTTTGAGAACCTATAGTAAAACTATTAAAATAGACTTCTGGATATACTTATTTGTGTACTCACTTGTTGGTCTTGAGAATTGGAAAAACTGTATTGCCAACTCCACAGCCCACCTACAGAAACACAGAAAAAGTTTTTTTATTTTTTTCTTCAAATAAAATATATCCAACTATTAAACTGAGAAACTGAAAATGCTATTTACATTCTAATCAAAATCATTTGTTTTAATGCCCTAACGAGAACAAACTTTAGCTCAACCTTCAAAAGACTACTTTTTTTTATAAAATCTTTTTCCCAAAATAAAGGCAAATAAAGTGGCCCTCCTCCTTATTGGGTATGAGAAACTCTATAACAAAATAACAAAAATATATTAAATGCAATGCCTAAAAAAGAAAGTAAATAAATGAATGTATACCTGCCAGCCAAAGCTTCTGCATACTGTTGGATTATATGAGAAGGCAAAATAAGCAAAAACTCTCTCAATAGTGTTGTATAACGAGGGTGGCAGCATTATGTAGCAATGATACTCCTTTCTTAATATAGACTGAGCTTAAAGTTTATAGTTAGAAAGGCCAAATGCCCAAACACAAATACAAACCAATAAACAGGCATCAATAAAGCAATATAAAGAACCGAAATGTGAGTTATTTGTTAATGCTTTTGTAATAAATTAATACATTTTAATTATTTATATATCTATATTAGAAACACAGGGACAAGCTAATAGCCATATGATTAAATCCAATGTAAAGTTTGTAAAATGGTACAACAGTAATTTCCTTTTACCAGTATACCATCATTACATGATAATATAACCACATATACATTTATCAGCTATATGCACTCCCACAAAACAGCTGACTCACCTCCAGAATGCGATATGAGGCTGAGGCTCCAGGAAACCCTGCATCTTGTAAATGAGACCCGTAGGTCTCTTCACAGTGAAGTTCAAGGTGTGCTGTATTCTGGGTGAGCTTCTCAACTGATGCTGATGCAGAGTTCTGAGAATGCTGGGGTCCGAGCTCTGGAAACTCGGTGAAAAGCCAGTGCCGGTCTTTAAAGAAGCGGTTTTCGTGGATGCCGTAGAAGTCGTTCCAGTACTCGTTAGCTCTGCTCTCAAACTCCGCTATGAAGAGAAATAAACAAAACGTATTTGCACGCAAATGAAGCAACGTAATGTACAAAAAATAAAAGGATAAGCTAAAAATCCTGAACAGAATTTGTTTATAGTTTTATCACAAATACATTTTAACACGAAGATGGGTTAACATTGAGAAAGCTTGATTCAATTCAATTTATACATTGCTCAGGTCAAGTCCTGGGCAATGCTATGATTCATTACACTACTTCCAAAATTCTTCCTGAATTTGTCGTAAACGTTTCGCCAGCTGAAGCCAGTGAACAGAACAGAATCAGTGTTTATTTTACCAATATTCAAACATTTTTAGTCATTTACTAAGAATTATGATTGACTTGACCCTTTTGGGACATGACATTGATCCTCATAATATAACAAGATGTGACAATATTAAATCCACTTATGGAAAATGCACACACTGCTCACTGTGTGTGTATACATACACACATACATACATATATATACACACACACACTTTGCTAGGACTGTAGTACAAATGTTTTTATTTATATGTTGTTATTCCCTTTTTTTTGTATTTATTAAATTGGCCTAGGGTCAGGCTTAGTCCGGTGGTTTAGTGGTTAGCACGGTCTCATCACTAGGAATTCCCGGTTCGAATACCCATCTGGGTGGAGTTTCCATGTTCTCCCCGTGTCTGCGTGGGTTTCCTCTGAGTTCTCCGGTTTCCTCCCACAGTCCAAAAACATGGATCAAGTCAAGTGAGTTCTCCAAATTGCCCCCTATAGAGTGTGTTTGTGTGAGTGAGTGTGTGCCCAGCGATAGATTGGCGCCCTGTCCTGGGTGTATCTGCCCAGCGCCCGAGACGTTCTCCCCTGGATGGGCATGGGGAACCCCACCGCGACCCTAATAGAGGATAAAGCGGAAGATAATGAATGAATGAATAAATAAATGGCCTAGGGTCTGAACGCATGCTTGAGTACTGGTGGCCTCCCCAATGTTTTTTCATACCTCTAATCTGATGTGTGCTGAGAGAAGCTTCTCCCACAACCATATTTAGAAGAAATGATCAAATCTTCCACAAATGGATGAATAATAAATAAATACACTACATAAATGAATAGTAACTGTGCTTTAAAATGCTCTGAAGGTTGTAAACTGAAAAAAACTTTTTAATTTAGAAAATCAATAAAACATAATGGTCATGGAATTAGTATTTCTGCTACAATAAATGTTCCTCAATAGGTGATTTAAGGACAAATACTTACAGCTGAGCTATTAGAAAGTTGTCATATCAATGTAAGATTTCTCTCAGCAGTAAAATCCACTTAATCAATCAATCTTTCTCTCTGCAGCTGCATTAATGCAAAATGTATTTTTTAAAAATGAAAAATTCTTGTTTCAGAACAATAGCTGAGGATAGCACATACCTTGTTTCACTGCTGACAGAGGCTCGCTGTTCTCTCGCACCTTTCTTTTGGCTGCATCTTCCTGCTCTTTAGACCACTCTACGTTATCCCTGTTACATGAACACAGCTATTTTTCAATTAACCTACTTACCAAATCCTAAGACATTATTTTTATAAATATCTAATAAAGACCCAGGACAGGGCACCAATCTATCGCTGGGCACACACTCACTCGCAAAGACACACTCTATATGGGGCAATTTGGAGATTTCAATTGACCTTGATCCATGTTTTTGGACTGTGGGAGGAAACCGGAGAACCCATAAGAAACCCACGTGGACACAGGGAGAACATGGAAACTCCACCCAGATGGGAATTCGAACCGGGAATCCCTAGTGCTGAGAGGAGAACGTGCTAACCACTAAGCCACGGTGCCACCCTTCAAGGTAAATTGAATGCTTTAAATTGCCCCATATAGCATGTGTTTGTGTCTGTGTGAGTAAGAGTGTGCTCAGTTATGAGTTAGCACCCTGTCCTGGGTGTATCTGCCCAGCCCCCGAATCGTTCTTCCCAGGATGGGCATGGGGGCAGCTGTGAGGGAATGTTAATGGAAGTCTGGCTCACGTACCACGCGTTATGCTGGAACACTTGTCTCGGATCAGTTAAAAAGCGGGTACCGAACTGCGGCCGCCGCCGCTGCTCCGCCGGGGCTTCTGTCGCTGCATTAACCGAGTCTGTCATCGTCTCCTCGGCGAGCACGCCGCTAAACACACGCCTCACCCGTTTTCCGGCTCGTCCCGCTTCCAGAACTCTGATTGGATAATAATTCATGAAAAGAACTTCCAAAACCACGCCCCTTAAAGGGCTACTCATTATTTACAATAATATTTATATAGGCGGCACGGTGGCTTAGTGGTTAGCACGTTCTCCTCTCAGCACTAGGGATTCCCGGTTCGAATCCCCATCTGGGTGAAGTTTCCATGTTCTCCCCGTGTCCGCGTGGGTTTCCTCCAGGTTCTCAGTTTTCCTCCCACTGTCCAAAAACATGGTTCAAGTCAATTGAATTCTCAAAAATTGCCCCATATAAAGTGTGTCTGTGTGAGTGAGTGTGTGCCAAGCGATGGATTGGTGCCCTGTCCTGGGTCTATCTGTCCAGCGCCCGAGACATTTTCCCTTGGATGGGCATGGGGAACTCCACGTGACCTAATAGAGAATAAAAGCGAGAGATAATGAATGAATGAATATTTATATATAGATATCACGAACGAAGTTTAGCACCGAGTAGGAAATACACTGTACTAAAAGAGTAATACAAATATCACATGTAATAATAAAGTAGTACAAATAAAAAAAATAAATGCAATTAAGTATTACATCTCCTGGGTGTATCTGCCCAGCGCCCAAAACGTTCTCCCCTGGATGGACATGTACATGGGGAACCCCACCACGAGGATAGCGGAAGATAATGTATATATATCCATTATCTTGGGGGGGTTCCCCATGCCTATCCAGGGGAGAACGTTTTGGGCACTGGGCAGACACACCCAGGACAGGGCGCCAATCCTTCGCTGATATATATATATATATATTCAACAGTGTCAATATTAAGGTGTTGGTTAGTAGAGGTGATCTAAATTGAAAAAAAAATACTGTTAAAAAATCAAGGTAAATTGATTATTCAAAATTGCCTCATAAAGTGTGTGTGTGTCTGTGTAAGTGAGTGTGTAACAGATCGGCACCATGTCCTGGGTGTATCTGCACCCGAAACATTCTCCCCATGCCCAACGTGACCTTAGTGACCCCAGTAGAGGGTTAAGATAATGAATGAATATTTTTACTTAATGTATGTTCAATTACCTATTTCCTATGAACTTATTTAGCATCTCAGTAGTACATCAAAATAAATTTCGAGGTAATGTACTACTGAGAACAAAATGCTTAAATAGCCAATTTATTTTATTAAATACATTTACATTACATTTACATTTAGCAGACACTTTTATCCAAAGCGACTTACAAATGAGAATGTTAAAAGTCAGAAGTTATGCAGAAAACCATCTACACTGTAAAATCATCAAACCTGATTGTTTTTTGATGCTGCCCCCCCCTTTACTTTTACAACAGGCATTTGTTTAAAAGATGCGTCTTCAGTAGTTTATTAAAACTGCTTAGTGATTCTGCCTTACAGACAGAGTTAGGAAGATCGTTCCACCATTTTGCTGTACTGGTACTGGTAATCTTTACAAGTATATATAACAAGTATAACAACTAGTAGACTAGTGAATTAGCAGATAGTAAAGTTAGTGAGACCATTGCTAATTCCTAATTGATGTTCAGTATAGCGGCACGGTGGCTTAGTGGCTTAGTGAGAGCATGTTCGCCTCTCAGTGCTAGGGATTCCCGGTTGGAATCCCCATCTGGGTGGAGTTTCATTGTTCTCCCCGTGTGCGCGTGGGTTTCCTCCGGGTTCTCCGGTTTTCTTCCCACAGTCCAAAAACATGGATCAAGTCAATTGAGTTCTCCAAATTGACCCATATAGAGTGTGTCTGTGTGAGTGAGTGTGTGCCCAGCGATAGATTGGTGCCCTGTCCTGGGTCTATCTGCCCAGCGTTCTCCTCTGGATGGGCATGGGGATCCTCCCCGCGACCCTAATAGAGGATAAAGCGGGAGATAATGAATGAATGTTCATTCATGAATGAATCGAGTCAAATTAAACCGAAGAGTCTGAATCAACCAAACGAGTCAACTCGGTAAACCTAAACCAGTCCAATGAGGAGGAGGCGGTAAGACAGAAAACGGGTAGGAAACAAAAATAACAGCTGGAGCTCACAGACCGCCGCGTGCGTCGCCATGTTGGACCAGATCTGAAGGGTTTTGTTTCTCAAAAGTGGAACAATGTCGCCATCTATCAGAACGGTCGCTCATAAAAGTTTTAGGAAGCTAAACATTCAACACTAAGAAATTAACCATTCTTCATTATTTACACAACGATTTAAAAACCATGCTCTAAATGATTTATGTGTCGTAATATTTACTGTACGGAGCTTCAAAGCTCACTCTTTAGCCGGCATTAACATTATTATCATCCATCTATTCATTATCTTCCACTTTATCCTCTATTAGGGTCGTGTGGGGGGGGGGGGCGTTCCCCATGCCCATCCAGGGGAGCTGGGCAGATACACCCAGGACAGGGCACCAATCTATCGCAGGGCACACACTCACTCACACAAACACACTCTATATAGGGCAATTTGGAGAACTCACTTGACTTGATCCATGTTTTCGGACGGTGGGAGGAAACTGGAGAACACGGAGGAAACCCACGTGGACACAGAGGAAACCCACGTGGACACGGGAGAACATGCCGCCCCATTATTATTATTATTAAAAAATTTGAACAGTACATTTCATTGCATAACAAAGTCATTTGTATTATTTTAGGGTCCAAACAGGTGGAAGACATCTGTAATAAAAAAAATTGTATCTGTATATGTATATGTAGCAGCATGGTGGCTTTGTTAGCACATTCACCTCTCAGCGCTGAGGATCCAGGTTCAAATCCAATCTGGGTGGAGTTTCCGGGCTCTCCACATGGGTTTCTTCTGGTTTCCTCCCACAGTTCAAAAATATGGATTTAAGGTGAATTGGATGGCATAGAGTGTGTGAGTGAGTGTGTCCACTGATACATTGGCACCCTGTCCTTGGTGTATTTGCCCAGCACCTGAAACATTCTCCCCTGGCTGGGCATGGTGAATCTCCTTGCGAACCTGGTAAAGGACTATGAGGAAAATAATGAATATTTTACCTTTTAGAGAATTAGAATACATTTAAATACTACGATTTTATGTCTAGTTTCATGAAAGTCATAAAAAGGCATTCATCTCATCATTTACAACTTAATCCTCTACTAGGTTCGGGGGTGGGGGGGGGTGTTCATGGGGGTTACCCATGACCATCAAAGGTAACAACATTTCGGGCACTGGGCACCAAGCCATCACTAGGCACACATTTACTTACACAGACACACACTATAGAAGATAAAAACTCCACCCAGATTGGGATTCAAATCTGGATCCCCAGTGCTTAGAGGCAAACCACACCATTAATCAAATGGGAAAAGTTATTGCATAATGTATCTTAAATCTTTAAAAAATTATGACACACTCTACTGACACACTCACTGAAGCTCCATCATTAAAAAACAAGTTTCAGAAAATGAAATGCCTTTATGTTTAACATGATAGGTGTTTCCTGGTCACAGTCTGACAGGAAACTACAAACAAACCCACGTGATCAATGCCCAATGACAGCAGAAATGTGACAACCAGAGATGATTGGAAAAATAAACTGTTTTTAAAATTAATGAGCTTAAAAGGCAAGCTACAAAATCGGTTTAAGCAACATTTTCCAAAATATTTATCATTACTTTTATTGACGTGATTGATCATAGACATTAGATAATGGCAGGAATATTCAGTGTCTTACCATCATCCACTCTGAGAAATAATGTCAATAAAGAGAAAATGAGGAATTGATTGGATTCCTCTTTCTGGCATTTTCATGAATGACTGAATTCCCCTAAACTCCAAAGGCTCCATCAGCATCTTAGCCAGTGCTTCCATGGCAACTAAACTTTCATAGAAACTCTAGTACATCATATTGTATCTATGGCAACCAAAGTTCCAGAAAGTGATGGGACATGACATTTAGTCCTCTGGAGTTTGCACTCTACATACACACTTCTAACCTTAAACGTACTTGAGGTTTTAATTGCTTACAATTTACTTATTTATTAATCAAAAACCAAAGTAATTAGTTTTGGTTTGGCTTAAACAAAGATGAAATAACAAAGCCAGTCAGATTAAAAAGACATTTAATATACTGTTTAATTTACTGTGTTTAAGTGGGTCCCTGGAATTAAACAATTATTGTTCCAACTTACTTTTATAGCTCTATACTGACCAGTTAATATTTTCCTCCCCTAAACATGGCATTTATACTGGCATTTTTAACTACTATTCTTTTGCCAACTACTCCAGGTATCTCAGGTTTAAAGGGTGTCTTCTTCCAACTGCTTTGGATTCTACTACGTGGTCAATAGGATTTAGATCTGGACAAAATATAACATTAACATTTTCAGTGTGCTTTATTTCACTGTTTTTCTGAAATACTCATGCCCTCTGATAGAGTCCCAGTTTTCTACACTCAAATTCTTTAGTTGTTTTCATAATGGAATAAATGTTCAAGGCAAACAATTACCAGAAGCAAAGCCTCAAAACATACTCTAACTTCCATTACTGTGAGGAGCATAGACCTTAAAAGCATCCATTTATTTTCTGAAATTATAACAATGACATGCTTTACCAACACTTTATCTCACAAAGTTGACACAGAAACATTAAGATTTCTGGAAACAGTTCAGAGTCGTCTTTTCTCCTTTTAATCAGACTAAGAAGCATCACATAATAAAAATAATATGATTTATTCAATTTTTAACAAGTAGCTAGTGATTTTGTGTAATCTGTATTTCTGTGTGGGCTGAAATCAGTGTTGACTTGAACAGAAGATATTAACCCATTTGTAATTGCTAAAATATTCTAGGAGATATGATGCATTTATTTCTGAAAGATGAAAACAAATGCAACGTAATGCATGCAAGTGAGATTCTACAAGCCATTCCTTTACTCTTTTCAAATTATTTTGAGGAACTTAACAGATTATTTGTATGCATGTTTGTCTTACAAAGATATCTGACCCCAATCATATCCAAGAGCTTTGGAATTAGTTGAAATACTTATTATGAAATTCTTTTGCTGCACACCATTAGCTAATACAGTAGTAACTTCTGTTATAGCTGAAATAGAGTGTAATTCCAATAGTAATTACAGTTCAGTAATTCCTGTAAAATGTCCAGTAAAAAGTCCAGTAATTTCAAATTTTCACGTTATCACTGGCTGTCTATAAATTTAATGAGAATTATGTACAATCAATGACAGACCAATGTGTTGAATAAATACACAGAGGAGGCCTTAATGTGCTTGTTATTATGACAAGAATAAAGCTCACACTACCTTTTTATGATTTAGTTAAAAAAAAATCCATAAAAAAAATTGATTGACGAGACATTTTCCAGAGAACCATATTTAAAATGGGAAAAGTCTAAAATGAATGCTTATTGATGTCATTACAGTTCACCATAAAAGTGCAGTTACAGGATCGACATGCCCAGTTCTTATTCCTTAGTAAATAAACAGTGCCACCACACTATAGTATAAAAAGTAATTATTTAGCATAACAGATACATTACTGAAGGAATAACACTGAGTTGACCTCCTGTTAATTGTGCTGAGTTCTTATGAGTTTCCACTGTAGGTTACATTCGTAAATGTGGTTGAAGCCCCTTTATATAAAGGATTGTTGGCCTGAAACAAAATAAAATAAAAGAGTGCTTATTAAGAGCAAGTGATACTCAATTAATATGCAGTGTGAACCCACTAAACTTCTTTGAACTTTTGACTTTTCTGCTAAATTTAATAACTTTAGTAGTAGAAGGGGGGGGGGGGGGGGGGGGGGGGGGGGGGGGGGGGGGGGGGGGGGGGGGGGGGGGGGGGGGGGGGGGGGGGGGGGGGGGGGGGGGGGGGGGGGGGGGGGATATATATATATATATATATATATATATATATATATATATATATATATATATATATATATCTTTGTTCTAACAATTTTTGATGCTGCTGTAGCAATGCAAATTTCCCCCTATGGGTTAATATATCTTATATAATCTTATATGTTTTATTGTTAATTATCATGAAAAAAAGTATGCTATTTTGTAACCCACTAACCAAAACCACATGCTAAAGGTGGCATTAAAAGCATTTTTTATTCTTATGATGTGTGAGAACACATGGTGAGAAGCCTTACTTACTCACCAATGATAGCTTAGTAACTGCCAATTACTCATACCACTATATGAGTCAGCATAGTGTGGGTTAATAGGCATGTGCATCCTCTCACCACTTATTAAATTTAACTTAAAAATATATTCTATAATAAAAAATTTAAATGCATTATAGATCTAAGTATAAGCTATTTTCAGGAAGATAAAATAATAATGATTTATGCTTGAATAACTTTTGGTATATCAGATTTAATGTTTAGTCTTACTCCCAAATTAATCTGGCCTATTAATCTCACACCACCACCTAATGAATAAAATAAAAAAATACAATACAAGATACTATATTGTCTACAGCTTGTATATATCTGAACTTAAATGTATTTGATTTTACTAAATGGTGTACTTTAATAGCATGGGTAAGTGTAGTGACATAGCTTACTGCTTCCCACTTGGCCTTGGCTCTCTCTTCCTCGAACTTGGCAAATTCTCGTCGGTCATGAATTGTAACTAGCAGCTTCCATATCAGCAAAGCAGCCAAGCCCAGAAGCAAAACCGATCCAACCACAGACGCCACCACAATCAGGATATCAGGACCTTTAGGACACTCTGCACACACAAAGATAAAAAATGTTACTAATGTTTCATGAAGATGAAGCATGACTTTACAATAATCTATTATTCATTTTATTTTGTTATTTAAATGTTTTAGATTACTAATGTTAAATTATATGTTTTAGTGTTTTTTTTGTTCTTTTGTGAAAACATGTTCTACTATTACTATGCATTATTGTATCCATTATCCGTTTTACTTTTTGTCTTCTTGTCCTTGCTATCTAGATGCTACATTGTGTAACTCTGTAGCCAATAAGACATTTCTGCACAGTAACGGAAGGTTTTAAAAAAGTACAAGTACAATAAGTAAAATATATCTTGTTGAAATGGACAAATAGATATACACAACAATTTCCAAACATCTATACAAAAATGAATAATGAAGTTATGTCAGTTTTATTAATAAATGAAACTACAGCCTTTGTTAAAGCATTTAAAAAATATTGTAACCATCACATGATAAAACCATAGGCAACAGTGGAAGGAAAACTTGACATTAGATGGTACAGTACAGAAGTGAACAATTTATTTTTATTAAATGTTTGCACACACCTTCTTTTTGCTCCAATTATTGTCTCTGTTCATAAGTTCCACTTAATGTGAAGATGGACTTTTTAGTTCTATAATTTCAGACTATAGTTCATTTGTTTGTGGACTACAGTACATTACGTACACTGTGCCCCTCTTACTCTATTCTCAAATGGTCAAAACCCCAACAGTACCACCACTTTGCAGGTACTATTTGGTTGATGCATTATTCCTATCCCAGCAGGGTCACTGAGGTGTTTCAGTGAAACTACAGCAGCACTGCTGAACTAATACCCCCTTATCACATCAGTGTCACTGCAGAACTGAACGAGTGAACTTTTACATTTCAACACAGATTAATCAGCTTTACTCCTGATTTGGATGTCGTACTCTCATGCTGTGCTGCACTAAAATCTGACTGATATGTTTATAACTTTCCAAACTAATTGGTATGGTTTTTCTCAATTTTTCCCATCAATAGCAACCTTGACATCAGTTCTATAGAGATGACACACACATTATATAATTATTTTAATGCCTTTATACACTGCCAGACTGCCCCAGTAGGAAGGGTTCTCTACTGAGACTTTTCCATATTTCTTCCTTAAAATGCTCTTAAAATTTTATACTTGTTTCTCTTAAGGTACATTCCAATAATTTATTAATGTACCAGAAGATTTTATTCGAGTGCAAGTGAGCACCCTGTCTTGGGCACCCTGGATTGGCACCCTGTCTTGGTTATATCTGCCCCTATAACACTCATAGAGGATTAATAATCTTTCTGATGCTGACACAACATGGGAGGGATTTTTTAAGACCCACAAATAAAGAAATTACTTTGAAACATTTTAGATTATACAAACATATTTTGATGACCAATTATTGTTTTCAGATTTCAGGTCTTATTAGTCACATCTATGATTCCTTAATATGTCCTGCCTATATTAATTTGCAAAGTGACTTACAAGTATTTAAACATGATAGTTGGGTTCAGAACACAGGGTCAGTCATAATACGGCATTCCTGAAGTAAATGAAGTTATGGGTTTTAATTAGAAGGCATTTAACATTCTGTTATTTTGTTCTTGTGTCTAGTAAGGCTAAAGTCTAGGGTGTGTCTGTGGTGTCATGAGCAAGATAGTTAGTGTCTGTTTCAATTGTGCAGCCACTAACACCATAAGTACTAAACACGTGGATGCTATCTCAGTGTAAAAAACAACTTGTGCCAACTTGAATTCACTGTGTCTCTCACCAGGTTCTTTAACAAGGTAGAGGATGGATTTTCCACTGATGTCTTCATAATACTGAAAACGATGAATGCAGTCGTCCTCGTCTTTATAGCTGCAGTTTACCGAGCTTCCCTCATGCAGGACTAAGAAGACAGAGGCAGTGTAATTACTCAACACAAAATCAGCACTTTGGCTTTAGTGTTTAAAGGCTTAAGCTTTAGGCCGCAGGACCAGCAAATATGTACTTGAAGGATTTGTAGCTGACAAGGGTGAAATTTTAAAAAATGTTGGTTGAACTACTATTAGAATGCAGACATGCAGGGTTGACCCTGAATATAAATTCAGAAATGGTAGCAAGAATGCTAATAATTATTTATTACTGCAGACAAGATGTCTATGACAATTGTTTTTTTAAATAATGATTCTGAGTTATGGGCAGCACGTGGTTTAGTGGTTAGCACGTTCGCCTCTCAGTGCTAGGGATTCGTGGTTCGAATCCCAATCTGGGTGGAGTTTCTATGTTCTCCCTGTGTCCACGTGGGTTTCCTCCGGGTTCTCCGGTTTCCTCCCACAGTCCAAAAACATGGATCAAGTCAATTTAGTTTTCCAAATTGCCCCATATAGAGTGTGTTTGTGTGCGTGTCTGTGTGAGTGAGTGTGCCCAGCGATAGATTGGCGCCCCCCCCCCCCATGACCCTAATAGAGGATGAAGCGATGGATGGATTCTGAGTTCTCATGTTCTGACAATTCTTATATCTTAAAGACTGTACTAATGACTGTGATGCTGCAAGACCATCAGTGTAATAATATTAGAATATTATAGTATAAAGACAACTGCAGCCTATTCAGCTGATCTTAATTCTATGATGCCATTCAGATTTATAGTGTTAAATTAACACTATTATAGTGTTCACTAAATGGATCAATGAATGGGGTCATTCGAAAAGAACAACTTGTTTGTACATGTGAATCACTAACGTTAAAGTAAAAGTTAAATGCAATGATTGCAAAAATTGGAAAAAAAATGCCAAATTAACCATGAAACGCAACAGGAGGTAATTTCTACCTGTGGCCATCAAACTCTATAACTCCTCTCTTCAAGATTTTTCCATATGCAATTCATATTATACATTTTTTATATGTGCAAAAAACAATACATGCAATTTAACATCATATCATTTGGTTAACTTGTGCAATAAAATAATAATAAAAATAAATAAAATAAAAAGAAGCGCTTATAAAAATGATGATCTATTCTTAGTTTATATATTATTTGTACATTATGTATCTTGAGCAACTGCAACATCTGTAATTTTCCCCCAGGGATCAATAAAGTATTCTGATTCTGAAAATTTCAACTAACACCATCAAAAGTTTGGCCTCTGCATTTAACGTTTATTTTGAACTTTTATCATTTTTTTTAATGTTTTCTGTTTACTTTTTGTTGTTTATTTAATAAAAAGCAAATAAATATAGTACAGTTAAATTAAATTAAATTATTAAAGGAAACATTAATCTTGTACCATGCACATATTTGGATTTCTTTTTTACACTATTTTTATTACAGTAAATAAATACATAAATAAATCAGTAAATATCAGATATCAGTTTCTTCCCTGTGAAGGTAAGTACTGTTCTATATTTTCACTCAGTGATTTCATTAAATGTGATATGCTATGCTGATATGTAGTCATATGCTGCTTAATAAAAGATAAAAGAAAATCTATTACCAAGTTCATCCAACAGCTGGATTTCATCTCTGCAGATTGAGCTACAGGTATTCTTATCAAACAGAGGACCTCTTTTATACTGCTTACACTCCACACAGTCTCTAAAGATGTAAAAAAGCATACCATATAATTAGAGTTGCAGGCAAAATGCAATCACATACTATCCACTCTGGTATAACATGTTTAAACCAATGTGCTCTAAATGGCTCACTTTTTAATAGTGCACGAGTCAGGGCAGGTGGGGCATTTCTCACAGGTGTATCCGTATGCTCCAGGTTGAGTGCACTCACACAATCCACACTTACACTGACCACGACCGCTACATAAAAGCCCTATGCCAGCCATGCAGGTATCGGTCCGTGTGGAGCAATCACAGCTTTCCCCTGACCATTCAGGGTTGCACTGACAAGTTCCACACACACAATCACCATGTCCTACAAGAGAACATATAGATATGCATGTAAAACAACCACACAAGAATTAGGAACATAATTCTAAGCAGTTAACATCCATTCATCCATCCATTATCTTCCGCATTATCCTTTACTAGGGGGGGTTCCCTATGCCCATCCAGGGAAGAACGTTTTGGGCGCTGGGCACACACTCACTCACACACAAACACACTCTATATGGGGCAATTTCGGAGAATTCAGTTGACCTTGATCCATATTTTTGGACTGTGGGAGGAAACCGGAGAACCCTGAGGAAACCCATGCGGACACAGGGAGAACATGGAAACTCCACCCAGATTGGGATTCGAACCGGGAATCTCTAGTGCTGAGAGGCATAATAATAATAATAACAATAATAATAGTAATAATCATTTTAGCATTTCTGAATTAAAATAGGCGGCACGGTGGCTTAGTGGTTAGCATGTTTGCCTCTCAGCACTAGGGATTCCCGGTTCTGTCCATGTTCTCTCCGCGTGGGTTTCCTCCGGGTTCTCCGGTTTCCTCCCACAGTCCAAAAACATAGATCAAGTCAATTGAGTTCTCCTAATTTCCCCATGTAGAGTGTGTCCGTGTGTGTGAGTGTGTGCCCAGCGATAGATTGGCGCCCTGTCCTGGGTGTATCTGCCCAGCGCCCGAAATGTTCTCCCCTGGATGGCTGCGACCCTAATATAGGATAAAGCGGAAGATAATGAATGAATGAATGAATGAACATAATTTGATTTAATAATTTAGTTCCATGTGTAGAGCGTAGACTTTCATTTAGCAAAGAAATTTTTATTTTAAAAACATTCAGACAGTATAATGATGTTTCTCATGACGTTTCAGTTTTTTTCATAACTACTGACTTATGTTGTTCTTATTTGTAAGTCACTTAGAATAAAAACATCAGCTAAGTGACTAAATGTAATGTAAATATCATTACAAGATGCCAATAATTTATTTATTATTATATATAATAAAGTTATTTATTATATATATTTTTTACAGACGGCACGGTGGCTTAGTGGTTAGCACGTTCGCCTCTCAGCACTAGGGATTCCCGGTTCGAATCCCCATCTGGGTGGAGTTTCCATGTTCTCCCCGTGTCTGCGTGGGTTTCCTCCGGGTTCTCCGGTTTCCTCCCACAGTCCAAAAACATGGAACAAGTTAATTGAATTCTCAAAATTGTCCCATATAGAGTGTGTCTGTGTGGGTGAGTGTGTGCCCAGCGATGGATTGGCGCCCTGTCCTGGGTCTATCTGCCCGGCGCCCGAGATGTTCTCCCCTGGATGGGCATGGGGAACCCCACTGCGACCCTAATAGAGGATAAGCGGAAGATAATGAATGAATGAATATTTTTTACAATCTATAGTTCATATCATGAAGGGATTTAGCAAATTAGAAGAAATTCTAGTGCTTAACCTTGTGCTAAATGTGCATGACCGTCAAGCACACAGGCAGTATTGCTTGAAAACCCATCAGTCTGCCACAGCATCAAAAATGCAACTTGAGACTGTATCATGCACAGAGGAAGGCCTAGCCATCTCTTTGCTAGGGGCTGGTTTCTATCACCTACAACCCCCCCACCCCCTGTGACCCTAATAGAGAATTAAGTGGAAGATATGAATGAATGAATAAATGAATGAATGAATGAATGAAACAGTATAATTAACAGAAGGTTGTATGGTCCAGGGGTAAATGTGCCTTTGTCCAATTGTGTTGCAGGCATTCTAATCTAAACTTGTTTTAGAATACAAATTAAATTATATTTAAAGACTAAAAATCTGTTTTTAGTCTGTTAAATAAAGGTTCGGGTGACTTAACAAATCATAAATGTTTTTTTTGGTTTTTTTTTTTTTTTTTTTTTTTGGAAAAACCTCAATGCAGATGTAAATGTGAAAATGTGGCTTTCCTGCCAAACTGGCAGTCACTTAATTTTTTGTTTAGTATTATTTACAGGTTATATTAGTCATTGCCTATACCTGTTACCAGTCAAAGATCGAAAATAGTTTACCTTCTTGTTCTATTGTCTATTTTTTCCACTTACCAGATGTTCCATGTAGTTTTACAACTACAGAATATAGTACATCCGTTTTCTTTTTTTGTAAGTCTCCTAGTTGGTTCTCTGTTCTCTATTGGTCAGGACAACCACAGAACGGTTATAATTTAGGTGATGGTTTATTGTCAGTTCTGCAGTGAGGGGGTTTTAGTGCAGCAGTGTGGTGTGGGGGTGGGTTCCTCCATGCCCATCTAGGGCAGAATGTTTCGAACGCTGGGCAGATACACACAGCACAGGGTGATTTTGATGGACTATGGTGGTACCATCAGGCATCTTTGAAATGGTACTTGAATATTTCTGATCCTACCATTCGTCCTTCATTGTCATGAAATAGGGGTGTTTCCAAATCTTATCATCACTGAAGTCTCCCTGGGCTTGGTGCTCTTAGTGCTTTTTACTGTACATGCCCTTATTGTGCTGAGTCATCCAGGCCTATGGGTCCTTTTATTATTGCTATGTTAATGACACCTGATGTCACATGTTCTTTTCAGGACAATTACCAAAAACTTGTCAAAGAAACCGCCGCAAATTGACAACGTCCCCAGACAGCTTTGTCTGTAATGCTGTGTGGCAGAGGAATGGATGACACTTGGGGGGGGGGGGGGGAGGCAAAACCAAAGGTGGTAAAAATATATATAGGTATCAGAACCAGAAGGGCAAATGAACAGAATTAATAATACTACATTTTGGGTGGTTGCTTTATAATTGTTCTAAGAAAAATAAACTAGTTTAAATTAAGTATGTAGCTTCTTTATAGTTTACAGGACTGTGCTGAAAAGCAAAATAGTTAGCTCCGAGTTATAAAGTACTTGTAATTATAAGATACCTCAATAATATTATTCAGAAGAATACTTAATGATTCACCGGGCAACTGTAGAACCACAGCAACAGTATATTGATTACAAGAAATATTGTACAATCTGAACAAAAACATGACATAGACTATGTTACCTAATTTAATTACAATCCTTCTTAAATAAGTTTTGTAGTTGAGCACAGCTTAGAAGAGCGATCCAGTAAGGATACACTTAATGATTATGAAATCTGTCTGCACTTCCATACAAGTTTTTTTTTTGTATTTGATGTGATTAAACACCTATTGGTAGTCCAGTTCAGCCTTAAGGCTGTTATGCTCTCTTGCAAAGACAGAAAACATGTTCTTAAGCAACCAAACCATGCTTACTCAAGATGCAGGTCTGAGCCACTGGGCCTGTCTTGATTTTACTTAAGTAATTTCCTGGGTCTAAGGAGCTGTAGAAACATGCCCTATGTATGAACAGCACTGTGTGATCTACTGTAGAGGCTTTATAATCGCTTATTGCAAGTTGGAATCATGAGCAACATGATTATATACCAAATGTGCTGTCTGAACAGGAAATGGTTGGGTAAAATATTAGGCTTAATAAGAAGGTACAGTTCAAAAAGCAAACAAATGTTTCCAACACACACACAGTTAATGAGCACAGCTTGCACTATTGCTAAACAACCTGTGTTTAAACCTGCTGTCAGAGAGCACTTGGTATATATTTTATATTTAATTTTAAATTATATTTTGTTCATCATTGCCGTAAATTACATTCACCTGTTTGTGATCGTCTGTCTTTTATTGCATATGTGTTTCCTTGTTTTCCCTCTCTTGTCACAAGTTGGAATTCATTCATTCATTTCTTCATTCATTATCTTTTACTTAATCCTCTTCTAGGGTCGCGGGGGGAGGGGGGTTTGCCCATGCACGTACAATGGAAACCATTTTGGACACTGGGCGGATATACCGAGGTCACTGTGCCAATCTATGTGATCAACTGTGCCCAGTGATAATTCTCTACCACCCCCACCCCACAAATCTGGTAATGGATTATGTGGAAAATAATGAATAATATCATCAGTGCTTTTTTATAGTTTCATTTTTGGGTTCCAATTATTACAATAAATCCCTGTTTTGGTATCCTTTAAGCAAAAGTACGGGATTATTTCAGCTCAGCCTACATATTGGAGTACATATTGACTCATGAAACCTGATTTTGTTCAGTAAACTTTTACAATATAAAACTTTTATAATATAAAATACACTTTAGTGTAATTTTAGCAGAAACAATTGGTAACAGTTATAGTTATACAACTGCAGACACAATGATACAGTTTATGCCAGGGTTTCCCACGCAACCCTAATTCTGTTGCTGGCTCTGGTCATTGTGTAGGTATCTAAATTCTAAATTATGTTTTTTTTTTTTTTTGCATTATTACCTCCTGTAAACATAATAGTAGATACATTTTACATAATAACCTACTCTTACAGATTTCTCAGCCCAGTTTAACAGGTATAGTGTATCAGTATAGTGTTTGTGTTTCTTGGCAACAATGTAATACCAGTCTAATAGCAAAAAAATAGCCTGGGGTCCAATGTTGTAAATGTGTGCCAAAACAATAATATTCCTAATGTTTCTAATATAATCTGGTTATAATATAATGTTATGGTTCCTTATTTTCCATAACAGAATGACAAAGAGTGATTTGCGTCTCACCAGAGCAGAGTTGACCCTTGGAGTGGATGCAGGTGAAGTCGTCACATTCGCAGTATTTACCCCAAACCTTCCCAAAATCTTGGGAGTAACAGCTACACTGACCACACAAGCATTCACCCCGGTTGTTACAAATGGTCCCGTTGGGGGTTGGCGTACAGGTGTCCGTCTGTGTGGCTGTGTAGTCACCTTCGGTACACTCACACTTTGGCCCTAGCCGGCCAGGGTCACACAAACACACCCCGCACTCCAGTGTGCCATTGCCATTGTTACAGGTGGGGCTGGCAGGCTGGGCTGTGTCCTGGCATAAACAGTTGCAGGCATAATCAACTGTCACTTGCAAAGTGTCTTTAAATCCCACTGGTTTGATGCTAAAAGTGTGACTTTTTTCATTGGTACAACCACGAAGCCTTGCCTCTACAGTGAATGAGACCTGAGGAGTAACAGAAAAGCAAAATAGCATTAAGATTCACATTCTCTCCGATTGTTTAATAAATGTGTAGTGTTAAAATATGACAGTTGAAAGTGAATTAAAATACTTAAATAATCTTTTTTTTCTTACTTAATTTTTTTTGATAAGCTAAATATTAGAAAAATATTTTTTTAGTTGTGTATTTGAAATAGATGACGTGGTTCAAGTAATTTAATTATATAGCGCTTTTTACAACAGTACATTGTCACAAAGCAGCTTTACAGAATGAAAAGCCTTTAAACCCCCAAAGAGCAAGCTGAAGCGACAGTGGCAAGAAAAAACTCCCAGTTATGTTGTTATTTAAGGAATAAACCTTGGGAGGACCAAGACTCAGTGGGGACCCATCCCCTTTAAGTGGCCAGGCAGCAACAACAGTGTAGGACAGCCATTTACAGACATTTAACAAATGGAAAAACTCTAATCAGTGCAGTTTAGCAATGGACAAGCTTGCTAAAAAGATTTCATCTGTTAAGAGAAACTTGGTCCTTGCTTTGAATTTTAGAGAGGGCAGAAAATGTGCTTTTAATGCAGAGTTTGTTTGTTACCGATGTGCCTTAGTAAATATCAATCCATTATCTTCCGCTTTGTCCTATATTTGGGTCGCGGGGAGGGGATTCCCCATGCCCATCCAGGGGAGAAAGTTTTGGGCGCTGGGCAGATACACCCAGGACAGGGCACCAATCTATTGCTGGGCACATACTCACTCACACTTACATACACACTCTATATGGGGCAATTTGGAGAAATCAGTTGACTTGATCCATGTTTTTGGACTGTAGGAGGAAACCGGAGAACCCGGAGGAAACCCACGAGGACATGGAGAGAACATGGAAACTCCTCCCAGATTGGGATTTGAACCGGGAATTCCTAGTGCTGAGAGGCGAACGTGCTAACCACAGCATGCCGCCCTTTAAACTTAATAATAATAATACATTTTATTTATCAGGTTTGAATATACTAAAGTGTAGCTGTTTTTTCCGTAACTACTGATTTGTGTTGTTCTCTCATTTGTAAGTTGCTTTGGATAAAAGTGTCTTCTAAATGACAAAATGTAAATGTAATGTATGTGAACTGAAAATACCAAATTGTCTCCTACATGCAAATGTGTGCATGAATATGGTTGTCAGTGTGTCTGCTCTATGATAGACTGGTGACCTGTTCCTATCAGTGAAGTAAGTGGCTCCAACACTCATGATCTTGATCAATACAATAGTACAAAAGTATTTGTTATATTGTATAAGCTAGAGAAAAACTATTACAATTTTTTCCCTGTCCATATGGGTCGCGGTTACTAACCGTGTCTCCGATCTTAAGTCCCGAGCAGGATTTGACTCCTTGAACTAACTCTCCGTTGAGGCATGTAGCATTGAATGACAGGCTCAGCTCCTCTGGAACGCCCAGTACCTCCAACTCTGCCTTGGATCTGATGTTCTGTGGGGGTGAAACATCATAGTGCTGCTGTCACATCATTTAATGTGTGCTAAAAATTCTACTTATTGTATGAGATTTCTGAGACTTTACATGCTCACCACTGCTGTGATGTGCATGTAATGTGTGGGCAGTAATAAATGTAGAGCTATAACAGCGGGTCTGTAACTTACTGCATATGCATCAAGGATGAGCTGGATGACATTACTCGAATCGAGAGACAGTCGGCCCACAGTGGTGCCAGGTATCAGCTTACTATAATTCTAAAGGGGGAAAAGTCTCTTAGTAGTACTGGAAGTGCAACATGGTGCAATGTGACAACACAGTATCATTGACCACATTACTGCAGTGTGTATATGTTTTCTGTGTGTGTGTGTGTGTGTGTGTATGTGTGTAAAATTATGAAGAATACCGTATGTGTGTGGGTGCTGAAGCATGTTTATTTATACACTCACCAGGTAGAGTGGTACCACATTATCAGTTACAGCAAATATAAGGTTGACATTGTTCTCGTTCAGTTTGTCAGTGACCATTCCAAGCGAGGGATAGTCCTACAAAACAAAATCCACACAGATTTCATATACCATCTCAATCACATCAATTAAAAATAAATTTTTTGATAATTTTCCAAAAATTCACTTGTTAACATATCCTCTAAGGGCGGCACGGTGGCTTAGTGGTTAGCACATTCGCCTCTCATCACTAGGGATTCCAGGTTCAAATTCCCATCTGGGTGGAGTTTCCATGTTCTCCCCGTGTCCGCGTGGGTTTCCTCCGGGTTCTCCGGTTTCTCCCACAGTCCAAAAACATGGATCAAGTCAATTGAGTTCCTCAAATTGCCCCATATAGAGTGTGTTTGTGTGTGTGAGTGTGCCCAACGATAGATTGGCACCCTGTCCTGGGTGTATCTGCCCAGCGCCCGAAACATTCTCCCCTGGATTGGCACGGGGACCCCCCCCCGCAACCCAAATAGAGGATAAAGCGGAAGATAATGAATAAATGAATGAATGAATAATGAATGAACATATCCTCTAAATGGAAATGGAACCCATTAAAAAAAAAAGTTACTATTTTCCCAACATGTTGAATTCAGTTAAATACTGTGCAGTAATCTGTTGATGTTCGCTTATTGTAAAGATTGCATTAACCATTTTTTTTAATAAAAAAAAAATCCTGTAATTTGATTTCTATTGCACAATCTTTTGTGTGGGAGTTTAATGTTCGCCCACTTAGCTATTTGAATACATCAAACACATATAGAGCGCTACATAACAGCAATAAATCTATCCTCATTAAGGCTGCTGGAACATTTGTTTTACATATGATTGTTTAGTCCTATTCCACACACACACACACACACACACACACACACATTCATGCACACACACTATTTGACAGGATAGCTTCTTGCAGTTGTGGCAAATTAGATACAGGTACTGACAAGATTGAACAGCCCACATGACCTCATCTCAGGGATGCTCCACTGGATAAAAATGTGGAAACTGTGAGGGCCAAAAAAAAGTAATCCTTTCGTAAGTTTTCCTGCAACCATTTTGAAACATGATTATAAGTAACAGGCGGCACGGTGGCTTAGTGGTTAGCACGTTCACCTCTCAGCGCCAGAGAGTTCGAATTCCCGGTTCGAATCCCAATCTGGGTGGAGTTTCCATGTTCTCCCCGTGTCCGCGTGGGTTTTCTCAGGGTTCTCCGATTTCCTCCCACAATTCAAAAACATGGATCACGGTCAATTGAATTCTCCAAAATTACTCCATATAGAGTGTGTCTGTGTCAGTGAGTGTGTGGCCAGTGATAGATTGGCGCCCTGTCCTGTGTTTATCTGCCCAGCGCCCAAAACATTCTCCCTGGATGGGCATGGGGGGGGGGGGAACCCCGCGCGACCCTAATGAGGATAAAGCGAAGGATAATGGATGGATGGATGATTATAGGTACAGTGTATTGTCCTGATGTTCTTCTGCCAAAGGTTAAAAAGCTGCCATAATGGAAAAACCTGGTCAGCCACAATGCATCCATCCGTATGTTTAGAGAACACAGAGCATATATAGAAAACATCAATTCAGTGCTTCACTATTGCCTGACCCTTTGACAACATGTGGAAAAGAACTCTCTTGAGCACGACGAGACAAAGACAATCAATTAAAACAAACACAACATAATGTACAGACTTCTGCTGCCAGTGGACAGCCAACGGACAATTCTATGTTGCCTTATTCCTCCTGCCCCCATGTGAGGTGGCAAGCAGTATCAGGACATATAATGGCAGCTAGGCAGGACACAGAAATGTGAGTAGAAACTGTGATGCATGTTACAATGTTCCAGCAATCAGAGTCTTCATTCACGTGCTCAGTGGTGGAAGCGATGATTAACTGCAGGTGCAACCACAGCTGACAAAAATAACATGGCTGCATGTGAATCCAATCAATCAAAGCACAGCACAAAGTTTTTTTTTAGCCACAGATTACATTAGGTTGTCCCTGATAAACATTTTTACTGTACTCTCCACACTTTTGACAAATAAAGCCCCAAAGGTTAGTGGATTTTAAAATACAAACCATGCCTTATTGAAAGTTGCTCAGTTCACATAATTTTCCTATTTTAAGTGAATTCTTACTAAAACGGCAAATTGATCATTTTTTAAAGCTGCACGCATCTTATTAATAAATTCATTCATTAAGGAGCAGGTATCTCTAATAAACTGGCCACACATTCCATGCACAAATACATATAAAATTTGTAATGCTGAATTGAATTAATTTAATGCTATTTCTTAAGAACAATTAAATACAAATACATTTTAAAATGATCACTCTTGCTATACGACACACTTTGCTCATTTTTGTCCTATACGCACAAGTCACAAACTGAATCATACTAACCAGTAGAGCAGACTTGGCATAGTAGTTGTTATCATTAACATAACAGCCTCCATCACTAGGCTGGACGAGGCCAGCAAGTCTACCATCAAGGGCTGTGTGACTGGTAGCATCTGTAGTAAACACCAGCAGATGGGATGCATCAGTCCTCCATCCAATCTTATTCTAAAAAAATGTAAGAGGAAGACAGATATACATATTGAAAAAGAATCTGTGTTTTAATTCATTTGAATTTGAACAATGTTTACAGCTTCAAAGTATCAAAAGTACAAAACATGTAAAACACATTGCCATCAGTTCTTCCTAAATGGTGGCATTCAATTTTACTTTAATTTTGGGTAGATTTAATTTAATCTAAAGTGTTTGTGTTTGTGCCTAAGACACCCTTAAAAACTGGTTGCCATCACAATTGTATCTCAGAATTACTTTAAGGAAGTTTGAGGTAAGGACTTGAGGTTGAGGTGAGAGCTTTTTTACATGTAGTTCTTTATTTTCATAGGCCTTGCTCAAGCTGCAGTGAAACAGTCAATATGAATTTAAGATCTAAGATCTAACGTACTTTTTTGTCACCAAGCTAAATGCAGTGCAGTCTGCACATACTGTATTATTGTTATTAGCTTTTGAAATAATTAAGGAATAAAACAAACTCAGTAATAATTAAAAGTAACCAAGGTAACAAAGGTATATTTTATCAATTATTGTATGACTTCAGAGGGCGGTACGGTAGCTTAGTGGTTAGCACGATCTCCTTTTAGCACTAGTGTCTGTGTGTCTGTGTAAATAAATGTGTGTGCCCAGTGATAGATTCATGCCCTGTCCTTTGTGTATCTGCCGAACGCCCGAGACGTTCTTCCCTGGATGGGCATTGGGAACCCCCCGCGACCCTAATAGAGGATAAAGCGGAAGATAATTGATGGATGGTGTATGATTTTAATAATACAATATTTTACATTTAAACCCTAAATATCTTAAGAATTCATTTATGCACGGTGGCTTCGACCCAGTTTGAATCCCCATCTGGGTGGAGTTTACATGTTCTCCCCGTGTCCGCGTGGGTTTCCTCCGGGTTCTCTGGTTTCCTCCCACAGTCCAAAAACATGGATCAATTCACTTGAGTTCTCCAAATTGCCCCATAAAGAGTGTGTCTGTGTGAGTGATTATGTGCCCAGCGATAGATTGGCACCCTGTTCTGGGTGTATCTGCCCAGCGCCCAAAACGTTCTCCCCTGGATGGGCATGGGGAACCCCACCGCGACCCTAATAGAGGATAAAGCGTAAGATGATGGATGGATGGATTCATTTACTGTATTTTATATTGTCAAATATTCATATTAATTTGAAAAAAAAACTAATGTATGCATTACCTTGCAGACTGCAGCCTGGAGAATGGCATCAAAACCACCCTCTGGTGAATCTCGATTTCGTGATATCTGCTGTTTCTTCACCTCCTCTGTGAATCGGCTTACTTGATCCGTCAATGACAGCACGTTCTTAAAACCAAATTGGGGTGCGCAGGTTGTCCCCATACTACAACACACAAAATGCAATTATTTAGCCAATACCAATGACCCAACACCAATTATTCCAACACATTCACTTTTACATTCACTCACCTTAAACAGGGATTTGTTATGGCTTCAGGTGGATCCATGTACATATATGGAGAGATGGTTTTGTCCACAAATGCCCCAAACCCCATGCGCAGGTTACTTGTGGTACGACCCATAGCGGCGGCAAGCGCGTCGCCAAGAGATTGAAGAATTGTTAAGTCATCCTTCATAGAATAAGACAGATCCATTAAGTAGTAAAGATCTACTGGATAATCTGACACCTGCCGAACAGTCACCTTAAAGACTTTTGGGTCGTCTAATCAAAGGAGAAAACACATTAGACCATGAGGTGTTAGATAAGATTTTGACACAGGGGGACATTGAATAGTTGCAATAAAATATAAAACAAAACTTTGTAATTTGTTATTTCACTTAAGATGACAAAATGGTGGGTGGTATGGTGGCTTAGTGGTTAGCATGTTCTCCTCTCAGCACTAGGGATTCCCGGTTCGAATCCCAATCTGGGTGGAGTTTCCATGTTCTCCTCGTGTCTGCGTGGGTTTCCTCTGGGTTCTCCGGTTTCCTTCCACAGTCCAAAAAGGTTATTTGAATTCTCCAAATTGTCCCATATAGAGTGTGTCTGTGTGAGTGAGTGTGTGTCCAGAAATGGATTGGCGCCCTGTCCTGAGTGTATCTGCCCAGCGCAGGAAAACCTCCCCTGGATGAGCATTGGCATGGAATAAAGCGGAAAATAATGAATGAATGTATGAATGAATAAATGAATGAATGAATGAATGACAAAATGGCAAAGTAGTGTATTTACAATGATGTTAAAAATATAAAATATTAAAAAAAAAAATTTAATGAACAGAAGGTAAATAAAGGTTAAAACTGAAAGGTTCTGCATTTCACCATTTATAAGAGATCAATGATTATAGATGAGGTCCTCAATATTGGGTAAAAAAGGCTTAGTATTTACAACAAGAGATGGTTCAGCACCTTGTGCCAAAGTAAGAGGAGTGTCAGTTGTTTCTAGGACACAAAATTCTCAGCACAAATTTTATTTTTAGTTTGTTTCAAATGATTCAAATGGATTAACAAAGTACTGATTGTAGTTTTCACTGCATTTTAAGAGAGTGTCCCAATAAATATTATTGTATATTTTTTATTATCATGTTTTTTTATTATATTATATCAATGATCATACCTGGTCGAAGAGTAAGGTGGATTTTTTGTGGCCGGATCTGAGTGATGTCCCCAACTGTGCCCTGAGCTCGGTCACTAAGGGGAAGATCCACATCTAATCTCATGCTGCTGGTTGGGTATTGAATAAACTGAGGCTGACATCCAGACTGTATCAAGATGGACATTAGATTACAGCGGGAAAAACTGCCACTGCCTGGGCCAAGATCCTAAAACGTACAGTTATAAACATAAAACAGATAAATTAATACAATTATCCATCTATTATCTTCCGCTTTATCCTATGTTAGGGGTCGCGGGGGGGTCCCCATGCCCTTTCAGGGGAGAACGTTTCGGGCACTGGGCAGATACACCCAGGACAGGGCGCCAATCTATCGCGCGATTTGGAGAATTCAATTGATCATAATCCATGTTTTAGGACATTGGGGGGGAAACCGGAGAACCCGGAGAAAACCCACATGGACACGGGGAGCACATGGAAACTCCATCAAGATGGGGATTCGAACCGGGAATCCCTAGCGCTGAGAGGCAAATGTGCTAACCACTAAGCCATCGTGCCACCCAAATTAATACAATCAGAATTTTAAAAAATCAGTATTCAGAATTATGGACACACACACTTACATTTAACATAATGGCCATATAGACACCTTACCGCTGAACTTACATGAGCTTGTCTGAGCATGTATTCATTTGCTGTTACTACTAAAGATCTTTAGAGTATTTCAGGTAACAATTCTGCTTTAAGTATAAAAGCACAAAGATACCATGAATTTACATAACCTCTAATCCTTTTTCAGTAGGCATATAAAAGCATGATGTTGCACCTGAAATCTGTCAGATTAATTAAAAATATTGCCTTTCATCAAGTCTGTTATTTATGCTAAAGAAACTTGGACATTACATGGACCATGACAATAAAGGGATATGTGGGCAACCATCCCAAACGAGCACATACTACTCCACTCATCTCTTGCTGTTGACATTCAGCAGCTGCTTGCATTCAACAGGCACTGACTCAGGGCCGCAATCTCTAGATCTGCTTCCTCTTACCAACATTATATTTTTGAACACGCCCAATTTGGTACACTCGTTCACTGTTCTCTACTGACAGCTGTCACCTGGTCCTCCAATCTCACCCTCCACTTCAGTGCTAAATGGTGGAATAACCATCCTATTTTTTTTTATGTAATAACAAAACAAACAACTCAAGACACAACTCATCCAGTAGCACTTGATTTAAAGTAAGTAAATAAATAAATCAGATCTACAACGGATTAGGACTGATTAGGATTGATGATACATATATATATATATATATATATATATATATATATATATATATATATATATATATATATATATATATATATATATATATATATGGATTCCCGGTTCACGGTCAATTGAATTCTCCAAATTGCCTTGTATAGAGTGTGTTTGTGTGAGTGAGTGAGTGTGTGCACAGTGATAGATTCGCGTCCTGTCCTGGGTGTACCTGCCCAGTGCCCAAGACGTTCTCCCCTGGACCCCAAAAGAGGATAAAGCGGAAGATAATGGATGGATATATTTGACATATGTGCTGTACTAAAGGCTGATTACTATTTGAGAACACCAGGCACAGGACGGGTGAATGGCCAGACATTCTTTGCAGGTCCTTCCACCGGTAGAGGTGCATATATTTGAACCTAGAGTGACAGACAGACAGGCACACACACACACACACACACACACACACACACACACACACACACACAGAATTTTGGCTTCCAGGCACGGAATTTACTTGCTTCAGCACGTCAAGTTATGCACATTGCAGTTTAACAAAGACATTTGTCCAGTAACACAATTTTAAAAATAGGAACATAAAACACTTTTTAGTATCTGAGAAACATTTACAACACATGTAAGCATTATGTTTAATATATATGTATAATGACTTCAACTACAAACTTTTTTTAACATGAGCTGAGAAAAAAATAAGAACACGAATGACAGGAATTATATAAATATTTATGTATTTGTCTACATCTTAAAATTTTACAAAACCTGCATTATGATTTAAAAACTAATAATGATAAAGTAAGTTTTTAAATCATAATGCAGGTTGTGTAAATGGCATAGGAGAAAGCAAAGTAATAAAAGAAAAAAAGTCCAGTAATCTTACCTGAAACTACAGAAAAAACTAAATAAAGAGTCAAAACTGTCCCAATGCAAGACAAAACCCTCTCCATTTGATTAAGTGGATGTTTTTTGGTCTGCTTGCTCTCTTCCTCCTTATAAGTGTGTGTTTGAGCAGTCTATGATTTCACTCGTTTCTCAAAACAGTTCCTTATTTGTGACTCCATGGGTGGGGATCCACTGGCTTATCCTTTGCATAGTTAGAACCCATTTCCTTTGGTGTAGAAGGATGTAGCATAAATTGCAAAATATGTTTTACACTTACTTTTATGATGTTTCAGAATTATTATTAGATTCAACTTAATTTTTATTCATATCACACTTTTTACATTAAAAATGGCCAGAAAGTAAGATTATACACAGAATAATACAAATAAAATAAAAACAAAAAAATAAAACAAATTTGATTAGACTTTGTGAAATTATTCATTCATTCATTATCTCCCGCTTTATCCTCTATTAGGGTTGCAGTGGGGTTCCCCATGCCCATCCAGGGGAGAACGTCTCGGGCGCTGGGCAGATAGACACAGGACAGGACGCCAATCCATCGCTGGGCACACACTCACTCACTCAAACACACTCTATATGGGGCAATTTGGAGAACTCAATTAACTTGATCCATGTTTTTGGACTGTGGGAGGAAACCGGAGAACCCGGAGGAAACCCATGCGGACACAGGGAGAACAGGGAAACTCCACCCAGATGGGGATTCGAACCGGGAATCCCTAGCACTGAGAGGTGAACGTGCTAACCACTAAGCCACCGTGCCGCCCCAATGTGAAATTATTTGGAGATATACAATAATAACAGAGAAATTTAACAATGATTATTTACTTTTAGTGCACTAGGGAGGTGACAACAAGGCATCATGTTTATAAGATATTTTTTCCTTATTCTTTCTGAATGAGTTTTTTTTTTTTTTTTTTTTTTGGACAAGTGTGACAAGTGGCAGGAGAGTAGAGGAGCAGACGACACTGGTGGGAAACGCAGAACCGAAGACCATGGACAATAATTGGAGGTAATTAACACATCTGCCAGAGGTTCGCTAATGATTGCTGTGCAGCCGTTATATGTTGGGGCCTGACATGCAGCGGAGAGAGAGTAGCTACAGGAAAAATGATGTGATTGTATGGACACCAGCCAGCTGCTGTTTTTAAATGTCTTTTTAATACAGTATATTAATAAAGCTCATTCCTGTAATTGATCAATTCTGTCTCTGTTCCTTATCGTGTCCCGCTATGTGCCAGTCACTGGGGGGGGGGGGGGGGGGGGGGGGGGGGGGGGGGGGGGGGGGGGGGGGGGGGGGGGGGGGGGGGGGGGGGGGGGGGGGGGGGGGGGGGGGGGGGGGGGGGATATATATATATATATATATATATATATATATATAAATAATAACAATCTTTATTAACATTGTAGCAGGGCTGGTATCAGCTCAGGAGGAGCCCTAGAAAATGACTTCCTGCAGGCTACTGGCGTTCATGTTCCAGGACCAAACTGTCAGAATCATTCTTCCTTAAAAGTTTTTTTCTTGCCACTGTTGCTTTGGCTTGCTCTTTGGGTGTTCAGGCTCTATACACTGAAAAGATTCTTTGTATGTACTGTTGTAAAAAGTGTTTTCATATAAATATTTGAACTTAAACTTGGATAATATTGGAACCAGTATTGGCAGGTCTATATACACATACATTCAGTACACATACTTTATTTAGGCCTATAAGCAGTAAAGTAGTATCGCCCTCTGGTGGATCAGTTAATAAAGCACACGAAAGAATAAACATGCCACAGATCACCCCTATGGACTGAAATAAACATTTGATATGGCTCAGACAGACTGTCTTCACATCCATCAGTGCATTCTTGTTTTGATTTAGATAAACTAGCCCATGAGTGGGTTACAATGAAACCTAATATTTTCCACTTGATCGAAACTGCTTTGTCAAAATCATGTTCAAATTTGAAGTGCACATTTCTGGGCCATAAATGAATAAAAACTGTGAAAATTATGCATGGTATTTACAAATAACAAGGTTGTAATAAATCAAATTACAATTCATTAATGTATGAAAGATTTTCAAAAGCAGGCAAAATTTCATTGGATTATATTTTAGTAACTAAAATTCAAATTTTGCTGTTATAATTTGATTCATTTTAATAATAAGTCATACGACCTAATTATTAACAGAGACTGTAATTTTGTATGATTTGCACACAGTGTGTTGTCTGTAAAATGTAAAAAAAATTTCAAGCAAAATGAAATAAGTACTGTGATTACTGGGCGGGCTTGCTTTTCGAATGACGGCTACACCTGCCTGAATGGTTTTGTATGACAGGATAAAGAGGTGATAGCATTAATAGCAAAAAAAAAAAAAAAAAAAGTAAAGACTAGGCAATCAGGTCTTTTTCAGTTCACACTCACAGAAAAAACTCAGACTCTAGCCTGTTGCTTAGTTACTGCCACCAGCATGTGCTGGAATTGCACTGGAGTTATTGGGTAGAGAGGTGAAGGGCATTAAGGGATCTATGAGTTCAGTGACAGAAGTAATGAAGCCTTTATTTTTGAAGCCTAACACTGTTATTCATTAAAACAACATGAGCAAGAGAGATTTTCATCCCATAAAATCAGTACATTCTTTTACACATTTCTTTGTTTTTTTTTCATTTTTTGACCAAAAATTATGATAACATTGTATATTTACATTACATTTTAATTAGCTATTTTAAAATTAAAGCAGCAGTATGCAAGTTTTGAAACAGCATTGTAGCATAACATTTCACACATGCCATCCTGCTTTGAGGAGTTCGACATAAAACATATACAGTATATAGTATATATACACAAGAGATATACAGTGTGTGTGTGTATATAATATATATAATAATCTTGTAGTTAATTTTGCCATGTCCAGGGTTTTTGTGAAATGTGAAATAAAAGGCATGTACACATTCATCATTAACATTTTTTCCCAGTGTTATCTAAAGTTAATGATCCAAATTAATTTAACTTTAATTTATTACATAAAATTTTTTTTTACATTTAACAGAAATAACATAACCGAAATAGAACATAATGTTTATGGGCAGGTGTTACAAACAACAATACATACCTGGACACAATGAGGACTGTAGAAATATTTCGCCAGATCCAAAACAAGTTTTTATTTAAAAAGTTGATATGTGAGACATACAATAAATGCCAAGAAACACTTTCAGGGTTGTAGCTCTCGGTGCTACAATTGAGACTCTATCTTTTTTTTTTTTTTTTTTTTTTTACATTAAATAAAATTTCAATTATAGCTTCATCGAGTATCCATTGGGTCTACACATGGTTTATTGTTTTATTTAATTTATTTGTGTGTTATTGTAATTTTTAAAATATGAAATTAAATTAAAAAAATTTAGACATAAATTCATAATGTTTATTCATTTTTCCTTTAATGATAAAAATACCTTCCCTACAGTTTGTTGACTGTGTGAATGCATGTATTTGCTCTTTCTCAAAATGGTACCCATATTATTACAGATTATTGTTTCGTGTTTGACCATGTGTTTGCCTTTTTGCACACTGCCTTCTGCATTGCCTACTTAATTACAGCACACAAGCATTAATATAAAGCTGCAGGTGTGCACATGCACAATGCCTTTAGAGCTATATAAGATTTGAGGTCACACTCGGCTAACAGCTCATAATGTACGCGTATGAGGGCTGTGGCAGAGGCTGATCTTTGACCAGAAAGAAAAATTTTCTTTGCTCAACCCATCAGGAGCTGCACACAAACATATTTAGTGTGTGTGCACACTTGAGATTCTTATGTTAATCCAGAGAGAAATATATATTTTTTAACCAAAAATTTTTTCTCTCACTTTCTTTGTGTACATGTGCATGCATGACAGCATACGATGTACTGTATATAGTGAAACATCAGTTCAAAAATATATAACCTATATTACTCCACTTCTCATCTTTGGATATTGGCCTCTTAGTAGCTGCCCAAATTCTGACTGGCCAACAAAACAATCTTAGAGCATAGTAAATGCTCCCAAAGGGTATGCTGCTTCCTACCTACACCCTGACTTATTTACTATGATCTGGTGATGATGGTCATATAGTTTACTCCAAATTTCAATTTGCAATCTCCAATCTTTCACTACTGCTGAATTGTGGAATTATAGTCCCAACTCTGTTCAAAATGCTAAGACTTCTGTCATTTTAAGTTCAAGACTTCTCTCTTCTGGTAGTACTTGGTATATTGGGAAAAAACATATATCTCAAGCCCAGGAAAAGGCTTTCATTGCTTTAATGCTACACGCTGGCACTGTACTTGAAATGCCCCTTTTTTCATCACCGCCCTCTTTTCCAAGGCTGCCTTTGTCACTTTCCTATTTCTGATGAATACTCTCTTAACCTGTGTCTTGCACCTTCTAATATACCTGCGCACAGACTATTATTACTATATATTATATATATTCTCCCACCAACTGACAATTGGTTCATCCGCGCTCCTTCCACGGTCATATTTAAAATATCAACATGATTCACCTGAATCAAAAAAGTTCAATAAAACCTTTATAATAAAAGGCAAACTGTGCTATTAAAGACATTACTTTAATGACACAATAATTGCTTCCAGTCAGTTTATTATTAAGGGGATATTAGGGAGTGGAAATAGTAAGAAATATCATCTTACTCCCATTTTAGAATCTCTTCAAGGACTTCCTGGTGTTTAGGATCTAATTTTATTATGGGCTTAAAGAACTCAATAATTTTGCAGTATCTTTATATAGTAAAGCTTTTAGAGCACTCAAACCAACATTTCATACTGTAGAGTGTAGAATTTTCAAGATAGGATTGTTTGTGAATGAATGTAAATAAATGAATGAACCAATAAATAAATAAAGGAATAACCATTCATGTCAAATAATGCTATCTTTGGTTTGAAATAATATTTATTTTATTGAGTAGATTTATATTTAGATATTACAACAAAGGTTTGGAATAAATTGAACCCCTCGTTCTGCACCATTTTATGTATTGCTGGACACACACTCAGTCACTCACATTACAGAATATAGAGGGAATTTGAAGCAGTTGTAGACGTGTGGTTAAGGTTCCAGCCTGGCGACCTAAAGGTCCCCAGGTCGATACCTGGTCCCACCAAGTACTTTGGCTGAAGTGTGCTTGGGTAATTGGGTAACCCCAATTGCTCCTAAAGCGCCATGAACAGGGCTACCCACCACTCCGGGCACATGTGCTCACTTTACTCAGTGTGTGTAGGTGTGTGTGTTTCACTGCACGGATAAATTAAATGTGGAGGACTAATTTCTCTGTGTGTAAGCAACATAGGCAAAATAGATAATTATATTTAGAGTAACCAATTGACCTTGAATACATGTTGAACCTGGAGAAAACCCACATGGACACAGGGAGAGCATACAAATGCCACCCAGATCGATATTCAAACCTGAATCCCGAGTGCTGACCTGTGGACGTGCTAACCACTAAGCCACCGTGCCGGCCCTACTCCAAAGCATTCCCCTTACATAACACAATGAGATCTTCAGACTGCATTTGCCTGACTTAAATAAAGTTTTCAATAATAATAGAGCTCTGCTTCTGGCTGACGTAAAACTGCAGACAAGGAATCTTACCTACAGTCTGTTGTAGCCTGTTGTCATCTTTTTCTTGTACTGCAACTGGAGCTATTGTTCTCCTCTGTTCTTTCAAATCTCCTTCTTCTTATCTTCCTGCACAGACACATAGCCAATTTACAAAGACAAACAGGTGAGGTTATTACCTCAGCTGCTTCCTCAGCTATGATTCTCATTCACAATACCATGCTTGAATGACAGCTGAAGGAATTGGCAGAGGGGGACAGGGCTACTGCTAAAACTATTAAAAAGGCTAGTCAATGGTACCACGGTAACATTTTGTATAAAGTCCTTTCCAGCCTTGGTCATTGGTAAGAGGTATGTTGGCCTATGGCTTAAAGGCTGGTATGTAAAGTGAGTTTGGAGGAGAGTAGGTCTGGGATGCCAGAGCTAGAAATGCGCCAGAAATGTTCTCTCCTGGATGGGCATGTGGAACCCGCCGAAAACCCTATTATAGCATTAAGCGGAAGATAATGAATGAATTAATCTTAAAGGTTAAAGTAAGTTTACTGCCCTTAATGGAAAGTAAATTTGATTTTATTATGATAAAGGGTGAGAATGCCCCCCTTTTTATTTGCTAATCACAGTTATACACAATGAATTGCAACTGGTGGCTTTAATTAGTAATCAACTTCGCTGTTACTTGGTAACAGTGACTAAACACATACAAGGATCAAAATAACTTTTTTTTTTTACTGCATGTGGTTAAAAAGTTTGCCAATACTATGTTAGGATTTCACTGATGCGTGTAACTGTATAGGAGGATGAGTGATGTTAAGGGGTTGGGGGCAATGCCCAACTGGTTGCCAAGGGACATCTTCACTTACATTATGTTGCTAGGCTGCCAATTCACCCAGCTAAGTGGAAACATCTCTTTTCTCCCATCCACCTCTCTCTGCCACTGTCTCCCTCCAGCCCTTTGGCATACCCTCCCTCCTATTTTTCCAATGAAAATAACTTAACTAACCATCTGTCACCATGCAAACAGGTCGCTTGTTGCTAAGGAACAAGTTAGAGGCCCATCGTTACATGGCTATATACTGGCTATCTGCACACTGTATTTATAGGATAGGCAGCTAGTTCCTTACATTGTGAATGTCACAGTAGTCTGGGAAAAGAGTCTAATTTAAAGGGAACTGTTGAATGAATAATAATAAGATTGCAGTACAGCCCCCTTCTTGCTCGCATAACACAGCCGTTAAATTCTCTACATGGCTCTGTCTGTCCTAATCCATCAAAGGACATAAAATGCTTTCATGTCTAAATGTTTGAACTCCATGTTAAAACAGAGAGGAACTCCAATTTTTTATAATAGGCTATTATTTCCCAAATTGTGTATATCATATATTTTTAATGAAGATTGCATGCTTATAATGCTGTTTAGGGATTATGGTTTATTGTGAAATGAGATAATGTCAGTCAGTTGTTACAATTAACTGGAGCTGTTGAACTGTACACATCAATAATTTACACACAACATAGAAATAGCAAGCTTGTAATCCCCTGAATGTAAAAAAAAATGAGTAACAAGAATAATGTGCTGGAAAATATAAATATACTGTACTGATAGTATCTAAAAGGCATTTCCATAAATAAACAGTGGTTCATTTATATTTAATAATCTATGATGTTTTGATGTAAGTGCGAGTTCCTAAAGTGCTGTTATTCTGATGTGATGCCAAATTACCTAATAGATTAAAATCCAGCACAACACTCCTGTATGTCTTATGAGTTACTTGCTGTTATTTGAATGCTCTAATAAACATTTTATTATAAACCTTTTTGTAAATGCAGACAAATTTATAGGTCTATAATCGGTGTACATTTTAATGTTTCAGTTATTTTAATCCTTATATTATACTGTCAGTAAAATACAATAAAATCCATGGTTCTGATGTCATGAGGTTTTATTATAAGTATGTAGATTATTTGCGTTCACTAAGAGAAAGATTATAAGAAAAAAAAAAAATACAGAAGCACATTTGTATGCCGCCAATTATAAAAATCATCTGTTAAACTGATTTAACATATAAACAGAAGGAAAACCTTAGAAACCCAGGCTACATACCAAAAGTTAATATTATTACCTAATATAAGGTGGATGGATGGATCACATATTTCAGGTGAGATCTGTGTGTATAAGAATCAGCTGCTGAATATGTATAAAACTCAAATGTCTATTGGGGAGGGGGGGGTGTCCTTCATGCCCATCTAGGGGAGAACGTTTCGAGCGCTGGGCAGATACACCCAGGACAGGACGCCAATCTATCACTGGGCACACACTCACTCACACAAACACAATCTATATGGGACAATTTGGAGAATTCAATTGACATTGATCCATGTTTTCAGACTGTTAGAGGAAACTGAAGAACCTGGAGGAAACCCATGCGGACACGGGGAGAACGTGAAAACTCCACCCAGATTGGGAATCAAACCAGGAATCCCTAGTGCTGAGAGGTGAACGTGCTAACCACTAAGCCACCGTGCTGCCCCACACACGATTCAAATAATAAAAGTTATAATAAGTGAGGCATTGATAAGTGAGGCATTAGTATTTTGATATTATTAGTATATTATAAAGAACAATTAGGAGTTACTAAAAGTATCAAGTATGGTGCCAGAATAAACTACACTGTGTATCAGTAGCTTGGCACAGTGTATCCCTGGAGGATTCTGTCTTTAAAAGTGACAAAATAGGAGCAGTTTCAAAATGACTAATGTTGGTAATTGGACATTTTAAAATATATGGGGAAAAGAAAAACTGTGGGCTGTGAGTCAAAGCCTGCTATGTTCGTTGGATCACAGCAGAAAACAGAACTTGATTAGAAAGAAGTAGGCATTAAATGTAATCCATGCAAATGATCAGATTTATCCACTACAAGTAGTACTGTCAGACTTAACCCTGCTTTTTATTTGTTTTTGGCTTTATACCATTTTACGGAATTCTAATCTAAATATAACAGTGACATTCTGAGCACTCAAAATTTAGTCATTTATGGAAAAAATTAAAACCGATAATAACCATGAAATATGCATTTCTTGTGCTTTTAGTAGTTATTATTAAGTAAATTGACAATCATCATTTAACAGAGCCACCAATTATGTTGAGGGTTTTGGTTATTACACCATCTTGTTTAATTTCCTAATCCCAAATGGATTTTTGTGACATGCACAAATCAACCAGCCTTTTCTAAAATAACATACTTTATTAAACATGCATGTTGTCACTCTGGCTTCACCAAGTTAATGTCCGTATGGCCTTCTTTGAATGTCCTGTTCGGAGTGGGAGTGTTATGTTGTACAGAGGTAAACAAAACTAATACAATAGATGTCAGGTAAGGGCCAATTAGTCTGGCATTTGATCTAGAAAGTAAAAAATGAGTTTTTTGCTTCTGCCATGGAATACAGTATTGATTTTCCCCTAAGCCCTTTGGGGTCATTGAATTATTGATTACGTGGCTTATTTTAGGTCATTTATCAACCAATTTGCAATCTCCAAATACTCATTATCTGTGCAATCTGTTCTTTATTGCTTGTTTTGCTTTATAGGTACCTGGTACGTTACAATGTGAAATGGGTGGCAGAACAGACAGGACTTAGCTCAACATTAACAGTCACCATGCAGTGATATGTCATCAGATTTCCAGGTTACGCTGGAGGATGCAAAAAGAAAATAGGTTTATACATTTGCAGTTATTATTTTCATTTTTTATGTACCCCATAACAAGTTATTTAAATGCAATTTGGTTTGAATACAAATAACATAAGATGAACTGCCACACAGCTCCAGTGTGTACTGTCTGTGCAAATTGTCAAGGGAAACATGCAGATTTTTGATTAGTCCTTTTTTTTTAGCCTTCATCAAAAATGTGTGCAACTGATTAGTGTTCTCTGAGTCACAGTGACGGATAATATCCAGTGTAAGGTGCACTTTTAAAAATGATGCACTGATGTAATCAAGTAATCCACGAAATATTCTGAGTACACAGTTTCTTTTTCTTTCTTCTTCCAGTTCTAATCAAAAGCTTGCAAACTGCACTCTATTAAAAACCTGTTTCCGATGTAGTTTAAATTCTGTACTTTCTCTTATTTCTTCTGATGATTTTACAGTTTTGAAATTATTTACTGTGTTATATACATTAAAATCCAATTCACATTTACAAATTTGTTTAAACTTTAATAAATTAAGCGAGATTAAATGCTTTGCTGTGTCTCAACTCAAAATTCCATTATTATGTGGGAGCATGTAATAATTCTGCACACTGAATCTATTATAAATGTTATATAAAAGTAGTTCTGTAATAAATTTCAATAAAGTGGCTAGTGGTTAGTGTTCCTGCCTAACAGCAAAAAGATCTGTCAATTTCACCAGTCATGCTGTGTGCTAGAGAAAATACCAGTGTAAATTAGACAAAAATGAGAGAAACACTTTAGACAGATATTCAGTTCAGACACAAAAACACATTCACACACCCATAGGCAATATAATATCTTGAATTCACATAAGTATATGTCTGTTAGACTGGTGAAGGAAACTAGAGTTCATGAAGATAGCTCACATTTGGTAAAGGAGAACATCCCACTAGATTTCCTGAATGAGTCACACCTCACATCTTGTTTTGAGGCAAAAGTGCTACCATAATGAAATTATGACATATTTCAAAAATAGTTACTGATACAGATGTATTAGTAGTTCACCAGTAGTTTTTTATAAATTAAAAAAATGCATGTCTTCAAAAACATAGATGACACTTATAGGTTGATATTTGCTATTAAAAATTCTCAAAATTCTGCACAGTCAACATCGGAATAAAGACATTTTATAAAGTTGTAGACAAATTGCATTCTAGAAATTGAAAAATAATTAAGGTCTGCTGTTTCCACAGCACACAAATAAAGATGCGCAAAAAAAGTGTGGACTTATTAAACTTAAAATACAAAATCATAATATTTCACACTAGTTAAATATTTACTCATAATGTGGGTTATGGTTAAGAGAATTTACTTAAGCACAAAGACATTAAGAATCTAGAATAATTTAAACACCTTAAACACCACATTTCAATTGTAAATAGTAATTTTGCTGTTTTAAAGTTATATCTGTGCTTTCTGTTATAAACAGGCAGTTGGGTTATGTTACATAAATAATTAGCAATTAATATTCAACTTTGTTTAAACTAGGTAAATAGTAATGAGGATTGTTTATTGTAAAAGTGTAATGGAAGATTATTTTCACAAAAGCTGCATTTGTTCTGTCAATATTACCTCCTCTCGCTTCTTAATTATCACTGTCTTCTCCTTTTCTTGCTTTTTGTCAGGTTGACATTTGGCTGCCACCACACGCCTGCACACTGCTCACTGAAAAGTCCCTATTGCTTCATAAAACAGACTCAAACATATTTTCAGCCTTCATATATTGACATTGTGATTTATACTGTGTGAATGATAAGATGAGCTTTACACTTTTTGACACATTTCAACAAATCTTGAAGCTCTAATTGTCAGTGTTTTTTTATTAAGAAGAGTTGTGATGGCAACGAAGCTGGGAACAGCTTTGTTAGATATGATAGGGTAAAAAGAAATTCATGTTGTCACTTGTGGACTTCTGCACTGCATCAGTACAGGCTTGCTTTTTTTGTGAGCTCATAGACTGTTCTGACTGACTCGAGTAAATCAAATTAACAGAGAAAACAGTATAATTCCTCACAGCCAGTGAACAACATGATCTCCGGAACATTTTATATGGGTCTTTGAAGGATGGTAGGCAAATCCTTACAGCATAGTGTTCCTGTGTGGGTCCCAGAAACTTTCTCTTTATGAAGTAATGAACCTATCGAGTACTTGATGGCAACTTTAACTGAGTTACCGAATATATGGCATGCACGTTGTGGGTATACATTTACAGACTATAATACATATGTTGCTACGCAACTATGAGCCCCACTTCTTCATGCATATCGAGTAGGATCACGGCAGTACTAGTGCTGCCTTGCAATCACAAATGTCCCATTTGCTAAACAATAAGTAACAAACCTGTACAATCCAGTTACATATTTTGGGGGGGGGGGGGGGGGGGGGGGGGGGGGGGGGGGGGGGGGGGGGGGGGGGGGGGGGGGGGGGGGGGGGGGGGGGGGGGGGGGGGGGGGGGGGGGGGGGGATATATATATATATATATATATATATATATATATATATATATATAAATTTTATGTCGGGCGGAAAGGTGGCATAGTGATGAGCATGTTCGCCTCTCAGCGCTGGGGACCCAGGTTCAAATCCCAATCTGGGTAAAGTTTTCATGTTCTCCCTGTTTCCTCCGGGTTTTCCGGTTTCCTCCCATGGTAAATTGAATGGTCTAAATTGCCCCAGATACTGTGTGTTTGTATGTATATGTCTGTGTGAGTGAGTGTGATACATTGGCACCCCGTCCTAGGTGTATCTGCCCACAAAACCTTCTCCTCAAAGATCCTAGTAAAGGATTAAGCAGAAGATAATTAATAAATTAATTTGTCTGTGTGTGTATGAGTGTATGCCCAGTGATAGATTGGCACTCTTTTCTTGGTGCATCTGCCCTGCTCCTGAAATGTTCTCCCCTGGATGAGCATGGAGACATCCCCCCACACCCCCACCACAGTGTTTTTTTTTTTTTTTTTTGCATGACATAAAAAAAGGGCAGCGTGGTGGCTTAATGGTTAGCACGCCCACCTCTCAGCGCTGGGAAATCCCGATTCAAATCACAATCTGGGTGGAGTTCCCACATTCTCCCCGTGTCCATGTGGGGTTCCTAACACAGTCCAAAAACATGGATGAATGTCAATTGAATTCTCAAAATTACCCCATATAGAGTGTGTTTGTGTGTCTGTGTGAGTGAGTGTGTGACCAGCGATAGATTGGCACCCTGTCCTTGGTGTATCTGCCCAGCGCCCGAGACGTTATCCCCTGGATGGGAACAAAGTGAAAGATGGATGGATAGTTGGACAAAAAAAAAAAAAACAGTTATCAATGGATGTTTTAAGGTAAAGGCAATATTTACTTTGAATCGTAAAATTCAGTAAGCACAACTGTCCATGCACCTGTTCTCAAACCTTTTTTGACCTCAATGCTTTCCAATATTCACTGAATGAGGAGAGGAACTAGAAAAGTCTGGATCAGGGGCATCGTTAGAACTGGGCTTTCGGGGCTATAGCCCCAGGATGTTTTGTCAGTAGCCCCGGATCAAATGAGGGTAGCTTTCTCTGTCCGCCTCTCCTCCAGCTTCGGGACCGAACTGTGTGTGGAAAACTGTGTTTTTTCACCAGTAAAAAATGTAGTAATGGAGTAATGTTACCGTAATAACTGTATGTTGGCTGTAAAAAGCAGCTTCTCAGCTTTCATAAACCATCAGAATTTTTCTGAAGACGCAAACTGTCGCAAAGTTACGGTATTTCAAATCAAAACCTCGGATAAAACGGCTTCAAGCTTTTCAGCCAAAGCTCAGGTTCATTTATTCAAACATTTAAGCCAAAACCATCATTTATTAGAACTGAATGTGCTCTCCACTGCTGACAAATATTTCATATGTTATTTAATTTTATCCAATATAACTAATACATAAAGCACATTCATACATTCATTCATTCTCTTCCACTTTATCCTATATTAGGATCGCGGTGGGGGTTCCCCATGCCCATCCAGGGGAGAAAGTTTCGGGCTCAGGGCAGATACACCCAGGACAGGGCGCCAATCTATCGCTGAGCACACACTCACTCACACAGACATGCATGCATACACACTCTTTATGGGGCAATTTGGAGAACTCAATTGACTTGATCCATGTTTTTGGACTGTGGGAGGAAACCGGAGAACCCGGAGGAAACCCACGCGGACACGGGGAGAACATGGAAATTCCACCCAGATGGGGATTCAAACCGGGAATCCCTAGTGCTGAGAGGTGAACGTGCTAACCACTAAGCCACCGTGCCGCTAACTAATAAATGATCACACAAAATGAATGTAACAACAGTGGGGGAGTGGTAGCTTAGTGGTCAGGGTGTTGCACTATCAATCTGAAGGTTGTGGGTTCAAATCCCAGGTCCCCTGAAGTTACCAATGTGGGTCCTTGAGCAAGACCCTTAACCCCTTATTGCTCCAGGGATGTTGTGTTTAACCCTGTTCTCACCTTGTAAGTCGCTTTGAATAAAGGCGTCTGCTAAATGACCAAATGTAAATGTAACAGTTTAAAAAATGATTACACCCATGAAAGGGCAATTTTTAAAGAGGACAGAGGGGGAATAAGGGATCTGGGCTAAAGCCCCTGATGTTTCTAAACCTTAAAAACGCCCCTGGTCTGGATCATTCCCCAAAGTACTGCCCAGTCCTCATTATCTGACCTCTGATCGCATCTGAATAGCAGCCATAGAGAGCACTTATTACCTCATTGTCTGAGGCTGTACCGCATCCTCGGCGTGCGCTTTCCCTCCCTCTCGCATTCTCACTTTTCCTCCCTCTCTCTCTCTCTCTCACACAAACACTGGCACAACGAGGCAATGAGACCATGTCCACTTTAGCACGCTGCGCATATCTTGTCTTGACTTTTAATAATAATATCTCCCGATCCACCGCATTGAGACATTAAGTGAGGAACAGTGCGCGCAACAGAAGGCGGGAAAAAAAAGTTCAGCACTCTTTTTAAGTGACTTTTTCACGACTTGTCAGATGAGACGCTAGAAAAAGGGAAAGCAGGAAAGCATTTGTAGCGAAGAACGGCGTGTCAGCATGAACGCGACGCTGCTAAACGGCACGCTGCTGGCGCACGGCGCGCTGCTGAACGGCAGCCAGCAGGTGAGCGGCTCGGGCGCGGGAGGCGGCGGCGGCGGCTCGCTGGTGCTCGGGCAGGACGAGCGCAAACTGTTCGTGACGCGGGCGGTGCAGATCGCCGTGCTCTGCGTGCTGTCGCTCACTGTCGTCTTCGGCGTCTTTTTCCTCGGCTGCAACCTCATGATCAAGTCCGAGAGCATGATCAACTTTCTGGTGAAGGAACGGCGGCCGTCCAAAGAAGTGGAGGCTGTGATGATCGGACTCGGGTAGCGGCACGTGGAGCTACATTGCGAATCCTTTCAAAACAGACTTTTGAAAGCAGCTTTCTTTAAGTCTCGTTCCTTTAAACGTGACCGGCACTGGCATGGGATATGCACGTCCAAACCTTCAAAGAATGTAGGCTCCTTTGATGTTTACGTACCTTTGGATGTCTTACAATATAGCATGATGTTTTGATTTGTTGTTTTTTTCCTTACCAGTGAAAATAATGTTTACACAATTTACCTCAAGTGCAACATCAATTCTATTCTGTTCTTCAATCCACATCCAATTCCTAAATGTGAAGGTAGCTACTAAGTTCATGTAGCATGTAACCTATTGGTTTGATTGGAAAATTTTGTTAGTAGGCTAGTAATAAAGGGTTTCGTACATTACACACAAAAGCACAACTGTAAAACCAAACCCATTTGTTATTAAAATAAAAAAGAATATTTATCATGTGGGCAACAGCCTGCCACTTCCGAATGCATGCACCTGAATGAAGTAAATGTAGTCTATGCATAGAGCACCGTGGGTGTGAAATACTAATTTATTTATCACATTTATAAGCCTACTTTTCTAAGAGTTGGAAAAAATCGATTTCACAATCCTGTATTCAATATTTGCACGTTTTCTTACACAACTTTGAGATGCAGCATGTTTAACGCACCTTGTGCTTTTTTCTGGCTTGACGACCAATTTGCTGCATGGCATTTTGTATGAAATGATAACTCTCGATCCCGTAGATAATGTCTTGATGCAGTTTTTAAAAATCTTTTCAATTTAACCCTGTTTGTTCACTTTGACTTTCATTTTGCAAACACTGTAAACTAATTTTGACTTTTATGTAGGTTGTGAGGCATTCTTGTAAAATAAATTAAAAGGTTATTGTTTAAAAGTGTCTGTAAGTGTTTTATAATGTTTCAAAGTTTGAGTATTGACAGAAAATTCCTCCAAGGCACATTGATATTTACAATATAGACTTTCTAGAATAAACATATTTCTTGTTTTATGTCCTATTATGTTATTTTGAAAAGTAACACTAGAATACAGAAATGAATGTTATTGTGTTTTTGAGAATTAACCATGTTTGTTTACTAAGAAAAGTAACTATTATACTCCAGCCTTGGTTTGCTGGTTCAGGATCATCGGATATGATTTATGGAAAACCTATAAAAATCTGTGATTACAGGATCACATAATTATTAGTTCATCAAAATCCAGGTAAACAGATACAATGCTTGATTTCAATATAGTTTTCTATTTCTTAAGAAAACTAGATGACGAGATCAGAATCAGAATTCTTTATTAATCTCTGAGGGGGAAATTGCAGTAGGTTTTCAGTGTTATATTATATAAACAAGAATAAAGGATAAAAGTATTACTAATAATAAGCAAGTCTATTCAAAAGGCAATATTATTAAATTAAAACTTTAAAATATATTTAAAAAATGATGTTGCTTGAAAATTGCTTGCTCAAGAGTCTCTGGTTAACTAAACGGTTGCTAATGGTTAAAAGTGCCATCATTTTAGTACACATAAAGTTTGCTATGGTAAAACAATGTCTGCACAAAGAATAATGGTGAGAAAATGTTTCTTGAACTATTTTGTTACTAACTCTAAAATTGATTCAATCCCTGGAAAGAACCTCCAAAATAATAGGTCTTCTGAATATTTCATGAATCCACCATCAGCAGAACATCTAACAACAGTGGTGTGTTTGGCATGTTTACAAAGAGAAAGCCATTACCTTTCAATAAAAACATTGCCAATTTGCTGTGGATCAAGTGACAGGCCACATTTTTTGTAAAAAGAACATTTTGTGGAGCATAATGCTTTAGTGGGATGTGCTGCCTCACAGCAAGATAGTCCTGGGTTTGATTCTAAGACAGACAAATGGGTTTCTTTTCTGTGTTGAACTTCTATGTTCTTCCCGAGCCTGCACATGTTGCTTCTGGAAATTGGTTTTCTTTTACAGTCCTGAAACATGGAATTCAGGTTAATTGGAAATACTCAATTGCCCCCAGGTTTGGAATATGTGAGAATGTTTTCCCTGTGTGTCTGCACGGTGATGGTATAGCAACCTACCCATGATATTTCACAGAAATATAGAAAATTCAAGCGGTTTCTAGAGGGTTGATAATCTTTTAAGCCCTTCTGTAAATGATATCAAAGATCCTTATCCCTTAACTCAAATTCCGTGGCTAAGACTAAATCATACATTGTGACCCAAGCTGAACTTACTAGAAATGGAGGATGCGCTTGATACTGCAGAAGAAACTGGCTTTTAATTAGAGTTTACTCGTGTTTACATTGGTGTTAATTTTGCTATCATCTAAGTAACATCATGTTTCGACTGGTGTTAGTTTTGATAAAAAATAATTTTACAAAATGGCTACTACATGAGTCAAATGACAAGTTAACCATATGCCTTTATTTTAGAGATATCCAGACAATGGTTAAAAGTAAGTAATATTACTTTTTTTTTTTAGTTCACATGACTCCAGAAGACTAAAAAATGTATTTCACTGCAAAGCAATTGACATTTTGTTTTAATACCACCTATATCATTATACACACACACACACACACACACACACACACACACACACAGTATAGCTGTAAGGATTGACATCTGTCAATTTTATGCACCTGTTTTAATGAGACAAATATGAACAAAGTAATTGTAAAGCATTGAGTTTTTCCTGTAACACCACCTTACTCTGGTATTCATAATGCATTATTAACACATTTATAAAGCTTTATAAAGTATTCATAATATGGCATAATACTTACCATAAGCCTTTGTTAATGTCAATAGATGTACATAACTACACTTATGAAGTGTTATAAGAATATGCCAAAAGCTTTATAACACAAAGTGACATGATGCATTATAAATTATATATTGTAACTGTTCATCAACCTATTATAGCGACCAGCAACGTAAAACCTTACAACATTTGTGTTTAACAAATTAAAGTCCTAAAAAGTGCTCATAATTGTTTATAAAATCTTATAAATGCTCCTTACAGACTTTAATTAAAGTGCAATCATCTTGTCTTAAATGAGAATGTCTGAATATCCAAAGAATCATAAGATGAAATGAGTTCATATTATAAAGCCTTGTCTAATTGTACTAATGATTTATGACAATGATTATGAACATCTATGTACATTAACAGAGGCTTATGGCAAATGTTATGAAGCATTATGATGGTTTGTAAATGCACATATAATGTATTATGGAAACCGGATTCATAGAAAGAGTCACCAAGGTTTTTATTTAGACTTTAATGTTAAGCAGAACACAGCAATTTCTGGGACTGCTTGGAAAGAGGGAGGCCATACTTAATATTATTATAATGTTTCTTATAATTGCGTGCTGTGTGTATAATATACACAGCACAGCTCTAAGGTTTACATACCACAGAAAGAATTTGTAAGATGTAAACCATTTTTTTTAAGAAAACGAGTGATTAGAAAAAATGTGTTTCTTAATATATTTTTATTGAAACGGTCATGCATCTTACAATTGCACAATCAACACGAGCTATAGTGATAAAAATAATTACTCATTCTTGTTCAAAACTTTACATACTTTTCATTCTGAATATTACATCTATGGGTGAATTCTTCAGTTATTTCAATAAACACAGTATTTTGTGACGTCTTGTATTTTGCTATTCCTATCCCAGCAGTGTTTCTGAGGTGGAGAAATAAAACTACAGCAGCACTGCTGCACTAAAAACCCCTCACTGTATCAGTGTCTCTGCAGAATTGACAATAAATCATACACCACTCGAATAATATTTATGTGATGATTCTGACCAACAGCTAACATATAACCAAGAGGGGGCTAACAAAAAAAGAAAACAGATTTATTTATAATAGTAAGTGGAACAAATAGACAATGAAGCAAGAGGGTGGTGTGTCCAAATTGTGATTGGTGCTGTATAGGTATTTTTACCCTTAACACTTGCTGCACTTGCAACAGTTTACATGGCCTTTTAGGTCTAGCTAACAGTTACTTACATAAATTATATGGTCAAAAGCATTGAAACACATCTCAGTAAATCAACAGGTTTATTCAGTTTCATTGCTGCAGGTATATAAAAACTAGCCACACATTTTGGACAGATGTATGCTTCCAGCTATGACTTTGCAACAGTGCACAAAGCACAGCTGGGAAAGTTTGGTATAAAGGAAATGATACTAAACTGACACTAGAGAAACACTGTGAACAGATTTAAGCACACTTAATGGCTTACACTGAAAACACAAAATTACATCATCCCCATGTTATTGTCACTGCTGTGTTGAGAACAGCCATCACAAATCAATATCTAATACATATTGGTCTTATGGTGGTCTTTCTCCATTATTAGATAATATAGATGCTGTTAGTTTATTTTTATCCATGTTGTATAGACAATAAAAATGTATTGTTTAATAAAAGACTATTTGATTTATATTGACTATTTAATTGATGTGATGCAAACTTTTGTTCTCTCGTCATTATATATGTCGATATTCTAAACGTAAGCAAATTTCTTCTACTTTTTATTATTATTATTATTTTTATCATCCTTTTGAAGTAAATGACATAAAAGGATATATACATTATTCTGAATAACCGTAAATCCTCACATCTAGTGCTGGGACTAGATGTTCTTTTCGATGTGAATAATAAAAAAAATTAGTGATTCTGCAGCATCCTGCAGTAAGCTACAGTCTCCTCTCTTTACTGAGCTACACGTTTAAAAACTACAGTATTACTAACATTTCTTTTAGCACAACTAATATACATAGCATTAATACTAGGATTCAGGTCTAATGACTAAAAAAAAGACAGTAATACTAATGCTGACCGATATTGGATCTGAAATCTGGTAGGTATGTTAAAATACAATATAACTACAACCCCTGATCCAAAATATGTAAAACAATACATTGCCATGTTATAATCAAGATTTCTACATTGTAAATACTTTTTGATGTAATTGTTATACCATTTTTTTAAGCCACAACAAACAAAATTATTCTTTTTGCTGGCTGTGTGCATTAAAATGACCCTTCTGGGAAATTATTAAATTATTAAAGAATCAGCTAAGGGTGCTAAAAGTTCTCTGCATTAACATGAGAAATCCATGGGTGAGATGGTAAAACTGGTTTTAGCAAACCTTTAGAAAAATGGTACTCTTGTTAAACATGTTGCATATCAGTATTCATTCATTCATTATCTTCCGCTTCTATCCTCTATTAGGGTCGCAGGGGGGGTTCCCCATGCCCTTCCAGGGGAGAATGTCTCGGGCGCTGAGCAGATACACCCAGGACAGGGTGCCAATCTATCGTTGGGCACACTCGCACACACAAACACACTCAATACGGGGCAATTTTGGAGAATTCAATTGACTTGATCCATGTTTTTGGACTGTGGGAGGAAACCAGAGATCCTGGAGGAAACTCATGCAGACACGGGGAGAACATGGAAACTCCACCCAGATTGGGATTCGAACCAGGATCCCTAGCGCTGATAGGCGAACGTGCTAACCACTAAGCCACCCTGCCGCCCTTGCATATTAGTATGTATGGCAAAAACTAACCATTAGGTAAAGCATGTTGGTGGAAGTCTTAGACTATGGGGACGTTTTACATTTGCAGGGCAACTGGTTAAAAGCCAGAAAGACAAAATAGCTACATAAGAGTCATTCAAATGAAAAAGGCTTGGAGTTGACAGTCAAAACCAAGACCTCAGTACTGATGCTGAGTGTGTGACAAGATTTACAAACTGTGCTGTATGCTCTTAGAAGAATTTGTTGGACCCAGATGGGTAAAAAGCTGATTGCAACATATCTTAAAAAATCTTACAGCAGTAATTGTACATGTCTCTTCAGGGTGTGTGTAAGATCTCACGCAGTAAACAGATGTCTGCTAAGTTTTAATTAGATTTTGTCACAATAAAAAAATACAAGCATGAAGTAGAACTACTGTTGTAGTCTGGTAATGCTTTTTTGGATTCTAAAAATACATATGAAATACAACACCACATAATTTAACAACTAAAGGCCAAATTAATGTAATACACAAGTTCTGCTGGAAGAATATATTGGATGTAGCCAGTGCAATTCTGCCCTGATGTCTCTGCAACTCTACAATTACAGTAAAAAGTAAAGCAGTCAGAAATGTGCAGGAGAAAAAGCTTCCAAGCGTACAAATCACAGTTGTTGCAGTCTGTTGCCACAACATGTAGAGACAGTTTTGGGGAGCTGTATGCCAAGCAATGGCATAGATTATGACAGTGGTGTCCTATGTGCTCCTCAAGCTCAGCCTGTTTTGTTGAGTTTTTTTTTTTTGACTACACTTGGTTAAGTTATGCAACTTCTTTAAAAGTAAGTAGTGTTGGCATATTGGGTCATTTAATGCATTAAAGACTTCTAATGTAGTATAATCTAGTTTATTAGTCTAAGCCAGTGTGGAAAACTCCCAATATTCTCAATAGGAAGGTCAATTTCCATGATTAAGTTGTGAAATAGTGAGTGGAATGTGTTACACAGTAGATTACACAGTACTACAAATTGTAGATTCAATGAAACAGTATATTTAAAGCTTCAGTAATTGAAATGAGATAATAAGGTTTACATTTTTTGCTGCACTAATTTCAGTGTTAGAAAATATAAAGTGATAATGAAAATGATAAAAAAGGACGACATCAAGCCAGTGTAACGCGAGTGTGTTGTATATAAATCAGGTACACCAGCCGTTGTACCTCGTCATGGTTGACAAGGCTGCTGACAGTCCCTTTAAGGTAAAGCATTAATAAGTACTTCTGTGTAGTCACCTCACCATCAATCAATAAGACCAAACACCCCTCAAGGCTTACTTTGCCATGCTCCCACCCTTTTTTGTCCACCTGTTTATTGCTGATAGAGATGTCTGAATCTACCCTACGTGAAGTCCAGGAAGCAAGGCATTTAGGTTTTTATGTAATTCAGATCCATTGCAGATATACACTTCAAGGTGGGCTACACAATTGCTCATGTTAAAGATTTAATAATAAAGCTAAAAAAAACAGTGCTATTACTAAAAAAGGGTCATTTGTAAAAACAAAAATTTTATTGGCACAAATAATAAAACTTTATATATAAAAATGTTTATTGAGAGTCTTATTTATAAATTAAATAGTACTAAAGTAAAATTACTAAGGGAAAAGGTGTTCAAAATGTAATGCCCCATATTATATTATTATATTATACTCCCAGAATATATAAATTTTAAGGTATAATGGATAATAGCCAGTGATTAATGGGAAAATAACAAATATTTCTACTCTATAGTTTGTGGGGTATTTTTGGGCATCTTTCTAAGAATTTTTTTCCAGGGATATATATCTATCTAGGGTGGCATGGTGGCTTAGTGGTTAGCACGTTTGCCTCTCAGCATTAGGAATTCCCGGTTCAAATCCTAATCTGGGTGGAGTTTCCCCATGTTCTCCCCGCGTGGGTTTCCGCTGGGTTTTCCGGTTTCCTCCCACAGTCCAAAAAAACATTGATCAAGGTCAAATTAATTCTCCAAATTGCCCCATATAGAGTGTGTCTGTGTGAGTAAGTGTGCCTAGCAATAGATTGGCGCTCTGTCCTGAGTGTATCTGCCCAGAACCCGATATACGACCCTAATATAGAATAAAGCAGAAGATAAATGGATGGATATATCTATCTAGCAAAGGATTTATATTTTTTTATGCCTTTATACTTTTACAAAAATATTAAAGCGAAGAAAAAAGTACATTTTTTACATTGTATTAATTACACAACACAACATAAAGCTACATTATAAAACTAGACTTCTATAAAACATTATAAAAACTAGAAACTGTAAATTTCCCCATTTTGGGACAAAAAAAAAAGTCTATCTTATAACTTAAGTTAGTTACTTTATTTGTCATTGACAAAATACACAACTGCATTTAAACCTTAAACAAATTATATAGATAACTTTTATTCACTATTACCAGAGAAAACTTTTTTAGAGATAACTGAGTCTTTTTAAATGGACTAACTTACCCATAATCATTGCAGTGTGTTGCATTGCTACCTTCTGCTAAGTGTAAACCTGCTTTTTTACAGAAAAGCCTGCAGCTTGCTGTCAGGAAAGAAAACTGGAAATAGGAGGGAAATGACTAAAGCAAGGTAGTAGTGTCAAAAATCACAGAAAGCCGGCAGGGAAAGAGGCAGAGATGACCCGCAGAGACAGTGGATGAATTGTTAAGTATTTTAAGGGGATTGGGTGGCAGATACAGGCAATGTGAGGGTGGATGGTGAGATCTAGGTTGAGATTGCCGGTTTCAATGTATAGCTGGCTTGTATAATAGCCAGGGGAAAAAAGGTTTTAAATATTTTGCTGATTACATAGTTACTCCCATTTACTTAGGATACTTTCCCAGAGCCGGTATTATTTGAGAGATGTTGGTCGTGGTGCTGTGTTAATATGTCATGCACTGGTACGATAGGATCAGATACAGGTTTAATGTTCTTAAACATCGAGACCACTAACTCTACACAGCTATATCTACCTTATTGCACTGTCTTATAGATTTAAGTTAAAGGAAGTTGCTCATTTATTTATGCACAGATTGTGTTAGTTGTTCCTTTAATACATTATCAGTGCTCGCATGACACTTTCTATAGAATGCCATTTTATCTATCCATCATCTTCCGCTTTATCCTGTACTAGGGTTGGGGGGGGGGGGGTGTTCCCCATGCCCTTCCAGGGGAGAATGTTTCAGGCACAGGGCAGATACACCCAGGACAGTGTGCCAATCTATCGCTGGGCACACACTCACTCAAACAGACCCACTCTATATGGGGCAATTTGGAGAATTCAATTGACATTGATCCATGTTTTTGTGCGACGGAAAACCCGGAGGAAATCCATATGGACACGGGGAGAACATGAAAACTCCACCCAGATTGGGATTCGAACCAGGAATCCATCGTGCTGAGAGGAAAACATGCTAACCACTTAGCCGTGCAACCCAGAATGCTGATTTATGATATTATTTTTTATAATGCACATAATATTTAAACCGGGGGGGGGGGGGGGGGGGGGGGGGGGGGGGGGGGGGGGGGGGGGGGGGGGGGGGGGGGGGGGGGGGGGGGGGGGGGGGGGGGGGGGGGGGGGGGGGGGGCGGGTTCTCCGGTTTCCTCCCACAGTCCAAAAACATGGATCAAGTTAATTGAGTTCTCAAAATTGCCCTGTTTAGAGTGTGTCTGTGTGAGTGAGTGTGCGCCCAGCGATGGATTGGCGCCCTGTCCTGGGTCTATCTGCCCAGCGCCCGAGATGTTCTCCCCTGGATGGGCATGGGGAACCCCACCGCGACCCTAATAGAGGATAAGCGGAAGATAATGAATGAATGAATGAATGAATAATATTTAAACCAAATCTCAAAGTGCTACAAAATAAAATCTCCAATACCAAACATCATTAAACCAATCAAATTAATTGGACTAATTATGGACAGTTTTGTTGGTTTGCAGTGTTGCATCTAATCCATTAGTACAATTGCATTAATACACCACCACCATGCTGGTGCATTGCTGAGAAATAACAATTATCACTATAATACCTGCACTGCAATGGGCCTTTGAGCATCCTGACCATTAGAATACACACTAAATATGCTCAATTATGACAAAATTTGCCATTGTATATGCTATTTATATGTTTATTCATACTTTTCATTTAACCTCTAGTTTAAAACCTAATTTCTTCTCATTCTTATGTCAGTACTTCAACACTCTCTTTTATCCCCTAGGTAATCCATTTTTTTATCATCCCAGCAGTTCTGCCTGTGCACCAGGGTTTGTTTAGGCTCACTGTAATCAGTCCGTGACCTCTCATAGCCTTCCATGATTCAGTCAGCTTAGAAGCAGTCAGCACTCTTGGTTTCTACTGCTACCATTCGATCTTTTAAGGGATCTGTATATCTATAATGACATAAACTATATTAGCAGAAATAAAAAAAGTAAAGAAAATGAAAAAATACCCATAGTAATTAGTATCATTAAGCAAGTTTAGCATCATATAAGGTAACAAACAAATGAGACGACAAAGTATGGTTGCCAGTTCCACAAAATTTTTGAAACAATTATGTAGACAAAGAACTTAGATAAGAGCACACATCATCATCATCATATCTGAGACTTTCGATTATTAGAGCTCTCATTAATACATGAAATACAGAATACCTACAAACCTTGTTTATGGTAAGAATTCACATACAGTTTGGAATAACTAAAGTTCGCTAGTGTTATCTAGAATGTTTCTTTTTCTAGTTGAGGATTGTGAATATAATGTGCTTTGCTTTCATGATCTATCAAATGCAGGTGTGGCAACACCTGGCCCAATTATGTATCTAAGTATATTTAAATTCTTTAAACAGCACAAGGTAATCAGGGCTGACACACTGCAGGATGAAGTTAGATTTCCCACCCCATCACACAGGGAGGCACATCTGCAATCATCTGCACTAGTTACCCCTGTTTATGTAGCACATGGTCCTGATTTTACTCTTGAGCAGGCTTTATTTTTTCTGGTGTAAGTGCTATGCCAGTAGCTGCCACTGAGAGTGGGTACAACATTCAGTGACTAATTTAGGAGTGAGTCACGTTAAGTTGTTTTTTTAGGATTTTAATTAGTTGAGGTGTTGTTAAGGTTTTTGGAAAGCTAGGAACTTGGGTGTGTTTCTGTTGCTTAATACTTTTAGGTGCTTGGCATTTTAAATAAAATACGGTGCCCACTCACGTAGTTGTCCTCATGTAGTTGTCCCCTTGAATAAAATCATCCATCCATCCATTATCTTCCACTTTATCCTCTACTAGGGTCGTGGGGTTTCCCCATGCCCATCCAGGGAAGAACATTTTAGGCACTGGGCAAATTCACCCAGGACAGGGTGCCAATCTATCATTGGGCACACACTCACTCACACACACTCTATATGGGGCAATTTGGAGAATTCAGTTGACCTTAATCCATGTTTTTGGACTGTGGGAGGAAAGTGGAGAACCCGGAGGGAACCCACACGAACACGGTGAGAATATGGAAACTCCAGATTGGGATTGGGATTGAAACCAGGAATCCCTAGCACCGTGAACCGTGCCGCCCTGATTTAATTTCAACTTCTGCAAATCTTAAAGTTTTTCATACTTTTGGCTCTCATAGGTTTATAATGTCAAATGAAAGACCATAGCTGACATTTTTCTCCCATTTGCTTCATTTATTTTATGTAACATGATAACTTACATGATCTGATAACATGAAAATCTAATGATATTGCAGCTGAAATTTATGCAAAAATTTTAACAACCATTTAAAATATTTACGGAATTTGGGTAACTGTTTCAAACCTTTTGATACCACTTTATGAGGTATTTATTATATTTCTGAAATGAAAATCATTTCTGTCTAGCTACAATTTTAGTCATATTTTGATTGCAAATGGTTCTAAATATAAAATGACAGAAAAAGCTTTTGCATCATTACGCATGCAACAATCTGATTGCCAAGAAGAACTGATGGAGCTATGGAGATATATCCAAGTGGGTGTTTATTAGTCCACACTCATTATATGTTACATTTTTTTTTCTGTTTTTGTCAGAACATTATTATATTATCCTGATTCCAAACCTTTCTAGTTTATTCAACTGACATACGTGTTTAAAAAATGATCCCAAAGCCATTGTTAAGGTTTTTAATAAAACTTAAATATTTCTGAATGCCAAACATGATGGCTGCATGTACTTTAATCCAAAACCATTAAATGAAGGCTGTTTTTTACTTATTGTCAATAATAGTCACGATTTGAGGAAAGCCTAAAAGATTTTGGAAAATGATTTTAAGGATTGACTTCAGATTGACCGGTAAATCATTAATATAGTAGACACTGCTGTAGGATAATAAGGCCTGACTCGCTGTTAGGCTTCAAATTAATCCCAGAGGGGTTATAAAGGCTCTAGCTCTATGCACACCAAAATGAAAAAAAAAAATGTATGACTTTATTTTAAAAAGCACTATTCATCCTATCACACTTGAATAATGAAAGTCACTGACCGTTTCTATATGACCTATTCTACTGCTATTGCTGGTCTACAGATGGCCATGGCTGAATGGTTATTTTTATGGTAAATGTCAAAACTGGCTGTGAAATATTTTTACACTCTAATTAAAAACAATGTCTATATACTTCTGGCCATGGACTGCAAGTAAAGACATATACATATACTCACATACGCGCACACACGGTCACCTCCAGAACCTAAAATCTTGCGGAAGCAGGTAAGGGTTTCCATGGAAACCAAAGCAGATAATGGCCATATAGTTGAGCATGTGCTGCAGGGTGTGTGAGATAAGTGAGACACAATGAGACAGTTAAACTATTTGAGTTGGTGTCATGAAGTCAGAATTGAATATTCGTTGAAGAAAAATCTCACCACTCAGTCACTTATTTCATTACAAACAACATGTGCCAAACTGACATCAATGAAGTTATATTCATTATGTAAAAACATAAAAGTCAAATTTAAAACTTTTATTCCACCCGGGGGGTCCCATGGCCATCCAGGGGAGAATGTTTCAAGCACTGGGCCAATCTATCGCTAGGCACATACTCAATAATATGGACACACACACAAACACACTATATATGGGGCAATTTGGAGCATTAATTTACCTTGATTCATGTTTTTGGACTGTGAGAGGAAAACGGAGAATCCGGAGGAAACCCACGCGGACACGTGGAGATCATGGAAATTCCATTCGGAATGGGATTTGAACCGGGAATCCCTAGTGGCTTAACCACTGAGCCACCGTGCCGCCTTAAATTAAATTAAAATAAATTTGTAGGCAAATCAGCTACTAACTTCCTGCACCTGTAAAGTTTGTTAAAAGGCCATAAATAGGTGCGGGCAGGCAACAGTAAAGCATGGTGGAGAGAACCAGCTTCACTGCAAATGAATAATGCACAATAATAGACTATTAAATGTTACACTATGCATCCTTATACAAATTAAAAGACCTATTAATTTTTAATTGGCCTCATTTCACAGGCAATGGACTGTAATGCAATAGAGGATTTGAAAAGAAGTCAGCAGCAACACTTTCGATCTAAACTATTTTGGGACTTTCTTGTTCTTCGTGTACCTACGACTGCAAATGACATGTCACACTTAATTAAGTGTATTTTTCTAGTCACTATATGAAGCAGGGAACTTAACTTTGCAAAACCAAATGATGTAGATGCAGCCAAACTTTTGACAGATGAAAAATGTACCAGTTGTCTCAGATTCAGTGAAAATAGACTAAATAAATTTTATGAACAAACGAATACAAAGCTATTTTTTGCAATGTGACAAAGCCAACAATAAAACATGTGCAATTAGAACTATGATATATTTACCAGTTTAAAATGGCAGGTGTGTGCCTTTTCTCCCGATGGTATTTTGTTTTCATCTTTATGTCTGAACCACAGATATGAATTTCTTGCATGACTTATTAAAGTGCTAAAAAAGAAAATTACACCATACCTAAAGTATTGTAGAAGTACCATGGAATAAACTAAAAAAGGCTTTTCTCAGATAATGAATAAACTAACATGGAGTTTGTATCTTTATAGCACAAAAACCCAAATAATGACTATAAAGAGTGGGAAAAGTTTGAGCATACAGTACATTGTAAATGGATTCCAGTACTCCTTTGAGGCCCAGGTCATGATGCATTTGTGCTTCTCACACCTTTTGTACCATTTATTCAGTGGGCACAGTATTGACTTAAGAGCTGAGGAAATAGAAGCTGAAGTAGATTAAATGTGGTCTGTCTGATAAAAGGATGTGTGCTACTGGGTAGACCAGACAGCAGCTATTTAATAGCTCTTCTCTTACAATCTTGACTCTTTAGCTAAAATTGGAGAGCATCACCTTACTCAGAGAAAAGAATATTCGGAAGACGGCATTCAATGAGACATGTTGAAATTTAGATGAAATACATTGTAATACTAGTACAAATTTGAGTTGCTTTTAAAATGTGGAAATCTGGAAAGCCCGAAAAGCAAGGCTGGTGGATTTGAAGTTCATACTGAGGCAGACATTAGATTTATTGGGTTAATACATTTGAACAGTTAGTAAAGTCAGTTGGGGGCCTTCTATGGTCTGGAAAGACGGAGACTTTAGAACACTCTTAATAGCAATAAAATAGAGACAGCCAAATATATGGCAAAATGAATTAAGGGCTACAAAGTATTTGTAGCGGCATGGTGGTTAGCATGTTCTCCTCTCAGCGCTAGGGATTCCTAGTTCGAATCCCAATATGGGTGAAGTTTCCATGTTCTCCCCGTGTGTTTCCTCTGGGTTCTCTGGTTTCCTCCCACAGTCCAAAAACATGGATCAAGTCAATTGAATTTTCCAAATTGCCCCATATAGAGTGTGTTTGTGGGTGTGTCTGTGTAAGTTAGTGTGTGCCCAGCGACAGATTGGCGCCCTGTCCTGGGTGTATCTGCCCAGCGTCCGAGAGGATAAAGGATAAAGGATAAAGCGGAAGATGGATTTAGAAAGTATATGTAAAGCAAAAATAGACCTCCAGCATGACTTAGCTAGATTAAGTATATTTCGAATTAGTGACATTAAAATTAATTATCAGTGAAAACACTTTAGTTTGTTAAACTGTCAAGATGTACTTGCTATTTATTACTTGCTATTCTTAATTATTAATATTCTTAATAATGTATTATAAACATAATGCAGACTGCTCACTGAGAGCCAAATATAAATCGTATACTGTATGTGTGGCAACATGGGACCCTATGAGGACCAGACTCAGGATTTTACAAGCACAGGAAAAGGCTTTATTTAACAAACCGCAACAAAACTACATTTAAATACAGCTGCTGACTGCTGTCCCTGCATTCGCCCTACGATCTTGTTGCTACTGATTGCCTTCACCCATTGCACGAAGTGCTCCAGCATATCAAGTCTGTACACCGCTCGTTAGCGGAGCCTCCGGCAGGTGCGTCAATCCCCTCTAATTAACGTCCATCGTCATCGGCTCTGACTCCTTCCAAGCATTGCTGTGCTGCAGTCATACCGCAGACTGATGGGTGGAGGTGGTATTGATGGGGTGAGTAAGGAAGAGAGAGCGAGAGCCATCTTCCTGCCTCCATGCTCATAGTTCCAACTCCGTCTATCTGTGGGTTTCTGGCATCCACTGTCCAGCAAGTAGCCACTTGCGTGACATCCAGGTTGCCGAAGAACGTCTCTTTGTCCATCTCCTGCTTCAATTCCAGCACAAATGCAGCAGGTCCCCAGCATTCCGTCTTTTGCAGCAAAAAGGCGTTTTTGGCTGTGATGCGGCATCAGGATGCGGCATCAGGATCCTCGGCAAACCCTCGGCAAACCCTGCCAACGTTAGTTACAGTTGCATTGTTCGGCCACATGATCCTCATTGTCCAGGGTTTCAATACCAATGTGGCAAGGTCGTTTGTGTGACACCAAGAAATAGGAGATTTATTTAGACATAAAGGCTTTCAACAGTATTTCATTAAAACTTTTAAATAATATTGTTGTCTTGCGAGCTCAGCTTTCATTCACTTGATCCTCTGCTAGATTGCAAATGGGTTCTCCATGACCAAGCAGGGGAAAACGTTTCAGGTGCAGGGCAAATACACCTAGGACTGGGTGCCAATCTATCGCTGGGCACACACTTACTCGACACACACACACACTACAAAAGGGCAATTTAGAGCAGCCAAATCACCTTGAATTCACTGTTGTTTTTAGGACTGTTGGAGGAAACTGTAAAGCCCAAAGAAAACCCAAGTGCACACGAAAAGAACATGGAAACTCCACCAAGGGGGTTACTTTAGAAAATGTTTACTCTGCAATAGCTAAATAGTCCCTCAAAATGGGATTCCAAAATTATAATTACATCTGCAATGTAAACACAAAACAGGGGAGGTGCATTCTCCAACAGTTCTGAAAACTCTAAAAAGGTTTCTTTAACTTAACAATAAAAAGAAAAACATCTTATTTACACAACTTACTTAATTGCAATTCAATGTTGGTTTCGAAAAAAAAGTTAGGGCAAATTTTGTGTGCACCTACAGATTTGTCAGCCTGTGGAGACCAGAAATGCAGAGGAACTCATTTTGAGAACTTTAAATGCTTTTAATTCGATCAATGTGTTTTCCACTAATTGTAGCCTTGCAGAAAGTAAGTCGACTCAATAGAGCATGTAAGACTGCTTAAAACAATGTTTAATTCCTTTTGACTTTTTCTTTTTAGTAGTACATAAAGATAATACCGTTGATTTTGTTTATTGCATTAAGTAACACATTCTGTTACTGGGTGGTTAGATTAAATGTTTTATTATACTTTTAAATCTTATTTCACCCCTGCCTATACTTTTCACTCTGTTTCTCTTTTACGCGTTCCTCGTCCCAAATGCCCACACACTGACTGAGCTTATAAAAATAGCGGCAATCTTCCAGGCTCTGAGCACGCCTTGATTAATTACTATGTGTGGAGTGTTGGCAAGATTGTTTTTTTGGAGAGTATAAGAAAGATAGAGAGAGAAAGAAGGAGAGAGAGAATGTGTGATACTGGCTAACTGGCTGAAGTTAACACTCCAACAATCAAGATTATTTTTATTCTATTGGTTGTCGTTTATCTTTTATTAGGAAACATTAACGGATTATTTTTAACACAACTATTAATTTCAAAGATTTTTAACCCCCAAAAAAGCAAAAATATTAATAATATTGCACATCTAACATCCATCCATTATCTTCCGCTCTATCCTTTACTAGGGTCACACAGGACAGGGTGCCAATCTATCGCTGAGCACACACTCACTCACACACAACACACTCTATATGGGGCAATTTGGAAAATTTGGAGAATTCAATTGACCTTGATACATATTTTTGGACTGCGGGAGGAAACCCACACGGACACGGGGAGAACATGGAAACTCCACCCAGATTGGGATTCGAACCAGTAATCCTTAGCATCAAGAGGCGAACGAGCCAACCACTAAGCCACTGTGCCACCCCCACATCTAACATAAAAAGTGCAGTGGTGCTATTGTAAACAATTGCTTTCTTAACTTAGAAGGCAAACACAAGAAGATATAGGATTTGAACTTTTAAGCTTTCAAAGGAAACCCATAGTGAGATCTGAGGAACATGCAAAAAGTTTCAGCTGCTAATTTAATCCAGCACCACGAGTCACTGTGCCAATTTAAGACAAATTTTACTGGTACTTCTAGTACTTTCTAGTCCTTCTAAAGTGATTGGATTATTGGCCGAAATAAAATCAACATTTGCACAAACATACTGACACACGTTCAGCACGTGTGCGAGTTCAGTACTAAGCCTACATAACTGCTCAAATGACTAGCTCTAATGTGATTCAAGGAACTTGGGTGTTTTACATTTACATTTACATTTAGTCATTTAGCAGAAGCTTTTATCCAAAGCGACTTACAAATGAACTTACACCACAAGTCAGAAGCTATGAAGAAAACCAACTATACTGTAAATTCCAAAGCTGAATGTTATTTGATGCCGCGGCACACGCCCCCCCCCCCCCCCTTTTTAAATTTATTTATTTATTTTTCTTACAACAGGTATTTGTTAAAGAGATGTGTCTTCAGTAATTTTTTAAAACTGTTCAGTGATTCTGCCTTACGGACAGATTTGGGAAGAGCATTCCACCATTTTGCAGTGGTGGACGCCACGGAGTGAGACTTACCTACTCAGTGAGGTGGAATCGTCAGGCGGCAATCATCGCTGGAGCGAAGAGAACGGGTCAGAGTGTATTTAGGAAAGATGGGGTGAAGGTAGGAGGGGGCGGATCCGGAAATGGTTCTGTATGCTAGAGTCAGTGACTTGAACTGAATGCGAGCAGCTACAGGAAGCCAATGGAGGGAAGTGAGTAAAGGAGTGACATGTGCTCGCTTGGGCTGGTTAAACACAAGTCGGGCTGCAGAGTTTTGAATTAGTTGAAGAGGTCGGATTGTGGAAGCTGGGATACCGGCAAGTAGCGCATTA